>OZ020297.1:3671910-3801065 GCA_963971205.1 Aethes cnicana
GTTTATATGTTTGGTTGATTACTACCTACGTCAATTGAGAACCGATTTCTATGATTCTTTTTTTAAAAGCCAAATTAGTTACACCACGGGTGACATACTCGTAGCTTGGATCCCTCGCGAGCATAAGAAGAACGCCTCTATACATTCTGACTGAATGCAACTGGGGAAACATCAAATGCACCCAGAAGAGGTCAAAACCTTCATGGCCAAGAAAATACGGCAATTTTTTGCAGAAACTAATCTCAACTGTGAACTGTAATCTGTGGCGATCACAATAGATCACAATTTGTCGCAGTGATACTGGGCTCTATAGCCCTGCAAAGTCGCAACTAAAAGTAATGGTATATTTTACTAAGCAGTAAAATATACCATTTTTCTCCCTAGTCATACAATCTACTATTAAGTTCATTCGGATATAAGTAGTAAGTAAAGTAAGGTCCTTCAAATCGGCGCAACGATTCTTGTAATTGGCGTCAAACGGTTTGTGACTGTGACTCCAATCTTACCAGCACTGAGATGGCCATAGCTCCCGGTGGACGCGGCCGACGGGGCCCGCACGGCCAGGCTGGCTGGAGACGCCCTGATGACCGCCGCCAGGTCCAGGGACTCGGCGGAGTAGGGGCTCCAGGACACAGCCCGCTTGCGGTTCGCCGAGGCCCCGATCGCCCCACCTGATAGCCTAAGGCGGGTGGGGGAGGCGATTCTAGATCCTGAAATGGAGAAGTATACTTGAGAAGGTCTTAGAAATTGCAGACCGTTACAGATTCTATGAAGAAAAGGATCAGTAAGAGCTATTTTTTATGCCAGTAGGCAAATGAGCACACAGGTCACCTGATGGTAAGCGTTCACTGCGGCCCGTGGACACCGATATATTACGGTTTCTTAACCCCTTGAACTTTAGAGTCCATACTTACATAGATAGCTAAACATAAGAGAATAGCTCTCACTCTCATTGACCATTAGCCTAATATTACGGACCTCAATAATGTCCATCTCTTGCTGTGTCCGTACCTTCTAAGCTTAATTGAAAGTCCTGGCTGGCCAGGGTGCTCCCGACGTGTAACTCCGGGTGCAAGCTCCGGGCTGCGCTGAGATACTCCAGACCTGAAACAATGGAATAACAACTTTAACATACGCCTATGTCTCCCCGAATTTCGGAGTTAATATTGAATAGAAGAAATAGAACAAGCACTATTTCAGCGCCTTGGCTAAAATTACAAAACCACCTGAAAAAAAGGACCTTGGAAATCTCAACCGCACCATTAATTAATACATTACCAACATTACCTATTAAATCGTGCGATTTAAAACCGTAAATTTGCTATAGCAGTAACATGACGACAGGCGCTGTCAATAATTCCCCATCAAACCATTTAAACTGCAGTGTTGCCAACTTAACGACCGCAAATCCAGTTTATCTAACCACGATAATAAATACACTAACAGAAGCACCGCTTGCGCTATTATGCGCACCACACTCAGACAATCTCGCGAGAACTATCCTGGGGTCTCTGTCCTTGCCATAAGTGAGAAAGAGAAACCAGCATAGTTCACGCGGTGTCTCGGCGAGAGTGTGGAAGCCTGGCTTTAAGCTTCGTCATATTCATAAATCATTTATTTGCCATAATGCTCATGTCCTGTGACATGAGCGCTAACGAAGTGCTTCATAAAAAGCCATTATGCACCTTTCTATCGAAAGAGAGAGTACGTTTTAGACCATAATAAACAGAGATGTTAAGAAGATCTAGATGTATTTATTTGATTTGATTTAAAGAGAGAGAGTGAAAAGAGCGCTGTATCGATCAGAGAAGCGTGGAAACAGAAAAGCTAAGGTCTGAAGTGAACTCTGGCTTAGGTACAGACCTACAGACAGACAGTACAGACTCAAGGTCTGCCAGAGTGGTGCTTCTGTGAGACTTTGCTTTAATGCCCCAGACAGATTGAGTTGTCATCGCTTTTAGTCTAGTTAGAATATTGACTGCCCACTTATAGCCGTAAAAGGCGGCCGATATTTATGTATTTTGCCTGGAATTGGCGTTAGAGATACTGCACTTATAAGGTGTTGAGTGATACTAAAACTTTAATAGAATTTTATCGGTTTTCCGTTGTGTATGAAATTATCTCTTAAATAGTAATGACTCATTACTGTACTAATCTATCTATCTATCTATACTATAATAAAAGAGCAGAACCCGGCGTGTCTGTACATAGAAAGAAAAGTTCAAAAAAAGGAATTGGGGGTCTAAAGATGTATGGTAGATCACAAAACAGCGATTTTTAGAAATCTTTTCTGCCTGTCTTTCTGTCTGTCTGTTTGTTAGAGTTAATCTCCGAAACTACTGAACCGATTTGAATGCAGTTTTCAAGGGTAGATAGAGCATTTTTGGAGCAACATATAAGCTATGTTTAATTAAAATCGGATGTCGAAAAGAAAAGTTATCGGCAATTTTATATTCCACGCGAACGAAGTCGCGGGCAGAAGCTAGTTATTGGAATAAGAGAATATTGTCACCGAAACGATGACATTATTATTTTTAACACGACGTCTAATCAATACTCGATCTAGATTACACAAAGTTACCCTGACAGACCGAAATGAGGTGATTATGATTCATCTTCGAAAAGTACTGTCTCAATGCGCTGTAGTAGTAGAAAATACTGGTTATTAATGAATGCTAAATAAAATCTCTAAATAAACCTTAAACGTTTGAACACCTATTGCCGTGGAATCCTTTGTCCGTCTAAATTAATTTATAATGCAGACTTTTACGAGTTCGCAGGAACCGCTCGAGCCTCCCAAAAATGGCGGCCAGCAATATGTCTGCCCCTAATTGGAAGACGACATTGTTAATTCTGTAGCTCTTAATAAAGTTGCCACACTCAATTATTTACTCAAATTAGTCACTCGTCCGTGACTAATCGAGTAAAACTTCCAAAATCTATGTTAGAGGAAGGTAGTTGAGCAATTTGATAAATTTATGGATGATTGCTGCCGCGGCGGATGGTTCTTTATCTCAAGACGCCGTTGTGTGATCGATCGATTCAATCGAATTCTAAGATACAATTTTAATTGGATTTCTACGATTAACCAAGAACACAGAAACGAGTAGAGTCGTTACACCAATGTTAACAGCTCCCTCAAATAAAAATTTCAATTTCTCATTCACCAGGCCGGCAGCTAGTAGAATTAGTGACGGCATCCAATAAACAAACCAATTTGAAATTAACCTGTCAACGAGCTGATATATTTAGCTCGTTAACTGTGATTTTCGTTACTTCTATACGTTATTAATGCCGCTCCGAACACACCCTGCATATGAGATTCTCGACGAAACCATGAAATTTTCGGTTATTAATCAAAACGAGCCTATCCCTCACAGCGCAAGGGCGTCGGTCGAGCCACGAATTTCCATAATAATCACATATTATATTATACCTCCAAAAACAAACACGTAGCGCGTTTAAAAAGGTTAAAAAAGGGTAAAAAGCGGTTTGATTTGTTAATCACGCTGCTTTGCCGGTGTTCCGAGCGGGCGGCGCGAAATGATAGGCTGGCGCGAGGCGCGAGCGCCCGCCAATTTGGCGAATCCACTCCACTCCACTAAGAAAATCACGTATGTGGTCTCCTTTTGACGCGCCGCTCGCCTCTCGAACATTTTTATGTCTTCATTCTCTATGACAACGACGGAAACCGTCGATATTCCTTTTTTTAAGGAATAACTAAAAAACCTGTCATCGATGGGATTCAAGTCCAGTCCGTTTCGAATTCCATTAGCTCGCGCCGGCCACTGGCGACATTGGTGTAACCGTACGCAAAAACGATACTCGAAAACTGTCTTTATGTTCTTTTTTCGAATAGTTGAATATGGAACGGTCGGGTGGGTCGATCGAGGCGTTTTTTGTGCGCGGTTTGGGAGGTGATTTTCGGCTGACATATTAATTTTTATCAATCTCGATTGGGCGTAAAATTAGTATCTTAGTGGCGTAGTTTCGTGGTCACGTTTAGCGTTAAATATGAATGGGTTTGTTAGTCGGCGTCTTCACTCGGAGACTTTGTAACGGCTCATGAGGCCTAAGTTATGGCTGGTCCGTCCGCGGCGAGATGAAGGCACGCTACGAGGTGAATTCGTAATGTCGAAAGGTATTTTTTATGACCGCACCTTTTAAATATTCAAAGGGAGAAATAAATTGATATTCCGGGCATTTAATTGTAAGCATCGGATTATCTTTATCGGATTTATAGCTTCGCGCTAAGAACTTAATTAGGATGGGAACCGACCGATCGTACTAAAGAATCGATAATCACATTTTTCGACTCCAACGTCCGTTGACGAGTAAAGAATCATCTTTAAAAGTTCCCTCAAAGAATTGTAAGGATTTAAAGGCGAATCGAGATCGAACAAGTACAAAAACCTCATTTTACAAGCGTCGTCAACAACCAATCATTCGTCAGCCCAATACGGTTTCACTTAAAAACTGAGCATTTATTATAACATCACATGTCATAAACCGATTAGTTGTTTCGTTAGTAATTTGTTAAGTTGCAAAAAACTGTCTAACGATGTTTTTATAGCGGCCAAGGTGTGGGGCAGGTAGCGCGGCGTGTGTGTAGGTCAACTTCGTAGAAATGGATGAAAAAACTAAAAAACACACCGGTATTTTAAGGTTAAGGGAGTCAAAGGCAACTGAGAAAGGCGGCCGGGAGGTTGAACGTGAGAATGAAACCTTTAAAATAGATAAAACTGAAATTGATGAAGCAGCTGAAGTCATTAATAATCAATGTGATCACGAAGATAATTCTTGACTGTGAGTCTCAACTCACAAAGTTACAAAAATTGAATATAATGGTAATATGTATAAAGGTATTCAGACTTGTGGCCAGTACAAATCTCGAGAAGCCAAAGTAACATGATATTCTCCAATGAAATTTGAAAACTTAAATGTTCGTTCCTTTTCCCTTAACGATGTCAAATCATCGTAAAGTGTTAACGAACTAAAAAACCTCAGCGCTCTTCAAAATCGTGATATTATAATTTAACAGCATAATTACACATCTAGCTACGTCTGGCTCTTTCTAACATTTGACAGCTTTATTGCCATCTCTGTCTGTCTTAAACCAGGTTTACGAGATGATTTATTCGTACAGGCTTCGTTTTAGATTTGCTGTTCTCGGAACCTTTGTAATTTGCACTACCGTATTCAAAATGTTCACGTTCATCGTTTAGGCGACTCTATATTCAAGATGAACCCTTTAGCCGTTTGAATTAAGATCTTTGCTTCAAGGTTGATATTGTTGAAAGGGTTAACAGGGACTATTAAATTCGTAATCATTTTAATCCGATGTTGTAAACGAGAAACCCGAGGTTTATTGTGTGGGTCTAATTAATCTATTTCCTTTTTATAAAGAACTAGCCGTTTCTCGCGACTTCTTCCCGTGTAGACTTAGGATTTGCGTATCCGATGATGGTATACATGTAACATATAATGTAGTTGTAGAACTTGTAGATGGTTATAGTTATAGAAGTAATGAATTAACTGGTTTGAACCGTAGAAAACCCGTTCCCGTGGAAATATCGGGATAAACAGTATTCTATGTTATTCCCAGGGTCTCAATCTATCATACCAAATTTCATCCAAATCGGTCCCGTCTCTTCGACGTGAAGGAAGAACAAACAAAGTAACAAACAAACCCATTTTCATATTTATAATATTAGTATGGAGAGTAGGTATGGATGAAAGCGCTTTTCGTTTTTACAGACGTTATATTATATATTTGGCTATATTTTCTTTACAATAATAAAAGTAATTTCTTTTCATTTTTGGTACATTTTGACGTTAAAAGATATTAATGTTTTGGAATTTACTGCAAAAAGATGGCATAGAGAATTGTAAATACATATCTCTGGCGCGCCTGCCGCACTACTTCGAGAACTATTCGAAGGACATCAATTCACTTAATAAAATCTGCCACTTCTTAGTTAATAACTCATCCGTGTATTTGTACTAATTAACACCCTGTAGGAGAACTCTGATTCGTTAGAGAGGGACGTCTATAGCAATTAGAGGACGAAATTCAAAACCAACAAGCTGCGCTCTCGTCCTTCCGGTTGTTTTCATCTTAATTACTCGTTAAGAGCGCGGTTAACAATTATTAACTGAGGTTCGAAAATAGATTTGAGGGCTCTAATGTTAGTGAAGGTATGGAGCTGTGTACATGTGTAAAGTTCAAGGGTAGGTACAGTCAGCTGCAGAAATAATTGAACGGCTAAAAATGTTCTCTTAGGGAAAGGAGATTGTGAGCATTTTGAGCTCTGCTGTTTTTTCTGCGGGTGATTGAGCAAGTAATATTACCTACCAAAAATATAATTTAAAATGCATGAATTAACAAAAATAAATAATCTAGACTAGCAAAATAGGAACTCAAAACAATGAATAATTAATTTGTTCATTGTCAAACCCTTACAAGATATACCGTCCCAAATGCGTACTGAAATGAAAATTACTATAGATAGGAATTCGATGATAGAGCAATAAAATGGATTGGAAAAACATTGAAATACTTCTTTTATGATGTTGACACAGGGAGAAATTGTTGAAGATGTTAAATATACTGCACAAAAAATATAATCCACGCGCTTGTATTTTGAAGTATTTTGCAACGAAAAAGCCCTCAATAGTGCAGTCAGAAACTTTCATTAGTTTAACCTAATCAAGAACCTTAATTAGCTGTTTTCATACACTGTGAAACCAAAATTGTCATCGAGGGAAACATAAATCAGAAACGCCCAGTTTCTAAGAACGTTAACGTGTTCTCACTCGTTTTTGCGCGAATTCCTGCGACCATGTGGTGTTACCCTTATTGATGGCTTGTGTGAATTATTACCGCGAATATTTGCATTATTTAACTTTGCATTTAGTCAGTTTTTACTGTTGTCATCATCATCATTGCCCCTTTGCCACGGTACGTGGGGTAGGTGCAACACGTCTTCTTCTTATATTAGCTAATGTCAGCCGCCACGTCTGTATACTGACTGATGTCTTTCAGGCAATCCATGCACACTTTCCTAGGTCTGCCTCTACCTCTATATTCGTCGACATTCATACATTCATTTACTGTTTTATCATCTGTTAATTCAGCAAGAAATGAATTAGATACTCCGACTTAATATTTATGAATAAATAGTAATGGTAGTTATATGTTCTTGACAAAAGATAGGTACAAGAAATCACAAATCAAAACTGATATATTTTTGAGTTCTGATATGTAGTTATGATTCATGATGTGATTAAGCATAACAAAAGTTATGTTTCGGTGTGACCTGGACTTTAGAACCATCATCATCTACTTATTCTTATTCCATTCGTATGTTACGTGGATTTGGCATAAAGTATTTTTGTCTTCCATTTCCCTCTATTTATCGGCCGTCATTCTTAGATGTCACAGCTTCCCTTACTAGATAATGTTTAAATTTAAAAGTAACATTGCGGGTATGGATGGATTGTGCGTAATATATTTTACAAAATCCACCCATACTTGAGGATCTTGAAATCTAATCTGACATGTACTTGAAATTACTTTTCATCAGAAGGTAAACGTTAATCAAAGCTCCTAGTAGCCATAGCCATGCGTATGCGCGCAGCTAACTCCGACCAGCGCGCGCATCCATCATGTTCGATGACTGTTACGTGAAACCGTTTGACAGTGACTAATCTTTGTCATTCTCTAGTTATTAATTACCTCCTTTGTTTACATAACATTTTGAACCTTATTACCTTGTCGTAGAGTCAATCTGTCTGTTATGCAAAATTTGCGGAAATGTATATTTGCAATACTGACGGATTGATTTTTGTTATTAATTATTTGGTGTGGTGAAATGTTGCCAAGTTACTTTCTCTATGGCGTTATTTTTTTTAAAGCGTATATGTAGCGATAGGACAAAATCTTTACATGTTTCATTTTATTATGGTATACTTAGGAACTTATTATTTACTGTTTTTCAACTCACGGCACCGTGATAATAAATGGATACAAGCGGTACGAAAAAAACGTCTATCTAAATTAAATATGTAACTCCATGGAGTTATGTTACATATTTAATTTAGATAGAATTGCAGCCAATTGGTCATAGAATAAAAATAATGTTTAGAGAGCTGTGGATGTATACATAACTATGTATACATCCACAGCTCTCTAAACATTATTTTTATTTTTTGACTACAAAACATCAGCATTTTCCGTCTAAACAACTTGAGGTCGTTGTAACAGCTAGAACTCGACTACAGCAACATACCTTCGCAGTTATTATACAATTACTTATAATCAACATAAAAATGATTTTTCTCGCCCACACGGCCGACGGCTAACGAATTAGTTGTATAACAATTATATCGATTCTGCACACCCCATCACCGGTTTATTCAATTAAGATAAATGACATAAGTGTGATCCGAGGATCCAATGAAACTGTTAGAAATCGTTCTTAATTATTATTATTTCATCTTCACGCTATATTATGAAAACCTCCACAGTCACCTAAATTTCATTTTAAATACAATCATTTTTCATCTCCACTATCATTGTTTACATAAGAACATGATATTTCTACTATAGTTTGTTCATTATGTTTAAAAAAAACAGTAAATCGTATATTTACTAAAATTGTATTGAAAAAAAATTACCTTGAAATTCCAATATTTTATCAAACTCACTCGAAACCACAAAACCCGCTTGAAGTACTCGAACGCACACTTACATTTGATTTAACATTAGTATAGATTACGCCACTCAAAGAAATCTAACACTTATAGTTCTCGGGGCTATTACCTTTTCTATAAACAGGGATAAAAAACTCGAGTCGAATTTCTAGGGACGTACAATTAAGTGGCGTGGGTGTTGGGGATTGGCGCAAGTCATAAGCGGGAGGTTTACGGAACCAGCAGATTTGAATGAAAAGAGAAAAGTAAGGACATCTGAAAAAAAGTCATCATTGTATTGTACCTCATCATCATCATCATTTCAGCCGAGAGACGTCCGCTACTGGACATAGGCCTCCCCCAAGGCGCGCCACTCAGACCGGTCTGCTGCCATGCCAATGCCACTCCTATTCATTGTGTTCTTTACAAGGTCGTCACTCCATCTTTTTGGAGGCTTACCGACAAATCGTCTCCCGGTTCGCAAACGCCACTCGAGAACTTTCTGGCCCCATCGAACAATCCTGCGAGCATCGTTTTTGTCTCTGTTTTTTGTCTCTAGTGTAAAGTTGTCTTTTTCGAGTTACGACAAGATCGCTTTCCAGCGTCGATGTGTTTAAATCTGCATTTTGAAAGCGGGTGAAAGTTAAAATCAATGCAACAAACGAACATTACCGGTTTATGTGTATGGACAATATGTGATAGATAATGAACTCAACTAATGTGACGAGGTTATGGAGTACGTGGAAGGATTATACTTATAGCCTTTGCCACATGGGCAATTTTTTATCATAGAAAAACGCATTATTCCCGCGGGAACTTTCTAACTGAATTCCACGCAGATGAAGTCACGGGCAAATACTGTTAACGTAATACATACAATTAAATTACACAAGCAATACACAATTATTACCACCTTCATAAGCAGCAATTTATGATTACATTTTCAACATTGAATCTCATCGATGTATGTTGCGATTCAGTTAACACATTCTCACTATTCATTACAATTCAAAACTAAAGAAGAAAAATCTTTATTTAAGCTTATGCTTCTGATTTGAACCTGCACCACACGACAAGCCAACGATATCTTTTAACTTGAACCACACTCCGGAGCCTACGCGAGATGGAACTTGTTTGATGATGGCTCAATCCAACTCGATCGATCGGACGGGTTCCTGAATTGAGAAATTATTGTAAACTAGCGCCTTTAAGATATATTTAGTGTTTGAGAGTGGACACTAATGTTAATAGCGACGATAATTTTGGAGGAACTGGTTTAAAAAATAGAACTGTTGATTCTGATATTTATTTAATACATAGTTTTCATAGCTAGTATATTTTTTCTTTTTTTATACCATGGTGTAGGCAAACGAGCGCACAGCCCACCTGATGGTAAGTGGTTACTGCGGCCCATGGACACCGAAATCCTATGATCCCCCATTAAGAAACCATAAGATCTCGAATGCGTTTCCTACCCTGAGGCCTGATGTAATGCCTCTGTGCCAGAAATTTCACCGGCTGCCTTAACCCATAGCTATTTGGCAGCAGGTTAGGTTAGCGCTATGATGAGCTTTTGAACTTCTTTTTATCTGCAAGGAATTGTATACGAAACCTCATTTCATGCCCTTAAGTGATAAATTCATTTAAAAAACCTTTCTTAGTGCTCCCGGCAGGTACAAAGAAAATTCAGTAGAGATTTCACAAAAACTTAAAGCCATAGCTTGAAAAGTGATTTGATTAAATTGAAAGAAAAAAACGATAATCTGTGGAGTAATAAATATAAATTAGGTACTCCATTTATTTATTGTTTACACGGGCTAAGAAATTATCGACATTAACCGACTCCGAGAAATTTATTAACGCTCATAGCGCAGAGCGCAGCGGGGATGGAGGCTCCGTCAGTCTTGAACGTAACTATTTATTAATCTGTGCCTAAGAAACCAAAGGAGCCTATTGTTGTATGAAACTCATACACACTTACGACGTTTTGGGGTTGCATGTGAGAGCTGTAAGGCTTTCAACGGATAAAATGAGTAATAGAGGCCTCGTTCGAAGTCTAGATAACACTTGGGCTTTATCTGGAATCATGACTTTTAAATGGGAACTAGCGAAAGTTCGATTTCTGGACGACAGTATTTTCAGTAGAAACCCATACTAATATTATAAATGCGAAAGTAACTCTTTCTGTCTGACTGTTACCTCTTCACGCTTCAATCGCTGGACCGATTGAGATGAAATTTGGCTTAGAGATAGTTGGGGTCCCAGGAAAGGACATAAGCTACTTTATATACCAGAAAAACACATAGTTGCCGCGTGAACGCAATAACCGAATTCCACGCGGGCGAAGACGCGGGCAGAAGCTAGTAAATCCTATAGGGAACAGGGAGATCCCTATTTAACGAATTTAGCCCCAGTTTGGCCCCAGCCCCAATTTAGCCCCAGTTTGGTCTTCGAATGTAGCCCCAGTGTTTAAACATCGGCACAAAAAGAAATCTGTCAGAGTGTATTGTGTAGTTAGTTGAAGAAGTTTAGACTACTTATTCTCATACAGTTTAAAGTTTTTAGTTTTTTTTTTTTAATTGTCGTTTGGTAGGGGCTTGGCCCAAAGATTTTTGTTGGGTTTGGCTAAGCCCAGCTGAGCGAATATAAAGCTTGGTCACGAGTACACTTAGATATAACGTTAGACTAGAACCCGTCGATGATTCGATACCTATATTCGTTTACCTCAAAAGCTTTTAACTTCAATTGACTTAGGTGACAAAAAGCCGCTACCGTTACCTCTCCTAATAGCGACAAGTTTCCGAAAACTCGTTCAATTAAAGGCCCCGAAGAAAATTAAGCCTTCTTCGTTTAAAATGCATTAATCCGATCACTTGTCATGCGCGCGCGCAGCCTCCAAAACCCGTTCGGGCCTCTCGCTCGCACACAGACCAAAGACGTTTGACAAAGGTTTTGTAAACGATCAAAAATAAATTGAACCTGCCAACTCGATATGACACTTTGTAAATTAAATTTTGTTGGTTTTTATAAGATTTTTTACGACCCACCTAAGTGAGTAATCATTGCCATTTTGTATTTAAAAAAAAACAACCATGAAACGACGTTTAGTTTACAACGCGCTAAATTAAACAGGTTCATTAACATTATAACATTCATAAAATACAACGGAGTTTTGACAGCTAGGTTCATTTAGTACCTATACTGTTACTAGCTTCTGCCCGCGACTTCGCCCACGTGGAATTCGGTTATCGCGCTCCCGCGGTAACTATGCGCTATTCTGGTAACAAGTAGCCTATGTCCTTGTCCGGGACTCAAACTATCTCCATACCAAATTTCATCCAAATCGGTCCAGCGGTTGAAGCGTGAAGAGGTAACAGACGGACAGACAGAGTTACTTTCGCATTTCTAATATTAGTATGGATATGGATTATTATTTACGAACAGTCTCTTAGAGAATAATCAGGGTATCAGAAGGGCATCCCATCTAATTTCCCGCTCTTTGGCGTCCATAGTCCCTCTCGCTCGCACAATCGAAGCGCTTAACCTTTTTCCTTTTTCATTTTGGAAGTAACATGAACTCTCAATTCTTGGCCTTACAGTTTTTACGCTCGGTTTAACCGGAGTTGGCCCTTAATTTACGGTTATGGAATAAAGACATATACGTATATCGATTCGTATATGCGCGTCGATAATACTTCGGTGCACGATTTTTACGATTGCAAAGTTTTAGAGTCTCGGGATGTATTTATATCATCACGGCATAAACGGTTTACGACTTTGGAATTATTGTTTTTCAAGATCAGTTCTCTCGTGTGATTACAGCGTTTTTTATTTAGGTCGTCTACATCAGCGCTAACAGCGTTTGCATTTAAAAACTTGAATTATGTTATCGTTTCCTTTCTGATTGACATTTATATTAATAACAACTCTATTAAACTGTTCGTTGAAGTCCGCGAAGTGGACGCGTATAATAACTTGACCAAAAAAACTTTAAACAGTATAATGAGCAGTATGAAGTGAACAACTATATTAAAAACGGCAAACAGGAGTTCGCAATACTAGTCATCCTTCATAAGGCCATATAGAGAAAATTTACGTAACACAATATCATGAAATCATTACTGCTACATGGAATAATTTAATTTACATTGGTACCTATACGAAGCTCGTTTACCCGGTCACGCGCAACAAGTAAGAAAAGGCTACAAATTGAGTGAAAAAGTGTCCCGATGAACCTTTAAATCGTTCTAAAGAACAGATTCTCGCCCATCAGTAGGATTACATCTGTTGTTCTCACGTCACTTGAATCGCAGACGTCTGTGTTTACAACCAGGGTGTAGTTTACATTGTTTACGTTCACGCACATAGTTCCTTTACTACCGCATCTCGTGAAACTTGTGTATCGAGTGCGCTCATTTCGGAAACTACAACTCTATTACGCCCGATGGAAAGCTTGTTCTCGTTTGTATCGCGATCAGGTTTTGAGTTTCCACCGGCTGCGACATTGTGTAGTTTGTTCCTGGGTGCTAAAGTTGCATTTCGTTTGAGGGTGGCCGTTGAATGGGCACTTATTTGTTTTGAGAGGGTTTTATCGCGGCACGTAGGCTCGATTTGAATAAAAATACAATTTATATGTGTTGGACAGTTGGGTTCGCCGGTGTAGAGTTACCGAGCCGGTCCGGCTCCCAATTTGCTGGTGTATTTCTGAGTAAGTTATTAAGTTTCGGCTTGTCAATTGGCTTGCGAAATTTTGCAGTCGAGTGAAGTTTAATGGAGGCAGTGAGGCGGTGCGGTGCAGGACTGATAGCGATCTGATTAGACGCGAGTTCGCTTCCTAATGCGCATGCGCATGTGATTAATATAAATAGAAATAATAAACTGAATACGAAAATGTATTATGTTGTCAATGTCATTGATTCTGCTAGTAGCAATAACAATGGACGAAAAAAATATTTAATTGAAAACATCATTATAAAGATACACTATTTTTAGGTTATTTTTTAGCTTCAATTTTTCTTATTTCTGTAAATGTAAATGCTATTTGTAGTTTATTTTAATATTTTAACTTGTTCTTTTCTGAATAAACAAATGCCTATATTTAGTATGTAACTTAGCTAAGTGCATAGCTATTCAAAGAGTGCAATAAAATAATCATTGTATTATTATATTAATGCATCCGTAACCCATAACCGCGTGACCGATATCGGGCGAAGGTCAGGTGTATGCAAATAGAACCTCGCTGCCATCCGGTGCAGTAGACGAAATACGACCCCGAGCAAACACCGCCGTTCCAGCAACCCGTTAGGACGGCGTTATGTAAAATGCTACTAATTGTGAATATCCTAACCATTATATATATTCCTAACCATTGCCCGCGACTTCGACCGCGTAGACTTATTTTTTGTATACCTGATGATAATTTATATAAATGATTAAAGAAATATATTGAAAGAAATATTTTTGCGAAAACCGATTATCGAGATAAAAACTATCTTGTTTTTTCTGGGGTCTCAAATCTCGATCTCCATACTTATTAATTTTCATCAAAACGATACTAGGTTTTAATGTGAAGAAAATGGGCGAACCAACATTTTCTTGGATCTCAATCATCTGCTACGAGTCAAGTAGCTTTTAAAATACAAAAGGATTTTAAAATGACAAGCAAGCAAGTATCACAAAAAAGTACAAATCCAGCATGAAGAATTCTGCCGTAATTGGCAGACATTGAAGAATTTCCAAGGCAAGGAAAAACAGTGACTTTTTCCAATGAAGTCATCAGAGGACGGCTATTCGAAACGTGCATAAAATTAGTCTGTTTTTATCAGTCCGTTGATTAAAGGTAATAAAATGAGTAAATTAGGCCATAATGTTTCATTCCACGTTCTTTTCTTTGATATTAGAACCATACATTCAATGAATGGTGTACATACCACTGTTTTCGGAAAATCTCCAGTTTCATGCTCAAAATTATCAGTATATTTTCTTGTTACCTATATTATTATTATAATATTGGGTGGTCTTCTATTCACAGTATGTCAGCTATCGTTAATAATGAAGGCTTATATTTAAAAGAAATGCCGAGAAAGCAACGTTATATTAATGTGGTAAAAAGACATTCAGTAAACATTAATTACATTTTTATATGTCAAGATGAGCAGTAATATAAAAACATTTAAGTTTCAGTTACATTACATGGGCAGATTTTATTGCAAATATGGCTCGCAACTAAAATTAGAGCAAGATAACCATATTTTAATGTGTATCTACACATTTATCTTACTTTGTTCTGGAAAAGTTCTTCGGATTGTACAATTGTGGATGAAATTCAATGGATTTGTTTGAAAATTGCTGGTTACATACCGCATGTGATCATTCAAAATGGCCGAAAAAGTTGTGCTTAATTGAGCGTGTTATAAAGATGCATTTAGCGTGTAAGCGGAGCCGGGCGCGGAGGCGAGGCGTGCGAATTTTTTTCATCAGTTTTCGGTGTCGGTTTCACAGTAAGAACAAGAAGGGCGAAGGGGTTGAGTTTCGTGCGTGTCCTACATGTGGAAATGTGTCATTTTTTGCACAGTAGAGTCGGTTTACGGCAATACGCGGTAGCTTTGTGGATTTATGAGGATTAACCAATGTACACTTTATATTTTTGTATGATTAACTATAAAAGGAGAATGCGAGTGGTTTGAATTTGGTATATTTCTAGACAGCTCATAATAAGTTTGGACAGCGCACATTTTCCTAGCCTAAAACGCTTGTAAGATTCGGGGAAGCAAATTCAAATTTCAAGCGCAGCACAGCAGTGAAAGTGTTAAAGAAAACCCACTAAGCGGCGTGATTATCTTCGCATCTGGCTCGAAAATCACAAATAAACGCCGTCCGAAGTCGAACCGGCGACCCAAGTCGAATCGCTAATGCAGCGCAGGCGCAGCGCAAGCCATAGTATATAGTATGTATGATCTGGGAAACTTGAAAATCAAACCAAGTCCATCAACGATTGCAGTAAAAAGGAACGTTACCACTTACCGTACCAGAGTACTAGAAACTTATTCTAATGTAAACATATGATGAAAATATGATGATGATACACCAAATAGAAATAACGATAGTTAAGAGTTAGGTTAGTGATATTATTGACAACGATGTAGTAAGGATAAAGGGAATCGTACAAACGGTAGATATTTGTAAGCTTACATGAAAGAAAAGTAGAAGGAATTACCGAATTCTGCAGCGGAGCAAGGCAGGACAGATTATAGTGGCAGAGATTTAATAACTTTACACATTACAGATACTGATATTATCATTGAAAAATCACTGTTAATAGCTAAACCTTTGTTGCTTGGAGACGGTTATCACATCACTTAAGCATACACCGTCAACGAAATCAAGTAGCATAATCTATATAGCTAGACGACACATCTTAAAGACATTTTTCTTAAAATCGTGAATTCGACATTCAATCCATCTTTCATGCCTTCAAAAGTCCTATCTCCGACGATCTTCACAATAATTACTACTCAAACCTTGTGATTAAATTCCATGTAGTCAATACTTAAGACTTATTTCATAATCAATCACGCAACCCACGCCATAAACGTCTTAATTGCACGTTCATACACTTCGTTACTAAAATTCGTGGCAATTTCAACCCGTGACTTAAACCCTGTCTCTTAATAGCCGCTTCTCCCTATCTGTCATCAAATTCAACCGTAAAGGATTTCAAACTGTAACCTCTTCACGTAAGCTCTATATTACGGCGTGTGAATACAAACCAATGGTAGCAGTCGTGAGTTCAAATCCTAATTAACACCTCAGCATACTGATAAATTGAGCCGATACTGAGCTGTGGTGGCATTCGCTGGATTCGCATATACTTTCTATGATTCTCTTGTTATACGAGTATATTGGTTTAGCATACCATTATTTCTGCTCTGTATGCAATATTCATCATCAGTTGTTTTGCTTAACACATAAGACTACAAATTTAAGGAACGTTCAAGAAAAGTTTAAAGGCAACCAGTAATTCATCAGAGTCGAAATCTTCTACGAACTACATGCTGTTTTTATACTCTTTTACCGTCTGTTTTACACTTTTTTTTTCTTCTTGTCAATATATCTTGCTTTAAACACGTCGCCGCTTATTTTACTTCCCTTTTCCACTACCAGCTATCGAAGTCCTCAATAAAATCTCTGAACATATAATCTCAATTCAGTTGCCTTATCATCAAACTTGCTTGAACCTCTTTCTTGGATTCAGGTTCCCAGAATAGTTTTTCTGTCATGTTCATTCACCATATCAACCGTAAGATACAGATAGCTGATAATCTCTCACTCTCGATCATTTTAATGGAGCTCTACTTAACCTATTGCTATTTATCTTCTTTGTTGCCACCGTCCCCAATTGATATAGAAAATGGATTCCCCAGGCTTTCTTCTGGCACTGAAAGAGTAACCTCAACCTCATTAAAAGGGACAGCATATGTCAAAGTAAACTTACCACTACTTATTACCATGTCATGAACCTTTACCAGGCTACATGAGGATCAAATTAAGATGTCAAGATATTTATTACTTTTAGGAAAAAAGATCGCGTGACCTGCCATAGCCTTTTCGGGCAGAAAAATTATTGCCAACACACTGACATATTGCGAAGACAATAATATTATCTACATATATAAAACAAGAAACTGACTGACTGACTGACTGACTGACTTACTGACTGACTGATCGATCAACGCACAGCCGAAACTACTGGTCGTAGAGAGCTGAAATTTGGCATGCAGGTTCCTTAGGAAACGTAGGGGAGCACTAAGAGAGGATTTCCCGAAATTCCCACGGGAAAGGAGATTTTACATTTTAATATTTCTGCGCATACGAAGTTACGGTAAAAAGCTAGTAATATTATATACGTTTTCCTATGTAAATAAATGCAATACTGCCCATTGATGAGCCCTGTACTGTACACTAACGATCGCATGGTGAATTGCCAAGTTTCGCACCCATTTATTGAACTGAACCTTGCAGTGCTTGGATAGAATATGTAGTATGCTTTTCTCTTCAATGAAGGTTAAAATCGTGATGTTCCCATTTCCACTTTAACAATTTATTATCTCCTAGCACTCATCGTCGTAATGCCCGACTCTGCCACAGTATAAACTGTCATGTTAATGTCCTGCAAATAAAGTGTCATGTTAGGCTATGTGTCTCGGTATGCAGCTAATTGGTTGCAGATAACGAAGTCTAGTGTTACGCTGCCAGCCGAGTATCGTTACTAAACGGCGCGGCTCGGGTTCAATCCCAGACTCGTGTTGTGTCTTCATTGTGCTATAAAATGCGAGCCTTTTATGAGTATTCTCTATATATATATTTATTTGATTATAAAAGGGACTGCTGGTTTTGTACTTCAAATATCACATCTTCTCTAAATACTCAAGTACTTACTTAATTTCAAACGTCATAGGTACTTTATGTTTCTTGACGAACTTTTTACTCGGGCCAACTTTTACTCAGTCACAGAAGTAGTTCCGGGTCATAAATCATACTAAGGTGTATATAACCTGCGCTTGTACGGAAGTCAATGAGCTATTGTGAAATACTGCTTATTAAAATGCACTCTGCGTTATCAAGAAGCGATTTGTATAGTGCTTTAGCATTGTTATAATGGTTTGTATTTATATTTAATGGAGCATAACGCCGCACTATTTTCTACAAGAGTTTATCAAAAATATCGGTCCTAATTTACCATTATAGTGATGATCACCAACCAACCAGCCATTCGCCAACAGTCTGTTACTTCCAATTGCTAGGCACAGATCTCTTTCTCATCTCGATCAGCGAGTAGTAGGATACACTCATCATCATCATCATCATCATTTCAGCCGAAAGACGTGCACTGCTGGACATACGCCTCCCCCAAGGCTCGCCACTCAGACCGGACGTGTGCTACTTGCTTCCACCGGTTTCCCGCGACCTTCACGAGGTCGTCGCTCCAAAAAACCCCGCCCGAAGAATTGCGAGCCTTAAGTTTCAGTGGGCGGGGCACATTGCTCGCAGGACTGATGGCCGGTGGGATACACTCCGTATTGGCAAATGGTGACCAAACTTGGCTCGAAGACTTACCTCTCAAGGTGTTGGCTCCGTACAGGGGATGGTCGTAGGTGACGGGCCGGTACGCAGGGTGTAACGCCGCTAGGTACCCCAGCTCGCTCGTCGCCCCGGCCGCCGCCGCCGCCGCCGCCGCCAGCCTGAACAAAGACACCAGCTTTAGTATGACAGTGGAGAAAAGGAGAGATGATTTTGCTACAAGGCAAAGGTCAAAGGGTGTTCCTTTACGTTCAACAGTGGACAGTGAATTGAGTAGGTAACTTTACCACGGTGGAGACTTGTTTACCTCGGTGATAGCTTCTTAATAGTGGACGTGTTTTGTTTAAAATGGTGATGATAATGATGGCGTTTTATTCAGGAACAGGTTGCAGTAAATATTAGGAAAGGAGGATTCAAAATGTTCATGTAAATCCAGGGAAGGTTCTCATGTTCAAATTGGTACTGTTGTTCTGAATGGGTTTACTTATGAGAAAACATATTGCAATCGTGTTTATTCCGTCCAGAAGGTTTTTTACAAGAAGAAATTGTAATGTGATAAATAAAGGCTCCTTGGTAGAAGACTGAAGTCATAAACAATGCGACGTGCCCGACCGATACCCCGGGAGGCCGGTGGTTAATGAGCGCTAGCATAACTCCCAGATTTAACATTTCATTCTGCACAAAGGCACAATACGTTGCGTCTTTTTTTCGCCCTATTCAGAGCAGGCGGCCGACGCTGCGGACCCAAGGTCTAACAGTGGGGTTCCGCATGCAAAAAGCACCCTGATAGCTCTAGACGACTTCGGCGAAATTCGAAGGTTATGCTTTTGGATTTTGATGAGCCCATACATATTTGAAACTGGAATTAGCTTTGAGGTTTATGGGAATTTCATTCTGTTGTTTAAGAATTTCTGTGTTTTACAGTGTTGGGACATTTTTGTTGAGTTGTCCAGATTGGAATTCATATTGCCCATAATAGGTAGATTACATTACTATACTTACTACTATACTCATTGTATCCATAAAACCGCAGGCCTAACAAATAAAACGCCAACAGCATAGTGCACTCAGTAATAAAATTATTAAACAAATCAACCTCATAATAATGCGGCTCAGAAAATTGTCGGGTGGGCAGAATAAAGAAATTATCCAACGTTACCAGCCGCGGACGATTGCTCGTCCCGAACGAACAAAGACGTAGCTTTCAGAAAAGGTAAAAAAAAGATGGCGGTCGAGGAAATAAATAAAACAAGTGCAAGAACACTCGCGCGCCTGCGCCCGGCGTGACGTCTTCATGTAGCCTGTCCTTCTCGCGCGCGAGATTACTGCACCCTATCGTTAGGGTGCGAAAGAGACAGGTAAAGCCACTCCGAATAGAAAGAAAGTTCTGAAGCTATTGCTGTAGCGGGATGTGAAACAAGTTTAACAGATTTCGCGCAGACAGGCCGTTTCGATTTTGACGTTTTATTTACCTTGTGCTTTGACGAAAACATTGCAATTTTTGGTTTGTATCTTAAACAGACCTTTTTCATTTTACAGTAACATGTATACCACGTTAATATAGCTCGAATTATGTTTTAGCTATAAAAAAAATTAGCTATTTTCACCCAGTTACTAAAATGCGAATTTCAATAACCATGCTTTATTATAATCATCAAAATTATATTTATTGTGTTTGCAATGAAATTAACATCGTGATTTTGCAGCTCTTTATTATTATGCTGATTTATACCTTTACTCATACTTAATGGTCGCCTTAATAACTTTTGATGCCTGGATAATATAATAATAATAATTATAATTATTAATAATACGTGAATAATCCCATTAATGGACTGCAATTAGATACTTGAAATACAGCGAAATAAGCAATCACACACTACCTTTTTAATTAGTTTGTGATTACAAATGTTAAAATAACTAATCCTGAGCTTGAAGCTTGAACTAATTGAGTCCTTTGCCGCCTTTGCGCCCATGTTTCAGTAAACTTGTATTTTTGTATTTTGTAGTAGTTGCACCGTCCATGTTTACAAACATTATACAAAAATTAAATGTAAATCTACTACGAATTTGACAAAATACAGACGGCAACAGATAGCGGTTGAAATGCTCGTGGAATAATTATCACCCAGATAGTACCTACATTAAAAAATCCCGCGCACCATTCATCTGCGCGTATTATACAAATCGATTCCAGCACAAATGACAGGCGTTTTAAAAAAGGAATACAAGTTTTTCACTCAATTGGCAATTACCGCAAAGTCCCTTAAAGGATCTGCCATTTTGAAATTCAAAGTGCGCGCGCGCAAAGTCTCAATCATGGCATGAATGTTTCATACAAACCAGTCCGCATTACTCCTGTCATTACTGGTTTTTACTAGTTTTTACCCTCAATGTCCAATTAATTTTTATTGCCTGCCACATTTCTTTTGTACCTATATTTGCATTATTTATTCAAAAATAAGTATATCTAGTCGTATCTGATTCCTAAACGCGAGTTAAAATTATGTAAATATTTTTGCGGAAGTGAATAGAATTTTCAAATCTAAAATTGTTACTGGGCCATTATAATATTAATAATACTTTTTTAGATCGTTATTATATACTTACATAGCACCTAAAGCTATATACAAGAAAACTTGTATAGTTGAAAAAATAGCCGTCAGTTTACGGGTCCGCTCAGCGTGGAATTCGGTTATACTGGGGAAGCCGTGCTGGCCTAGCGGTTCGACCTACCGCCTCTTATGCAGAGGTTCGGGGGTTCGATTCATGCTATGCATGTCTTCCCCGGGACTCGAACTATCTCCATACCAAATTTCGGCGAAATCGGTCTCAGCGGTTTAAACTACTACTGCGGTAATGGTTATGGAACCACTAGGCCACCACGGCTATGCGGCAGTTTAAATGTGAAGAGATAATAGACATACAGACTAACTCTCTCATTTATAATGTTACCATGAAATTGAATAGTTGAAAAAAGGTGGGCTTCTAAATTATTAGACTCAGCAAATTATATGTACCTACTTAATGTTAACCGAACACAATGTCAGGCCTATTAGCAGCGCGGTCATGATCTCGATCATCGTCAGATACAATCGCGGTCATCAATAATCGATGCGTACGCGCCGACGTTTCTTATCTTAACGCGACAGTACAGGCCAGCGACAGATATCTGTACGTAGCTCTTATATATAAATATCTGTGTGGAATTCCTGAACTGTATCATTACAGTTGTTTTTCTAAAAACTTGTTACTAATCTAGAGTCTACGAAAAACAAGTGTTTATAGAAAAGTCAGGGCTCTACGTAATGGGGACTGTCGTTTCTTTGCTCACCAGTTGGCGCCACTGTTGACTAAGGTCCAGAGGTATAGCTGTCAAAGGCGACTTTATAAGATATCGGCGCCGAAACAAAGTTATAAAACTTGAATATCATTAAGTTTATTAATTATAAATAACTATCATCATATCGAGTAGCTACGCCGCAATGTTGTGCAGTTCCGTTTTGTTCGGTTTTATTTTATTTTATTTCAAAGCGTTCACATTCATCGCCAAATAATCCATATTTGCGATAATTTCACCAAGGAGATCACTTTTCATTAGGTAAATTAAAGAAACTATAAATTATATCACGAAGCCCGCCAAAACCAGTGAAAAGTGAATGTTATTGGACCTCACGCGACACTAGCGCCTCTAGTGGCAAATTCACACGCGATAGCCCCCATTCTGTAAATAGGTAATTCGAGAACTAACTGGACGGATTGACACAAAATTTGCAAATCCGCATATAAGTCCCCGATCCACACTGGGCGCACTTTGGGACTATAAGGAGTGTAGCTCAAATCCTCTCGTGATGAGGGGAGTCCTGTGTCCAGCAGTGGGACGGAAAGGGACTGTTGTGGTTGGTTTTATAATTATAAATAGCAAAGCATTTTGCTAAGATTTTTATCAGTCGCTTGAAGAATGTAGGTAATACAATGTTGTATTTTTAATGGATTTTTGTAATAAGTTATTTCGGTATCAAGTTCAGATACCCAAACTACAAGATTAGATGCATACATGAAACAAAAAAATAAACAAATCGACTGAACGGGTTACTTATTCAATTCAATTCAATTCAATCATTTATTTCAATTCAATCATTTATTCAGCAAATTGGCCACATAGGGGCACTTTTACACGTCAGAAAAGAATTTACTAGCGCTTCCTAGCTACTTCTCATCTTTATTGCTCGAGCTTTCGTCAAGCGCATGCCACTTAATCAAGATTTGCGGACAAAACGCTTTAAAGCTCATTCTCGAGGCTTTAAAAGTTTACAGAATACAGATTTATTGAGGTCCCAAAGCTTGTAAAAAATAATAAAAAATAAAAGACATTGTCCACGTATTTGGTGAGAATTAAAGCGTTAAGATATTGAATGCGAGGTATGATTTATTTTGTAGCCTCACGGGTATTATAAATATTATAATTAAAGTTCTGATTTAGAGCTTTTGTAACATGATTATTTTGAGAATTTAGTGGTATTCAAAATTGAGTTCTAAGCGTCGTGTTAATTTATGAAACGCTTCAGTGGCCTAATACTATTTTTTTTTAAATATAAGTTCGGTCTTACGTTACTTAAAGTACACCTACCTACAATTTAAAGTCGATTTATAAACATTACATTCAAAATTAACAGAAAGTATTTAACATTTTGTCAAAATTCTTCCACGGACTTACACCGAAGTACCTATAAGTAATTGAAACATTTTTTTGTAGACGTTATTTAAAAAATTCTGTCAATAATCTCAACTTAAAAACTCAATTAAAGTTATAGTTAGGAATATATGGAAGTTACAAACTTTCTAAAATTGACTAAAAGTATGTAAATATGTATGTACAATCTTCGATCACCAAAGTTCAAAGGGAACCAACGCCAGCGGACTGTCCTTCCAAGAAGGCCTCGAGTGGTCACCGCGGGAGACCCGACTTATTGTCCGACGCCTCGCCAAATTTATGGTCACACTTGGGGCGTTTCGTTGCCTAGACAGGAAGTTCTTTTTATTTCGGATTTTAAAATTAGAAGTTTGGTATACTATATTATTAAGAGGTGAGTGGAAAGGACTTTTCGATGAAAATATTTTGTAAAAGATTAGGCTTGTACCCAGCAGTGGGACGCAAATGGGCTGTAGTAGTAGTTAAGTTAAGGTACCCACTAGCTATGTGGTTCTTTATCAATCTTTACTTACTTAGATAATTATGAAAAATTGGCTAAGTGCCTTGCAGCAGAAGCTATTAACAAAAAAAAGATAAATATCGCTAAAAGTGTAAACTCCCTGGCGTCAAGTAAACGTCTACCCCTTAGAACCCATTAATCAAGTACTCATGTATTATGACAGATTAATACCCCGCCTAATGAACTCAAACATGGCGGCATGCGCTTGCGCATGCTCGCTTTTTAGACGCCCTTAAAGCTTAATTGGAGATCTAGATTGTTTGAGGTTTGTGTCGCTGAATTCCAGGTTGAAGATAACGTTAGATATGTTCCTTTCTTAATCCAAAACAAAGATATTCTGCCCTTCCTCGATGACCTGTGTTTAAAAAAATTATAAATATAAAAATGTCATATTTGCAAGTTACCTATGAAAACTTTTCGTGACTACTTCATCTCTGATCAAAGGGGTCCTCCTTATTATGAAGCCGTGGTAGCCTAGTGGTTTGACGGTTCGCACCTTTGAAGTTATTTTTGTGCGAAATTCAATTTGAATTTACCACTGAGATTTTCGGTGAAGGATGAGGAAACCTACCCGCATCTGCGAAGTAATTTAAGGATGTGTGTGAAGTCCCCAATCCACACTGGGTCCACCTGGGGACTAATTAGCCCAAACCCTCTCGTAAATAGACTTGTGGTGGTGGTGGATGTGAGAACGTTCGTCTGTAGTAAGGGATAAATTTGTATTACCTTTCCGCATTAAGTATTCTGAATTTCAACCCGGATGTCATTCAGAGGAATGATAAGGTAACCAATGTGTGTGTGTGTGTGTGTGTGTGTATGGAAAGTAATTGAAGAGATCTATGTTGCGCAAGCGTCGAATATTCTTTAATCAATGACCTATTTGTGAGCAAGTAATTTTTTATGATAGTTTGACTGAAGTTCGCGGCCGGTGTGGTGAATGTAAGTACGTTTGTTTAGTTTCTTTCAGCATAAAAAAACCTTATTCGTTTGAAAAACCGAATTCGTATTTAAACATGTTAAATCACGCTCCCACGCAATTACTTTTAAATGTCAAACTCAGTACTTAATAGACTTTTTTCATGAAGTTTAGTACGGTTAATAATTCTTACTTACCATTTCGATATTCATATGGATATGGTTTTACATAGTAACACCATGTATTAGTTTTATCTAAATTGTTTAAATGTTTACAGCCGAGAAATTCAATAAAAGTCCCCCAATAAATCATAGCAATTATGTCCAATCGTGCTGGAGAATAAACCGAAATTTTGACCTCAGTTAAAATAATGGCCGCTGTAAACTTCAACAGCTATTAAGATGTTCCGAACAAGTATGCGTCAGACAGCTCAATCTATTACATTCTTAGATTATTTAAAAAGTAGATACGTTCAAAGATACTATACTGAAATAATACTATTTATTGCCATACCATGTTGTTTAGGTCTAGAAGAGACTAGTGTAGACTAAACGCTGGAAAAATTTGACATGGACAGGGGAGTTCACGTAAGACAATTGTATTTCTATAACATCTAAATCTAACTACAAGATCACTACAATAAATAAACTAAGAAAGAAGAAGCATTACGAATGCATTTGGGGATTCTTGTCTGATTTGAATGGGACTTGAGATTTTTAATAGATGAAAATAGGAACACGATCGAGACTTACTTCTTGGTAGTTAAGTTAGTTTAAAGTTCTATTTCAAAATTACACCCAATGCAATACAGTAGCTCTAGGTAGAACTTTACGACGCTTTTAAATAAATTAAATTAATAAAAATATTGGGTATCGTGTAATTTTCTGTTACAAACGCTTTTTACGTTGACAGCTTCTCTCGTGCAAACTGAACTCTCTTATCGTTAATGTTAAAATTAAATACTTTATTTACTGTATTTTGATTACTTTACTTTGGTTAATCTATATATACAAAAAGGATCCAAAGATGGTCATTGCATTACACAATGAATCAACCAATTTTTTTATGACAGAAGCACCGTTTCATTAAAACAAACCATAAAACGAAACTATTCCGAGTTTCGGACCCTAATAGTTTTATAGTCCAACACGTGTCGAAATCATCTTTATGACGCCTACTTACTGTTGATTTATATGGCCATTTTCACAATGGGTTTCAACGAGGTTCAGTTTTGATATTCACGTTTATTTTCGACTGTCAATGACGCATCTGTTTTTTTATTGAATCGAAGATTGATGAATTGGCTTTGTATCGTTTTATGATTTTTGGCAATCGTATAGCTATCTCTGAAGAATATAGTCTCAGGAAAGAATCTAACTAAAAATTTGAATATACCTAGGTCTGGAACATCAGTTACCAAAAACAATAGTCTCTTAAGATAGCGAGTTAACTTTCATAATATCCACGATCGAGTGAGTTGCATCTTTAAAAAATAAAAATATTAATACTAAAATCAAATGAAAATATTTAAGTAAAATGAAAATTCTGGCTCGCTCTTCCGAATTTACTTGTGTGCGAAATTTAATTTGAATTTACCACTGAGCTTTTCAGTGAAGGAAAACATCGCGATTAAACCTACACACATCTGCGAATTAATCCAAGGATGTGTGATACGTCCTCAATCCGCACTGGACCCGCGTGGGGACTGTAGCCCAAACAAGTCGTGATAAGTCCTGTGCTGTGCCCAGCAGTGGGACGCAAATAGGCTGTGGTGGTGGAATAAAATGCAGGCTCAGATGTCTAAATAGAGCGACTATAAAGCCCGGAATGGAGTTTGGTAGTTTTTTAATCCATATGCAGCGAAAATAAACAAGATCGTCTATTGTAAACAATTGCAGCGTGCGTGTGCGCAGCACACCCGCTGCGGGTAGTGGTTACACTGACTCAACTATAGAAATCATAATATTTGTAAAGTTTTTCACGACTCAGTTTTTCAGCTGAGATTGCTTCAGTAATTATACTATAATAGTTGCTAATCAATGATCAATCTGATAACAAAATTTCATCGCATGTAAGCTTTTAAAAGTGATTAAATAAATAGAATTCACACTTCAGATATGGAGCATAAATAGCTTGAAAAATGCCTACCTAGATAATCATTATGCGAGAGAACATAAATGTAATTTAAGAATTGCACAAAGCTTAATATTAAATTGAATAATTAAGCACGTTTATTATTGTACCACTGAACTACCACTGCGTTATGTTGCTACTATTAAATCGTTTAGCTTATTCGATATTGATATTTGATTAGGGATTCTAACTTTACGAGCACACCTGCTAAAATTATTCTTATAATAAAACAAGTTTCGGACTTCAAAATCAGTTGCGTAGTTTTAAAGATCTAAGCATACATAGGGTCAGACAGACAGGGAAGCGCCTTTGTTTTATACTATGTTGTGATACTTACAAACATTTCACTAATCTCATATGAATACCCTTAGAAGAGCCAAAACCCTGTGTGCGTGTGCGCACACAATATTACCGCCGTCCGCTGACGTACGGCCGAGACTGTTTACAAATAAATCATCCAGCATTATTTTATTGCCCACACCCCCCAGCACCTTATGCTCGAACCCATTAGGGCTAGATTCCTTTGACTAGAACGGATTGACTTCCGCTGGCCAGGTCAGTGACTGCACGTGAAATTATGATTATTTCGAGGTGCGGATGTTGAAGGCTTTCACCATAAAAGGGGACTTCAGACCTAAAACTTAAACTATAAGTAGTCTAAGTTTAGATTACGCTGTTTAACTATAGACCGTGATTGTCGCGAGGAGTTTAAGAAGGGAGAGATCGAACACTACTACTACTACAGCCTATTTGCGTCCCACTGCTGGGCTCAGGCCTCCTCTCATCACGAGAGGGTTTGGGCTATATAGTCCCCACGCCGAACGCCACGTAGAAGCCGTGGTGGCCTAGTGGTTCGACCTGCCGCCTCTCATGCAGAGGGTCGGGGGTTCGATTCCGGCTCGCACCTCTAAGTTTATTTATGTGCGAAATTCAATTTGAATTTACCACTGAGCTTTTCGGTGAAGGAAAACATCGTGAGGAAACCTGCACGCATCTGCGAAGTAATTTAAAGATGTGTGTGAAGTCCCCAATCCGCACTGGGCCCGCGTGGGGACTATAGCCCAACCCTCTCGTGATGTGAGGAGGCCTGTGCCCAGCAGTGGAACGCAAATAGGCTGTAGTAGTAGTCCCCACGCGGGCCCAGTGCGGATTGGGGACTTCACACATATCTTTGAATCGAACACAATTAACTAAATCTCACGTGGTGGATGGTTTATAGTATAGACTCTATAGGTACAGTTCGTCATGATTCGTTCTATGGTGAAATCGCACCCACTGCCTTCCTTTTTGGCACTTCACTGAAACAACTTGATTAAAAGATAGACAACATCGTGAATAAACATTCGTTCTTAAGAAAAGTGTGTAGTTCAAAAGATGTCGCCAGCATTTGAACTAAAAACTTGCGATGGAGTAGTCCACATTACTGAAGTTAACAACAAGTCGTGTTTGTCTCCTGTAGCATATTAATGTTTTTTTTCCAACAGAGCTCTTTTCACTCCTTTCGTAATTGCAAAACACAATAATTACACAACGAGGGCAGTGTATATTGAATATTTATTTAGTAATATTCTTGGGGCTATCACGGTGACCCTCAGATAAGTGTTGAAGAGAATATTCACAAGCTAAATTGTTCGATAGATACAACTAAAGACTGGTAAAATTGTTTTAGCGTCGATCACTAAGCTTTGCCTAGAACAAAGTAACAGATACGACAACAATATCGTTACCTACTCTATCTATTTGTAAAATATGCAACGTACTTAATGAAGTTCAATACCTTCTAACTCTTAACTGAGAAATAAAAAGTTACCCCGCAGCACTTACGTCGACGACATTCTACGTCAGAAAAAGGCCTATAATTTTCTTCAAACATAGCTAAGAACACTCTAGATTAACTCAGCTGTCTAACAAAGAAAACTAAATCAAAATCGGTTCATCTGTTGCCGAGCTGCAAGACCACAGATAGACACACAAAAATACAAGTCAAACGTAAAAAACAACCTTGCCTTTTTTTATCCGAAGGATTAAAAAGCTCAGGCCTTTGCTAATACTAATTAGTTAACTTACTAAAGTAAGTTAAGCTTAAATACTGAAAAAAAAACATACGTTACTCAACTTGCAAATAACCTTATCGACAAGTATCGAGTTCAAAAGAACAAGATATCGCGTCTCTCGTATGTTGACCCCTCTTCAATGAATTGCTCTGTGCATGTAAAATTAGACTGCTTTCTAGACATGACGCCATCTATTGAGCTTTTTGAACTTTCAAGCTCTATCAGTGGAGCTTTTGATGGAAGTTTGCCAATTGAAGTTATTGTTTCAATTTCTGTTCCATTCACGTAATAGGTTTGTTTGTTTGGAGCATCAAAATAAACAAACGAAGAACGTTTATTTTTACTTCGAAAAACGTTCCTAAATATCGAGTTTATTTTTATGTATATCTACTTAGACTTAATACAATTCTAAATAAGTACTTAATACTGGATTGCCAGACTATGGAATTGCAATACATTAAGATACATTAAGAGTACCTACTTATTACAATCCATGTCTATGTTAAACACAAACTCATTAAAAATAATATTAATAAGTGTCCAAGATTTTTTTTAAAAAAAAGTAAATATTCTTCGTCAATTCTACCAATGCGTTATTTAAAACGGTGTTTACTGCTGAGCATATACGGGGTGTTATAAAATGGGAATGGGTCGTAAAAACCCGGTTACTGGTCTGGGCTATTTTTTATTGAGATGCTGCCTTTAACTGCACAGACTGCCCTAGGAGGCCTTTGACCTTTTACATTAACAAACTGACCTGAAAAGTATATATTTATTATTTTCGTCATTAATTTAAACGCCATGTATTTTAAATTTTACTATGAAATTTCATAAGGTTAGGTATCAATCAAAATTTATATAAATCTTCCTTTACTGACTAAACGACAACGCACAGCCGAAACTACTGTTCGTAGAAAGCTGAAATTTGGTATGTGTTCCTTCGGAAGTGTAGGAGAGCGCTAATAGAGGATTTCCCGATATTATCAAGGGAACAGGAAAAAAATTGGACATAAGTATGCGGGTTGTACCGTGGGAGTATCTATATTTGCTTAGGTTTTTTTTTGATATTTCATTTTATTGAATTTAATACGAGCAAATTTGGTATTTTATAAACGGTTTTTAAATTAGAGCCTCTAAAGGCTATGTTATGACTTCAGTGGTATTTAAATTTCATTTTTATGAGTGCTAAATAAAGCTCCGTAACATAATGTTGTACATCTCACTTCGGCAATAACCTCTGAACAATGTGTCCCACGCGTTTTAACCCATATTGTACACAAATTGGTTTATTTCACGATAACGGCGCAATGAATATTTAAATTCGAAATTTTATTAGGTACGCAAATTTCGTTTTTTTTTTCAATATAAAATTGTATGGTACAAGAAAGCGAGGTTTGTTAGTCTGAAGATGATATTTGAGCCGAAACACGGCCATTCTTAAAAATCTAAATTAAAAACGAAATCGACATATTTATTCAGCAAATAGGCCACATCTGGGCACTTTTACACGTCACTTTTAAATGAATTTAACAGAAATGAATTTACCAATTGAAGGAAAACATCGTGAGGAAACCTGCACGCATCTGCGAAGTAATTCAAAGATGTGTGTGAAGTTCCCAATCAGCACTGGGCCCGCGTGGGCCCAAGCCCTCTCGTGACGAGAGGAGGCCTGTGCCCAGCAGTGGGACGCAAATAGGCTGTAGTAGTAGTAGTAGTAGAATTTACCAAAAAATACGCTTTCCTCAAGATTGGCCACATACTTCTGAATTAAATGAAAATACTGTAACTAAATTAAGAAAAAATCCAGTAAATTTAATACAGTACATCGACTTAGTTACTAAGTGAATATAGTACTTAAGTAATACCGACATTGGCGACATAGCCTCGATGAACAACTTAAAGACAAGTCACATGATGAAAAAGTCGGTTGTCTATAAAGTCGGTTTATGGACGATAATTTTACGTGATAACGTCATAAGAAAACATTGTGGCGGACGTACGAACTCGTTTGGAATTGATAGCCGTCCTGTAGGTCTAGTGTATTTTTTACACCAAAAATGCAAAACGATGTCACGAAGTTATTCGAGTAAACTATTCACGATCAGTTTTGTTTTAACACGCGAGTGTAAGCTTCAACTTCGGGCTCGGTTTGTTTTTACCTCTTCTCACATGAGTGTAAATCTTTATTTGCGCTAAACGCATCGAACGCGTTTTAGTTTATTCATCATTTTTGTATGAGAACACAAACAGCACCCCTAGCGGAAAAACATGGAGTCAATTCAGCGAGTGACATTTACTTTACGAAAACGGATGTGAATTCGTTTACACGTTTTCTGACTAACTGCGAGTGTAAGCTCGTATTTGACAGTTTGAAAAGTAAATTAAACGAAACGCAAGAAGTAAAGTTACTCACCCGACTTTATCACGTGAGAACGTGAGAACTTAGGTTTTCGAACCTGTCGAATCCAAATTTACTTCAAAATTTTAGATTTTTTAAGTGAAATAAATGATATATGTATGTCGTCTATGTCTTAATATGCTTGTATTGTGTTCTTGAGATAATTTTTACTAAGTATGTTATTTATTTAAGCTTCTTCGCATACGTATAAGTGTGTCTTTCTTTTTTAATGTTGAGATACTCCACGTTTGTGACGAATATACCTATAACAATGTACTTCGATTTGGTTTAACAAAAAACTAAATTACATAAATTACTCCGGGTTGCCTAGATGTTTTAGAAAATGTAGGTAACTTGGCAACACTTATGGCCATTTTGACAATTTTGACAGAAAAAACCTGAAGAAACGCAAACGCGATCGAGACGTTTTAACTCACTGCCTTCCGTAACATATTTGACATTGTCATGATTGACGTTTACCAAGCCTCCTCAAATTTGATATTAATGATAATTTAAATGTTTATTATTGAATAATTGCCGGCCTGAGGCCAATATTTTGATAATGGCGAAGTGTCCAAGACAGAAACCATCAATTTTATAGTGTATAGCGGATGTCGCAAAGTGATGGTGACAATACATGAACGTGTGCGAGAACGGTGTTGACAAATGCACTCAAAGGTTAAAGATTAACGTTTTACGAATAGTTTACTCGAAGTATTTTGAGTTGAGAAGATGGACGTTGACGTTTGTTTCACCTCAGCCTCACCAAGTTTACTTGATTTATCTTTTATATCGTACATTAATTGTTTCCTCCATACAATGCTCGGCCCGTAGGCCATACTTGAGAGTGGCAAAATTGTCTTGCATATACTTAGAAAGAAGCCATTATATAAGAGAACAGAAGAGAAGAATTATATTTTAAGATCCATACTTTAAATTGAGCCAAATTTCTTGTAACGTAGAAAGAATTGGCGCAGCTCGTGTTACTTTTATCAAATACAAAGGAGAATGCGTGCATAGAAGCAAGAAACAGTAAGTATTAGACATAATAATAGTATTTATTTTTATTTGACATATATGCAATACCCACTGCTGGGCACAAGCCTCCTCTCATCACCAGAGGGTTTGGGCCCTACACAGGCGCAGTTTGGATTGGGGACTCACACATGTACCTACATTCTTGAATTACTTCGCAAATGCATGCAATTTTTTTTACGATTCACTATGTGTAATTTTGCACAAAAGTAACTCAGAGATGCGAGCCGGATTCGAACGCCCGCCGATCCTCTGCATGAAGAGTTCTATAGGTGATGGAATGGGTGAAATGGTTCCGAATGGAGGACCGATCACCCGACTGATCCAGGCAGTCGTCCTCTTTCATAAATAGGTGATGGTGGCCTAGTAGTTGGCCACCATCACGGCTTCAATTAAATACCTAATATACACTTACATTTTCTTTCAGTGTTCCCTCTGGCTGTGCCCCAGCAAGTCAAGTGGAACTGTGGCAACTTTAAGACCAGACCCCGTGGCTGAGCCAACTGCTGATTCCTACCAGAATTTCATCAAGTTTTAAGTAGTTTAAACACTAATAAATCATGCTATATATTCCATTGAGTTTATTATTGGTGTTATTTATTGTAAGTATGTATATTTCTTTAGCAAATGTCAGCAACTAGCAACTGATCGATCAAAGCACAACCGAAGCTACTAACCGCAGAAAGCTGAAATTTGGCATATAGGTTCCTTGGGGAATTGGGGGGTGTTACTAAGCATAATTCCCGCGGGAACGCTCCGAATTCCACGTGAATGAAGTCACCGTCGGAATAAGCTAGATTGATATAATGCTTTTAGGTATTCGCATCAGTCAAGAATGTTGGCCGCTCTATTTAGCTATAAGTACCTACTAAGCCACAATTTTGCATTTATAGTATTTCCCTTTACATGATTTATTTAACGTTAATCTACCACATATGTAGCGGGAGTGGTGATGATGAGAACAAACTACTTTCTTGGTTAGTTTCAAGTTGATTTATTTCATAATAATTTAGAACGCTTAAATGGGTGAGGCTCACAAGAATGTGCCGTCACACACTGGAAATTCTTGTGAGCATCACCCAATATGTACTTATGTCTACCGAAACGATAATCCATGACACGGCCTATCTCTCTTCCGTGCCGTGCCTTGTGGACGATGCCGATGGTGCTGGCACAATTCTCCACGCCTGGAAAGACTATTCCTATATCGACTACGCCGCGATGTACGCCTCTTCATCGTTCAGCAAAAAGGTTGGTTTCAAGCGACCGATTGATTCGCACGTCGCTTTGCCTTCTCTATTAATCAGGTTCCCACGCTTTGCTTTTCCTCTCAACCACTATAAATGGGCCATCATAAGGCGGCGTTAGAGTAGGGCGGAGTATGACGCTTCTTACGCTGTACACACTTCTGTAATTGGCCTGTCCCTTCTTGGACCGAGACAACATTAGCAATACTCAAGTATCTTCCCTTAAACATCTCTGTAAAACTATCGTAGGAACAGTTCCTCATTAAAAAACATTCCTGCGGTAGCCTAATCGGTATTCCATATAATTTCCTCGCAGCGCTATATCCGGTTTCTTCCTGTAAACTATGCTTGTAAACAACTCCTAAGTCCCAACTATAATATGGTAGGAAACTCTTCAACCGAGTTCTCTCTTTTGCTTCTTGCCCAAATACTAGTTATACAGATAGCCATGTAGGCAATACCAGCAATTTTGTAAGGCACTGAAAAGTCCTGCATGCCGCGTGTCTTCTAAATTTTATCTCCATGTTTAGTATCTTCTATTCTATTCTATATAAATTAATGGCTTCTGTCTTGGACACTTCGCCAATATCAAAGTAAGGGCCACAGGCCTGCAAGTTGTTCGGTAATAAAGGTAAATGTACGGTGTAAATGATTAATAAAATATAATTGGAGAAACTCAACAAACGTCAACGTCCATCTTGGGTGACTTTTCGACAGCGTTCTCCTTTAGTATCTTCAAAAATGTTCAAACTATTAGCCTGACAGTGACCTTGACAGATCGAATTGCGTATACTACTGCGTTTCTGTCATACTAAAAGTCACTCGAAAACGTGAACGTTTTCGTTTACTCACTTACTCGCTCGTCACTCATTCGTATTAATCAAAATACACTCGCTAAACCTTGTTACAAAACGTACCGTTAGGGGCGCTGTTCAAGTTTTCATACAATCTTGATGTAAACGCAAACGCGGTCGAGAAGTATTTTCCAGGTCCGAAAAATACACTTGAGGTACTGGCTGCTTTTCGAGTGCGTTCGTACCTCGCGCGCCGACCCGTCAATTTTGGAAAAGCCGATTCATGTATTATAATTGAAATTTTCCTTGTAAACATTCTAGTATCTATAATATCTGTGTTAACCCTTCGTTTTGTTCTGCTACTTTCTCCTTCTGAAGTTTTTGTATATAGTGTGTGTCTGGTGCGATTGTGTAAATATACGTGTGAACTGGTTTACGCTTTTAACTTATCCACCTCCGACACCACTACATCTACAACATTAATGAAATATGTACCGTTACGTAGGACATTACATCGTAGGACATACATAGACATACATTGCGACATGTTTTTTCGTGGGCGCAGCCGGCGTTCATCTAAATATATAAAACTCAAAGGTGACTGACTGACTGGCTGACATAGTGATCTATCAACGCACAGCCCAAACCACTGGACGGATCGGGCTGAAATTTGGCATGCAGGTAGATGTTATTACGTAGGCATCCGCTAAGAAAGGATTTTGCAAAATTCCCACGGGAACGGGAAAAATCGGGATTTTACTTTTTAATAATTCTGCGCATACGAAGTTGCGGGGAAAAGCTAGTCAGTTTATTAGACGTTATCACGTCAAAAACTCGCAGACTCTTATAGACTTACATGAATAGTCTTACAGACTTATATCGACATAATGTAATTACCTACTTCCATCAAGTACTTACATTCATTAGTCGAAACCAAAAAAATGCTTATCCAAATAAAAACCAATCGCATAAAACTTGGGCCGAAGCGTTTTTATGTATTTTCACACAAAATAATAACTGCATTTTGTCCTCAACGACAAATCGACACGCAGGACTGCTACTATAAATAACGCATTTTATTTTTATCGCACCGCGCAATATTTGGCTTCCAATTTATACATTTTATTGTAAAATGCACCTTTCCACTTAGCTCATAATTTTATTACACATATACTGGTGCCGGAGTTTATTATTTCAGTTTGATTATTATCTGGTATAATTTTATTTTTTCACCTGGACTTGAGTACCTACAAGGTATCTAAAATGCTAAAGTATAATTTTATGACGAACTATTAAATGACTTGCAATATAATGAACAGTGCTATTTCATTGCAATCACTGAATAAGCTTTCAGATGGTAATCGATGAATTAAAATTATCCAAAACTCGAGCCATTTCTGGATTATGACATAGATATAGGTACGTAGGCACCACACGACACGATGACACGAAGTGCGGACCCAACATTTTATTTTATTTATTTTCTTTATTAAGGGCATCAAAACCAATACAGTAAACTAGTATACAAAGAAGTATAAATACAGACTAAAGCCAATAATAGATGTCGACAATAATACAAATAGATTTATTGAAAGGAATATTGATCGATCTATCTAGAGAGAGGAAATGATGATAACACTAGCTGTTTTCCCGCAACTTCGTCCCGCGTAGACTTAGAATTTGCGAACCCGATGATACTATACATATAGACAGTTATAGTTATAGAAGTATTGAAAAAATGGTTTGACCCGTGGAAAACCCGTTCCCGTGGAAATATCGAGATAAAAAGTCCTATCCTATGTTATTGCCCGGGTCTTAAACTATCTCCATACCAGATTTCATCCAAATCGGTCCACTCGTTGCGACGTGAAGGAAGGACAAACAACAAACACACATTTTATAATATTAGTATGGAAGTATGGATATGGTATATACACGGTGGGTCAGAAAATATGGCAAATAATTAACCCACAGTATCGGCTATCGATTCTAAGTATATTGTATAGGTCTTTAATTTTTTTTTATTGGTAAAAAAATATATTGTATATGGGATTGGTTGTGTGAGCGACGCCTGAATCGTATATAAAATGTTTTTTTTTACCAACTCAAAAAAAAAAGACCTATACAATATACTTAGAATCGATAGCTGATACTGTGGGTTAATTATTTGCCATATTTTCTGACCCACCATGTATATGGTGGCCTAGTGGTTCGACCTACCGCCTCTCATGCAGAGGGTCGGCGGTTCGATTCCGGCTCGCACCTCTAAGTTTACTTATGTGCGAAATTATGTGCGAGAGGAGGCCTGTGCCCAGCAGTGGAACGCAAATAGGCTGCAGTAGTAGTAGTAGTAGTATGGATAAGACTCATAAGAGATGAGCATCAAGTCAATATGAGCATGCCGTATATGTGGGTATGGTGGCATTTTTCACGAGACCAATACTGTATGTACCTACCTACGAGTATGTATAACAGTCTTGCAAATGGCTGGCCAAACCACTCGGCTACCACGGCTTTACTTACGGAAAACACAATGTTGTTTTTATTCATTCCTAAAGGGACGCCCTAGTATTTAGCTGTGTTGTCTCTGAAAACAACAGCAGGTGCGGTGTTTCCGAACCAGAGCTCTTTGATAAAGTTTCAGGTTTCAGGGTTAACTGGCGTGCTATTTAAAACTGTTAAACGTAAAAGTTTCTATATTTAATACCTATAGAAAAAAGATGATATACATATACACCTACATATTTATAACTCATAACTCATAACATTTATTTTCACATACACTACAACAGAAAATAAGCACAAGAAAAATGAAAACATAAAATTGGACAAAAATAAAACGATAACAACAAACAATGGCAAACTAAACACAGTTAAAACGATAAATAGTCGTAACATAGATAGACGTATAGATAGACGTATTTGGTAGTGCCTGTATTGGAAAATAATATATTAGGAGCCATTTGTATTTTTTTATCTAGGCTAAAGCCTTGGTTTTAACTGTGCTAAAGAAACTCATATTAATTAATCGATTGTTAAGTTAATTAAGATTGAAACTCGAATCCGAATACGATTTTATGCAGTTTCAATGCCATTGTTTGCATAATACATTTACTGAAATTGCATTTCCCAAGCAATTTACTCTACTTTTTTGTTGGCACTAAAACTGCGAGGTAGTGTGGAAGAATTTAAAAACCCCTTCGTTTCGAATTTAATGCGAGTTTGTATTAGGGTTCAGCAGCATCAATGAGGGAAGGCCTGTGCCCAGCAGTGGGACGCAAATAGGCTATAGTAGTAGTAATCAAAACTGTGTCAAGAAATTTAAAGGATCTAAAAATCACCAAATTGCACTCATGGGGACTATAACCTACATTGTACATAGTTCCTTTCATAATGAGAGCCCTGTGCCCAGCGGTGGGATCTAAAGGACGTGGGTCACGGAACCCCACCATTTGCTCAATTTTTTTCTGAACTAGCTTTAATACGACATGGTTTCCGACACCGCACAATTGCACGTTAAGCATACGCTGCCTGCGCACGCGCATTAACGTTGCAAAAGGGATTGTATTTTTTACTATAGCTTTTAATTCATACGTAATGGGACCTACTAATTTTGAAGGTGAACTTTTGTGGTCGTAAACTAGTTTTTTATTACGCACAAATCTTTATCCTTCTCTTGTATACTTAATTCAACGAGTATTTTTTTTTTAATGGAAGACAGAAATACCTCAAAAGATTTTGTAATATTTTAAACAAATCTCAGTTCCACAACGAAATACCTAGCGTCTTTTAATTTAGGTTAATTACTAGCGGCGATAACTCATCGCGGACGCCCCCACTCAGCTGGAAATATCTAAAAATAACTGGTTATTTAACACTTATTGTAAGCAAATTACGTTAGTCACAGTCACAGGAACGTTATGAATATTAAAATCGGTACCTACTCAAAGGGAGCTGCGTTTGCGAGTTACACCTCGATAACTAGCGAACTGAATCCGGTTGCAGCTCGCATTAAAAATGTATTAAAGTAATCATCACTGTCTTAATACTGGCCAGTGTTAGCTTTCCAAATAGTAAAGCGAAATTTGAATTGTTTACATGAAATATATAGTTGAACTTTATTTTTTTCTTATCACTGACAAGATATTCTTCATCGTGACGCTATATGTAAAGTAAACTAAATTTATTCATTTATTTTTAGTATTTAAGTACCTAACTATAAAGTTTAAATTAGCCCTCGAGGAAAAGTACTGATCACTCAAATCAAGATACCTCACACCCTAGTTGAGTAATCAGTCTCTTACCCACTCTTGGTGGATAAGCAACTATAAAAGCGGCGTAGAATTCGCAAGTAAAATCGAATCGCTTAATTCTGGCCAGTGAGATTTATTATTTTTCGATTCTGAATCGAATAAAAAACGCGAGGTCATGCAACGTCGCGTGCGCACGGTAGCAGGATCGCTGCGCGCAGGCCCTCATTATACTCTTAAGAGCGTGTTGGCCGCAAAATCAATTTAATGGATTTACCATGGAATAGTTTATTTAGAAACCTTCTTTAGGGCTCCGTATCGCTTTTTTATCTGTCAATGCCTATATTGTAAGTTTTTACATGGAATACCAAATTTCATTGGAATCCGTCTAGTTAGAGCGTAATAGTATATACCTAGTCGTAACAAAGAGACTATTTTTTTGTAATGTTCTATGGATGATATCTACAGAACCCTTGATACAAATTCGTCTGGCACTTGTCCAGTAATTTTATTACAAACGACTAAATTAATTCATTTCAACTACTGATGACTAAATATTCATTAAACTTTTATTGGCATGTTAAAAGCATATGAGCATGATAATATTCTAGTTTCATACGGGAAACATTTTGCATACCGTTAAAATAATAAATGGAAAACGTATGAAGTGTATGATGTGACGTTAAAAAAATAAAATAGAATAGAATACATTTATTGACAATCGGACGACACAGAGATACAAACGAACACAGATGTTAATACATGAGAAAAAAGCACAGAAAGAAAATAAAACTATATAAAAACTGTGCCTATCGGTGTCAAACAGGGTGCCACTCAGCATAATGCCGGAACGCTGGGGAGCGTCGGCGCTCATTTTCAGTGACCACTCGAACGACAAAGAACATTTAAACCGTATATTACACATATATGACTTTTAATCCGCGTGTGATAAATTATTTATATTTAATTTTTAGGGGTTTTAGAGCACTTGTACATTAGAGGCATGTATTGAAATCTACTGTAACTTTTACTTATTATCTAAATCCAAAGTAGGTAATAAAACCCGAGATGGTATACATCTAGAGCTAGACGTCTACTTGCCATATTCCTAAATTCTTTTAAAAGTCTAACAGTGTATTTGATTATCTTTGTGATTAACAACAAATTATATTTATAGTTTTAATGGGAAGCAGCTTTTCATATTGCCCCTCCCAATCCCAAGGGAATCCAATCGGTCAATCGTCTATAAACCGGGATCCGGCCATAAATTGGTCATTACTGACATCCTGTTTGACAGTCTGTCTGCCACGAGGGTTCGACGGCATCAAACAAATCTTGTGGAGACTTAGTTCAGGAAATTGTGTAACTTTATCGTTAACCGAAAGTTCAGGATATATTTTATTTAGATGATCTTCTGGTCTTTCAATATCTCGAAATTCTTCACTACGTTTTGGATTTTGATCATTTTGTTAATTGCAGCTGTAATCCAAACAGTGCATTCACCATCATCATTAACTATTTTACAGGTTTAAAGCCAACACAATTCCATAATACCGGCAAGTAAAACTACAGGTGAGGTATAAATAGTGAATAAAAATATCCTGTTTCACATTTTACACCACATATCTTCGAGAACAGTCGTGAAACCGTCAAGCACCACAGACGCTACTTCTTTGCGACCGATTATTATTCTCGGAAATGCAAAAACTGACTGAAGTTAGCACGTTTCTGTTTGAGTGATTTATTAGTTTGCCCTGACGTTAGTCTCTTCAGAAACTGTAATAATATCGGTGAAAATATACCTTTGATACCGGGAAAGATGTTAATGGGTCTGAAACCAAGAAACTACGGGTGTAACAAGAAATCGAAGAAAGACAATACAATTAGTTCGAACAATTCAATATCGAAGCGACGTTTGATATCGAACAAGATTATAACATTGTTGTAGATTTAATGGTCGATAGGGCGTCTAATTGTCGACACGGTTACACAATGGACAGCCACACACGACGACCAATCACGGCTCGATAATGCTTTTGTCTTTACACCATTTTTTTTCCCATCGATGATTTGTGAAGACAGGACGCTGCACAATGAGAGCGGTGGGATGCGGGCCGGAGAATGGCACTTTATCATGGTTTAGCTTTTGTGGTGACACAAGTGTTAGAGGTTTCTTGAGAACCGAGCTATGAATAGGTAGTGCTAAGGATATGAAGGCTATCTTGTTACTTCAAGTGAATGCTGCCACTTGGAAAGGAAATAACCTGCAATGTTAAACTGCTGTGGAAACAAATGGCTTAGAAGAATGTTACATCATTAATGACAAAATGAATGCCATGTAGAATCCTTTGAAGATCTAATGAATGAACACATCGAAGTGGATTAAATTAGAACTAACAAGAATGAAGAAGACGATGCCAATGATGCGGAGCACGAGATTAAAACAGGAGTGCACAGAGGACTGCGAACGAGTGGAGGCGAATTAATAGCCGAAGTGGCACGCGATAGCCATCCATCAGTTCAAAGGGCTCGAGTTAATGAATCAAACGACGGCCGCCTCGCAACACCTCTTTTGTGGCCGGACAAAATCGACTTTGACGGAGCGACGGAGCCAAAATAACCGATCGTGTCCAACCCATTGTGTGTGCTATAATTAGACAGCTCGGAAATAAACACGTGGTGGCAATTATCGCTGCAGCGGGTTAAATGAGGCACCGAGGAACTGCCGTTAATGGTACGGCCGGGCATCCGGCGGTGCCCGCGGGATTACTGGACTTCCGAGAACAAAACGCTTTATACCATCTACTTTATGCCTCGTTTTATTTCGTCCATAACAAGTTACATCGCGCAATCACTATAAATAAGACGTAGAAATGGGTTTACGGCAGGTGAGGCCTTAAAGGCATCAGCGTCAGAGCGCATCTCGACGGTGATTGAACAGTCGTCTGCCTGGTAGCCGCGCTTTCGAACGAAGCTTTAAACGAACGTAGTAATAAATTACAAATTGTCTGAGACGCAGTGATTACTACGTCACATCTATTGTTTGGTAAATTTACGCTTAAAAGTTGTAATTGTTGGAGGGTCCGGCCGCGAGGTACAATTCACGGGCATCAATCATCTGCGGCGCGCGCGCATACATCACGCATCCTTTGAACAGTCCCATTTGTTGAGACGCACTGATTTTATTACGGTCCGTCCTAACGTAAACGTCTCACTCCGACTTCCTGCCTCATCAGCCGTCGATCCAGGTGCCGATCGGTCACTTTACGATCACATTTTATCCGCCCCGTTACAAAAGATTAATGCTGTCGTCAAATAGAGCGGTGTTGTGCAATAAATTATCATTAAGTAACACCTTGTCCCGCGGTTTACGACGGACCGGCTAATACGCCGGCTCTAATCTAATCGAGAAAATTTACCTGTGCCCGGAATAAATTCCCCCTTAACTATAATGGGCGAGCAAAAAACCCGCCGCTGGTTGAAATGAAATATACTAATGGACAATATTCATGAAGGTGTAAAATTGTAAATGTAACGAATATGAGTTTTATTGTCGATGAGCAAAAACTTCTGTTTTTAATTGAGAATGCGTACATAGTTGGTGTTTGTAGCTTACACCACTACACTAAGATATTTGCAATGATGCAATAAAAAGGTGTATTGGTCCGGTACGAGATGCTTAATGAGCCGCTCTAGTTTATGGACCTGTGCAATAAACGGAGGCGGCGTTTTGGAACGGCAGCGGCTGGATGTGGTTTGCAAAGGACACTTGCTGGGCAGGTCGCATATGCAGATAGATTTTTCCATCTATGACTATAAACTTTTAATATTACAAATGAAACACAAAATTCGACTAAGTGTTAAAACGCACAACCTTACAATAAAATGTATAATAGAATCCTCTTATAACAACGGCCAAGGGACCGGTGATATTACGTCGTACTAACCGGAAGTCTATTATATTATTGAGATATTGTGTCTACTCTTGAAACGGTTAATCCAACTCGCTGAACAATAAAAAAATTAAAAATGTTTAGCTGAAGCTCTAAAAATTTTGTTTTTGTTGAAGCAGAGACAATGTTATTATATTCGTATAGGACTGTCAATCTTCTTACATTACCGCGTACATCGGAAATAGCTTAAAATTTTCATACTACGCCTGTACAGCGCCATCTAGATGTTGCTCATGGAGTTCAAATTTGTATGCAGGCTACTTTCGCACCGACATCTATTATCGCAATTAACACTTATTTCGGGCGTACGCTGATTTGTTTGAAGGTTGTCGTAATAACTTTACCTTACTTCTTCTATGGTATAGATAACGATGGCGCCCGCAACATTGCGCGTGTCCTCCTCGAGTTTCAATTGATCACTCATTCAGTCTGAGAAGTTGATCAATAAAATAACTTAAGTGCGAAACGACATTGAATTGATGACAGCTATTAGTCCTTAAGAGGATGCACCCGTTTGATATCGCGTTTGCAAGCGAGATGACGTCATTTTGCCGGGTATTATTAAATTAACGTGGGATTTTTAGCACACAGGCCTCCTGCCTGATGGTAAATGGTCAATTGGACTATGGACATAAGGTATGCCTCCTGCCTGATGGTAAATGGTCAATTGGACTATGGACATAAGGTATCATAATGGCCTCCTACCTAGGGCTTCCAATCCCGGGATCCCGGGATCCCGGTATCCCGGGATCCCGCCTATTTTTTAGGGCTTTTTCAATCCCGGGATTTCTATTTCAATCCCGGGATCCCGGGATTGAGTTTCCTATCAAAATAATCGATCTTCATCTATGATTTAAAGATAATTTACTGAAGTATTCATTCATTTTATCAGCCGCAAGACCAATCTTGTGCCATAGAAATCCGCGGGACCTTCACCTGGTCGTCACAACATCTTTTTGGAGGCTTTTGCTTATTTCCTCTCCCGGTTTGCGGTTGTCATTTGAGAACTTTCTCAAATATTAGAGTTACTACTGAAGTTTCGCAATCCTTCCGATTCTTCGGACTATGTCGGTGATCCTAGTTCTATTGAGGTCCACATATCATCATTTTTGATTGTATCAAATACAAATTAGCCCTCTACGTTGCCGTTTGAATGAACTTGAGTTTTTTTTATGAGACACATCATTGGCGCCCACGTCTTATCCTTTAGTTAAATATCACTGGCGAAGTGGCGACACACAATAGCCAAAGACTTGAGACTGTGAAAATATGGACGAAAAAACCACTGCAATGCTTCCCGAACTCCCGATCAAAGCTGCCGCAAAAGCTTGCTGCAAAAGCCTTTAATCCAACTTTACTCCAGTTTATTATATCAAACATTCATCATCATCAAAACTAAATATAACAGAAATATTATCCATATTATATGCATACATTGACAGCTTTATAAATGCCTTTTTCTTACACGGTATTTTTATAGAAATTAAAACGCGGTAAATACTAACCAAATCGGGCGTTCTGTGCGTACCGCTTTCTCTTTCATTCGTTGCACGAGTGACAGTGACGGCTGAGCTGGGTATAGGAGCAATAGCAATAATAGACTCTGTATATGTCGTGCTAAAACAGTTACCACTTACAATCGTTTTCCAACGCGTTATCTATACTTTATCTTTTTCAACTTTTGTTATATTTACAGTCGTCACAACATCAGGAGGGCCGTAGCTGCCTCGGGCTGCGGCGGCGGACAGGGAGTCGCCGTGTTGTTAGAACGCGTATAAGAAATATGTATTAAAATAAAAAGTTTTTTTATTACCTACACAACTTAGAGCCATTATAATCGGATGGACTGCATGAGAACTCACTGAGAGATGAGAACATTAGAGAAACTGCACAGTTCTCTTATATCATACAGTTCTAATTCTAATACATCATACATTGGTCTTAAGTCCTCAAATTGAAATTTCTATTGATTCCAAGCAATAGGATATACCAATCATAGTTATAATAATAAAAACATAATTAACTTATTTTTGTGATAATGACGATGACTAATTTCTCTATCTGGGCAAAGGAAATGGGACTTGCAATAGTTTAAAAGTTTATTGCTATACAAAAGTTTACTTAGTCATAAATAAATTGATAAATCATTTATACAATTGAAGACAGCAATATTTAAATGCTAATTTATTTTTTAATCATTCCGTATTTGTGAGAAATCATATGTTATAATTACACATGGTTAATTATAATTTTACCACGTAAGAGCTACATATTGTGCAGCCAATCTTTTTTTTGTCTGTATTTTATACTGTATGGATGAATATAGTACTTTCACTAATTCATTTGATCTCATTCGAGCAAGTTGATGCCTAAAATCTGACTATAAATAAAGACACCTATAATCCAGATAGAACCTAGCTTGCATTCACAAAAAAAACTTACAGTTCATATGATGCAAATGTATATAAAATCACATTAAATATGTGTAAAATAGCCATTCCATTCTGTTAGTTTTTGCATTATTCAACCAAAATACTTCCAAAGCATTTACATATTGTTTCTTATAAGTAGGTATATCTTACTTGATAGTTAATTTCTAGATATAATGTATTTATGTTAAAGTTTCTCCTTTTGTGACCTGTAAATAAAAAAATGAACTTTCTTAAAATTGCATTGATTGATTGTTTCTTTTTAGAACTTTCTCATTGAAATAACTAAACATACCTAATTGGACATTTTCTTCCTGGTTTACATAATCGTCCCCTTTCGAGCACAGAACCCGACTGTTACGGGAGTTGGTAGTTACCTAACCTACAACATGGACATTAGAGACAATAGACAATATACAACCAAGTCGGTTGAAGACTCTTCTGAGATCAATAAATATAGCACTGAGATCTTCCAGGTTCCTGGAGTTCAGGATTTACTACCTATACTATCATCGGTAAGTCGAATATGAGTAGTAACTACCAACTCCTCATGTAGATTATTGATGCCTCGTTTTCAGTTCAGAACCATGAAACATCCTTGACTGCAGCTGTAAACAGCTTTGTGTAATTCTCCGCATCAGAGGAATAGGATTTGTGCTCTTCTGTGTCGAACGGGCAGTGGCATTTTCGTACTGAAACTTCAACATTTCGAAATAGTGAGTGGTACAGTCAAAGAGCCAGAGGCTGGTGCGGGGAGATTGCAGTACAGCCCTTGGGCTGTTGTGGAGTATGGTATCAATAAGAGTCAAATGATTTCTCGTTATAGGCGTAATCCACGAATGCCATGTAATGTGGGAGGTGTTATTTGCTTCGGTCTTCTGTATGACCATCCGGTCGGTATGTTTAAGTACTGTAGCCCTTTCTGAAATCGACTTTTTTAGTATTCAGGAAGTAGTCAAACCTGCGCGAAAGACGGTGGGTGATACGATAACTCTCAAAAACAGCTTGTAATCATGAGACGGAGGTAGGATGGATCTATAATCCTTCAGTAAGGTTAAGGTTTCATGTAAGCCATCTTGTAAAACTTCTGCCTGAACTGTTTAAAACCATTTGCGATTTGATTTGTATTAAGATATTTTGTATATGACTTAAATTTGGTATTTTTTTACGTAATGAAACTACCATCACATACAAGCAGTACTCAATCCCGGGATCCCGGGATCCCGGGATTGACTGCGGCAATCCCGATATTAATCCCGGGATTACGATAGTCCCGGGATTTGGAAGCCCTAACTCCTACCTGATGGTAAATGGTCAATTGGACAATGGACATAAGGTATCATAATGGCATCCTGCCTGATGGTAAATGGTCAATTGGACTATGGACATAAGGTATTATAATGGCCTCCTACCTGATGGTAAATGGTCAATTGGACTATGGACATAAGGTATCATAATGGCCCCCTGCCTGATGGTAAATGGTCAATTGGACTATGGACATAAGGTATCATAGTGGCCTCCTGCCTGATGGTAAATGGTCAATTGGACTATGGACATAAGGTATCATAATATTTCGAATGCGTTGCCAACTCGAAGACCAAGATGGAAATGCCTCTATGCTGGTGATATTCACCGGCTACCCCCTGCAGGAAATACAATAGACAATAGAGCAAGCACGCTGTTTGGCGACCCGTGGCAAGTTATGGACATGATCCAAGTCGTGAAACACTTTACTACGTTCCTAGTGCATGCAGCTTTGAGTAATATCTATCCATTAGCTTATCTATCATAAGGTGAATGGTCGTAGTTCGATCCTAAGATCACGAGAAGCACTGTAATGATGAATTTAAGGATGTTTTTTTATGCAAGTAATAAATGTATCTAAAATAAATATAATAGTGAAATATAGAATTGACGATAACTTTTCTTTCCAATCTCCGATTTTAATCAAACATAGCATATATGCAGAAACTTTGAAAACTGCACTCAAATCGGTACAGTGATTCCGGAGAGTAACTCTAACAAACAGACAGACAGAAAGAAAGAAAGAGAAAAATTACCCTTTTATTATATAAAGATATAATGCAACTTACTGAGCATGGTGGTGGTAATGCGACGCGTGGTGCATGGCGGCGGGCGCGCTGGGAGGCGCCGCGTGGAAGGCAGCGAACGCCGACGGAAATTGCAGCGGCAGAAACCCGCTGCCCGCAGTGCCTGCCCCCACCGACTCCCGATCAGGCATCATTCAAACTAGCACGCTAACATCGTCCACATCACCGAACTCTCCAAAAACATCACGAACAACAACACAAGTCTCTATAGTCACAAAATCGGAGCCCGTCACGTCAACTCCAATCTTATTATCTCCATTTTTCTCTTCGTCGTCTTCGTTATAAATCATCATCGGTGCTGATGGCGCTTAGCGTCTCACACCGCATTTTACCTGAAACAAGGAGTGTTAATTACGCTTTTATTCGGAAGTAGCGCTTTTTATGTTGAAGTTAATGAGTCTGTTAAGTTCGCGTGTCGACCTGTTGTTACTTCAATTGCCTCTATTACTTATTTAGAACCATACACCGAGCTACGTAGTAATTGTGGGTAATAAGTATACGAAGACTAAGAGTTTTTAGCGTTTTAAACTAATTCCAATAGTTCTTAGTAGTGAGTCTTAATAGTAATAAAACTAGTCGTTAGCAGACATGACTGGACCGCGAATGTTGTGATTAACAAAGTAAACAAGCAATTGTATGCGAATGGGCACATTATCCCATATTGTTCGCAATTAACATCGATAGACATGGGAAAGAGGCTTTAATTGCCGTTGAATCTGTAGCTCGGAGGCTTCGCAAAAAACTGAGCGACAAATTGTGAGACGTACAGACGGACAGGTCGGACGGGTCCGCTGGCGCACGGGAGGGAACACAGCGGGGCTGGTGGACGAAAAATAAACTGTATTAAGGCGCGTGGTAACGTAAAATACCACATTTTAGTCGCTTTTAAAGGCCTAAAACTAAAAATTGGCCCAAGTTATAGGTCTCGAAAAAATATATATGAAGAATTGATATGTCCTCTTTAATCTGAGCTGTGGAAATTGCGATACGTCTAGGTCATCCTTGTAAAAAAATAAAATCAAGTAAGGCATTTTCAACCTTATAAATCGCTACTGCTCAATATCTAGACTATGATTTTACGCGGGCTCTCCAGAAAATGAAACGTTATCCAGTTTTTCATAATCTGAGCTGTGGATATTGTAAAATAATGATTACTTTGGTCAAAAACCGTTAATAACTACCATTTCCGTCATAAAAGTTGCGGTGGATACGTGCGCGGACAATACTTGTATACGGTACCCACAGCAACTTTTGAAGAGCATACTTATATGAATTCTCAAATGTATTTTTTGAGACCTATATTTCGGCCTAATTTTTAGTTTTACATCTTTAAACGTGCCCAAATTGGGTTTTTCACCTTACTACGCACCTGAAAGGTAGAATCCGCATCTTGGAGGTCCTAGTGCTTGTTGCTTAGCCAAGTTCGATAGCGTTCACCTATCATTTGTCAAGTGTCAAATCCGAATTGGTAACTTTTCATCTATGCTTAGATACAAAGCATAGATGAAAAGTTACACTAAGGACTCCTTCTTTTGGCGTAGACGTAAGTTATGATGCCAAGAAATGGGTCTAATGTTACAAGAATTAGCGTAGGGTGTGTAGGCATTTACGTTTAATACCAAAATTAAATTTACTTTTTTAATTACGTTCCGTGATGATTTCAATGTTTGTTAATCAAATTTGCTGATTGCATTTTTTTGCTCTTTTGTCCGGAACGGCGAAGATTGTTCGCGTTAAGTTTTTCGCTTGCAAGCTTCAATGGCTGCCAACGAGAAAATACCTCAAGTAATTAATGAAGATGTGATGCTTTTGGACGTCGAGCATTGTCCCGCTACGGCTGCGTAATGAATCGATCGTAAACCCCGATATCGACATATCGATACTCATTTTCATTGAACGAGATTTACGATTGTTTATGTATGCGGAATTGGCGGGCTCGAGTGTCGGATTTTATCGACCATTCAAAAAACGAATCGGCCGTTCTGAATGCGCACGATAAATAGGGCATTTTCGTTTTTATGCGCCCCCTTTGTCCGTCGATGGTTGTGACGTTTAATGTTCATCAAGGGCCTTGTTCATTGTTTTTTCCGATTCAATCTTTGTGCAGCGGGAAACATTAATATCGGAATTAGCTGTCAAACTTGTTAGTCGCGCAGTACCAAGATTTATACTCATTATTTTATTGTAAAGTTATCACCTGAAAAGTATCGCACATTAGGTTACATTATGTAATATTCATAGCGAGTCTATTACCCGCGACTTCGTCAGTAAGATTTAATTCATACTAAACTTTCACCCCTCATTACCGCAAAAGGGATGATTACCGGGATAAAAAATATCCCGTAATGTTTAATCCAGGTTGTGAATTATCTGTGTACCAACTTTCATTTAAATCTGTTCAGCAGTTTCACCGTCATTAAGTAACAAACATTCGAAGATTTTATTCCAAATAGATGCCGCGTGGTAAAATTAGTTCACGCCAACGAACGTTTTTTCCAAGACTCTTGTGCATTTTCAAAACTTTCAGACGTTACCTATAATTTTTTCCAATTTATAATATTATTAGGATTAGGATGATATTTTATCAAAGTTGTTCGGCTACATTACCTAGTTGCTTGCAATTATTTTATCGATAATAATCATATTATGATGAAATTCGCATCACTAAACTCCAAAAAGAGCGCAGCTATGCGCAGGGGCATCTCGTCGACTTAATACGGCTCTTAATTACCTTTTAATTGTTTTTAGCCGTCGAATTGTTCGAAAATCTTCCGAGAACTGGAGCTAAAGGTTTAAAAACCTTTTATTGTTAATTTTATAAAATTTAATTAGGTATATGTATGAATCCCAGCATAGAATGTAAAAAAAGTGACGATTAAAAAAAAAAATCCGACTGCAGTCATATTATGAAGAATGATTTGTTTGTAAATGGTAAACTAAAAATTAACGAAATGATTATGAAAATTCAACGTTATGGATGATTATCATAGGATACTTCTTATCCTGGAGATCATCCTTTAATTAAGGGTCTGAAAAGAGAGCTAGAATGTAGTATGAGAATCCAAAAAGGTAAGAACGCAGAAGAATATAAGTTCTGAAATTACATAGAAATGTACTGTCAGTCATACAATTCACTTCACTCAATTAAACTTGTATGTAGTTGTATTAATTAAATAAATTGCTTACTCCTTACAGAGTCATTGCGGCCAAAATGAAGTTGCAGTGCAATTAAACAATTAACTGCGTCAACAGAACTGGAGCATTCTTGCTTTTTTTTAACCTACTTCAAAATGGGAGGTTATTAGCGCGCTCACGCCAAAACGGCGAACAAGTCCTATTCGAAGATCGTTCAACCCGCTTTACGGAAATAATTTTCCAAATTTTACTCATTAACTTAAGTGTTTTGCTTTTGGAGTGTTAGTGTTGTTTTTATTTCTTGTACTTAAATATTTTTGCCTTTATTATAATGTTATAATTACATGGGAAAGCTGAGAAAGTTTCGCGTTTGTGTTTAAATTCTATTACGATTATATTATTAAGGTCCGGTTACACTGAGATCCCTACTTTCACGCATCGTCATACTGGTTATTTGCACTAGCACCATTTTAGAACAGTTTTAAAGGACCTCGTACACAAGTGCGCTAAGCGTGAAAATGAATGGAGGAGACTGTAATGTAACAGTTTACTTAATTTTGGTACTTAATATTAATTGACACATTTACCTTACATAGGCTACGAAAATTTAATTTTAATTATATCTTACCTAAACTGAAATGTTGACACCATACAATAAGACGAGTACTGGCTACACTCACTCCAAAACGAAAATGCGACAAAAAGTAACTTAGAAAAAGCAAGTTTGAAACTAATGCCAATTTCATTTCGTCTGTTCAATGGAAAAATCCATCCAAGTTGACCGAAAATCATTTTCACTGCAAGTCTCAGTTATGTATATATGTAAGAATTACTGTTCTTTTTAAATTGATAATAAGTTGCACCATTTACATTTTGTATGTATTATAGGTTATAGGTTTACACAACTTAGAAGGCACGTGGATTAAGCAATAATAGACTGTGCGTCAACGGCTTAAGTGCTTCGCCGCGCGCCTTGTAAGTTGTGTTCTGCTATACGATAATTGAATCCTATACCAGTGTGCAGTGTCTTTAAACAACAATAACCATAGACATAAATAATACTTCGTATGGACCCGGCCTAACGTAGATACATGTCATGTTTCCCCACTTCATTGGTGTCCAATCCAAAGTTAAACTTATATCGTGACACTAAAGCTGGGTCACATTTTTCCAACAACGAGACGAGTTCTTAGATACTGAGAAACAGTTTCGAAAAAAGTTTTTTTAAATACGCTTATTGTCACGCACGCTCGGTGACAGAACTTTGGATTGGACACCGTGGAAGTGGGGACATATTACGTGTACGTTAGACCGGGTCTATATTATTTACGTCTATGACAATAACACAATGCAATGTGCTAATTATGCGCAAGGCGATCAGTGACCAAAAATCGTTAAAGAGGCCTATTAAGCCGCCCGCGCACGCCTGAAGCCCGCGACATTATCAATAGCTCCGAGCACAATGGCGTTAGTTGTCATTAGCCGCGGCCTCTACCCGACCGCGCATGCGCGGAACGCGAATCGTCTCATTATGCCCGATGATTGGTTGAAACCATCTAGCTTGTATGAATAAGTAACCAACATACAAGTTAGAGATTTATTAGTGATAGGTTCCGATTTCGTTTGACAGCCCGATCGTAAATGGCACTGTCATTTACAAAAGAATAGAACTGGAGTTATTCAGTGAATTTTGTAGAGAAATGTCATTTTTATAATACCTAGACGTAGTGCAGAATGTTTCAATTTGCCATCGGAAAACTCGTTTTTTTTATACCACTAAGAGTTGCCAACAAGCATACGGCCCTCCTAATGGTAAGAGGTCAGTGTCGACTATAGACGCTTAAATCCGACAAGACCCGAGCTATCAATCAATTACCATAATTTATATTTATGACTAACATGTATAATAATATGTCCATTACATTCATAGCCGCTTTATATTTTATAGCCGCTTCATTAGCGAATGTCAAAACGTCAATGTATGAAATGCCATTTGACAAAATGACGAATGTTGACTTTTAAAACCATAGTCATAGAAATCATGATGATATCCTCAAAACCATATATTATGAGTGGCATTGCAATCCTTCAGAAATTATCCTAAGTAATATTAATATGAAAAAATGTAGAAGATACCGCCAAATGTTATCCAGACACGTTACCTACAGAATGTATCCTTTTCATACATACTAGATTAAAACGAGACGCAATACTCGCAATAGTCAAGCCAGAGACATTCAGAAACATTATATGTACCACTACTACTACAGCCTATTTGCGTCCCACTGCTGGGCACAGGCCTCCTCTCATAACGAGAGGGTTTGGGCTATAGTCCCCACGCGGGCCCAGTGCGGATTGGGGACTTCACACACATCTTTGAATTGCTTCGCAGATGCGTGCAGGTTTCCTCACGATGTTTTCCTTCGCCGAAAAGCTCAGTGGTAAATTCAATTTCGCACATAAGTAAACTTAGAGGTGCGAGCCGGAATCGAACCCCCGACCCTCTGCATGAGAGGTGGTAGGTCGAACCACTAGGCCACCACGGCTTTATATGCGGATTATATGTACCATGTTAAATATTCTGCTCTTGTGTACATAGCTTAGTAATGACCCGCAGCTACTGCACACGGCACCTTCAAGGCGCGGTGTACTCTTTCATGGGCAATTAGCATTCCTCTAGCACGCGGCTCATCACAATGGGACGGCTGCGTGCGTCCTGTAAGCCCGTGGATGGGTGTCAACTTGTCAAGTGAACTAGCTGCGGCTGAATAAGCTGTGAGATTTTAGTTGTTTTCAAATTTTGTATTTTATTTATGGTTTGTGTCTTTGTTTGCGGAGAGAAATAGAGGTGATGATGAGGATGTGTTGGTTACAGGATGTTCTCGATAATTTCACAAGAAAAAATTAGTACGTGTTCTTGAACAGCTCTCTCCCATGATGTTTTTATTTTAAACTAGCTCCTGCCCGCGACTTCGCCCGCGTGAAATTCGGTTATCGCGTTCCCGCAGGAGCTATGCGTTTTTCCGGTATAAAAAGTAGCCTATGTCCTTTCCCGGGACTCCAACTATCTCCATGCCAAATTTTATCAATCGGTCCAGCGGTTGAAGCGTGAAGATGTAACAGACAGACAGACAGACAGAGTTACTTTCGAATTTATAATATTAAATATGGATATGGATTGTAAACACTGCAAGTTGTTAAATAGTAAAAACCACAAGGAATTAGGTACCTAGTTAGTGTCTTAGTCAGTTAGTAAGCTACCTTATTCATTGGTGATTTCGGACGCGTCGCTATTTTCATTCACAGGAGTTTATTTATGTTTTCCACTGTTTTATTAGTTTTCGGCGTTGACTACTTAATGACTTGACGCCTGAACTTCTGCCAACTTAACTATGCCATTAAAATAGACAACTAGAACTTTAACTACTTTGAACTAAGGTCGTGAATTGAAGTTAATTTGGTCTGTTGATGTTTTAAAAGGTGGACCATATTTGGAGAACAATATTCCACACACGATCGAAGGAAGTAGAATATAAAACCAGCTTCAGAATATAAAGTCGAACCGTAAAATTGAGAGGTGAAACTTTTATTGAATAACATAACTCTACTTTTATTGGACGTCGGGTAGACGAGTTGTTTATCGTTGTAGTGTTAATTGGCATTAATATAGGAGAATGCATTCGGAAGCTTTCAAATAAAAACGTTTAAAATTTCAAGGAATGGAAGGAATGACAAAGGTAAAATTTCTGCTTTGCCCAAAGGTTTTAACTGGTAGAGAATGCCTTATGGCATTAAGTTCGCCTTTTGCACTCGTTTTTACTAATGTGCAATAAAGTTTAAATAATGAAAAATAAAAAAGTCGAAGGAACACTGACTTAGTCGATTGTATAGTCAATACGACCATCCAATCCATGCTTCCATACGATACGTATTGCAGGAAGTCGTCGGCAACATCAACGCATCAGGCATGGAAGCCTAGATGCAAGGCACAATGCATTGCATCTAGGCTTCCTTCAGGAGCTGGGATGGCAGGAATAACACCGCCGTCCCGCCCGAATCACGCAAAATAGACGCAATTGAGTCGTCGAGTTGCGGAAAACTAGCCCGCGCAAACCTTATAGTTATACATATACGTATTGTAGGGATAAAAAAAATCACCCACTTCTCTTTATTAAAAAAATAAAATATTCTTAAAATCTGTATGTCCATCGTTAGCCAATATTCCAGTAAGATTTTAAATTTTGTTTCTGCATGGAGCGGCGCCAAATCCAAGTTCATGTAGTTGTTATCGATCTATCCGTAGGCGATGACGTGTTTAGATTATTTATTTTTATTGGTATACGTGAATAACTGGAGTATGAGCTTACGACTGATTTAGTGCTTCAGACGTGATGCAGAGATCAAAATGAGTCGAGGTTAGGACGTGTTCTTAAGGTCATATCTATGAAAATGGCAGTGGGTGCCACAAAACGATCAGCTACGGCGAGGCAGGTCCACCAGGTGATGGCGGAACGACACAAATGCCCAAGAATGGCCGAGGACTAGAGGGAGTTGGAAGGTCGAGCTTTGTCCAGCAGTGGGACATTCAAATTAGCTAATAAAAAGATAATGGAGGATTTGTACTTTCAACTAATCGTCACAGATTCTGAAAAGTTTAAAGCCATCGAGTCTTTTTCCTGACTTATTTACAATCAATCTAAACTGACAATGCGGATCGATTAATTTGATTTAAATGAAGGAAATAAACGAAAAATATATGATAAACATGATTTAAATTGATATATGCACTCATAGAACTACACCATAACGACCGATGTTCTAACTGTTTGTTTGTACAGTTCTTACAGCGTAACGAACGCCCGGTATTCCCAAACAAGATCCAAGGGGGTAATGTATGCGAACTGTACGAGAGGCAAAACACAAAGAATTTCAAGGGCCGTTGGAGATTTTACGTTTTCGAACCGTTAACGTCGATGTTATGTTTTTGTTTGTATTCATAAGTATGCTCAGGTTCAGATGAATGTTGCGTCTGCGCATAAATGAGTTAGAGGTTCAATGTTCTTTAAAGTTTAACTACCTACTTATTATCTATGGCGTCTTTACTTGACATATGATGCGTTCGGCCCTAGAAGAACTGAAAGTACGTTACTTCAGGAAAGTTTTGGAAAATAAAGAAAGTTTCCCAGATATTTATATCTATCGTAATGAATACCCGTAAAAGTCGTCATTAAATCCTAAAGAGATCTACGATGTATGATCAGTTTACCAAGAGTTTATTTTACTGAAATGAGTGTGAAACTGTGAATTGACATAGTTGGAAATAAGTAAATCCGAAATAAGTTAGAAAACTTTTAAAATAAAATGAAAACCTTAAAATAAACTTATTTAACTAGACTAGAACTATACTGACTAAAGTTGAAAGATGAAATCCATATTAATATTATAAATGCGAAAGTAACTCTGTCTGTCTGTTACCTCTTCACGCTTCAACCACTGGATCGATTGCGATGAAATTTGATATGCAGATACTTAGGGTCCCGGGAAAGGACATAGCCTACTTTTTATCCCGGAAAAACACATAGTTCCCGAAGGAGGGTGATAACCAAATTCCACGCGGGCGAAGTCGCGGGAAGAAGCTAGTTATCTATAAAGGGTCCTTGCGGTATTGTACCGAGAATGCTGGCAGCATTTCCTCGCTGGATTGCTATGCTAATCCGTTGAGCGAGGAAAATGCCAGTAACCTTTTTAAAAAAACTCGTGACTTACTTCGACTACAATGCGTCATCCATCAGAAAAAGAACGGATAATTTTTCAATCCGCTAAACCGTTTTCCATCTAAAAATAGCTAAGAAAACTGTCGATTCACGAACCCTCTCACAGGACTGATGGCCGATGGGGTCAGAAAGTTCTCGAGTGGCGTCCGCGAACCGGGAGACGAGCTGTTGGTAGGCCTCCAACAAGATGGAGCGAGGACCTCGTGAAGGTCGCAGGAAATCAGGTGAAGTACAGGACCGGTCTGAGTGGCGAGCCTTGGGGAGGCCCATGGCCAGCAATAGACGTCTATGATGATGATTTTCAAAGAAATTAAGATACGATTTTTTCAAAGTACCTACCTACAGACAGTTGGTACGTATATATATGTATGTACATTCGTCTAGATAGAAACCCATCTATATCAAGATACATGTAGAACGTCTACGTATGGTATAGTTCAGAAGCGTGACTACACTACATTGAAGATCGTAGGTTGCTTCATTCCATTCGTTAGTGATGCGTTAAAAGCAGATGGTCCCTTATCGGAAAGTACCTACTGTAATTGCTAAAAGTATTTAACTGACTTCAGACGACAACTTTACGTTCACGATTTCGATCTCCAATTTGTAGACTAATCTAAAAAATGTGACTGAACAAGCATTTCTACGGTTCTAGTGTTAATAATTAGTAATAGTTCTTTTTTTCTGTAAGTCAAAACTTTAATGCGTTTTTGACACGAATGTAATTTATTGTTATGGAGTACTTGTAATGTGAAATTAACCTTTGCAGCAGTAAAACACGTCCAAGTTATGAAAACTCCCGATTAATTTTTCTTGTTACATCCAAAAAAATGTACAGTATCTACATTCCTTACTTCAATGTTTCTGAGCAATAAAATAACCATTTTATGCTCAAAATATCAAAGTTGAAGCCTCAACAAATTCCTATTCAATGCACGACAGAATGGTGAAAATGACGTGCCCGAATACCTGAATATCGATTCTCCAACCGACTACATTCTGACCAAGTCTAACCTCAAATCGATTGCAAATTTGATTCGATTATTCGCAATCCACACCTACATAAATCTCGAATCGAGAAGCTGTTTGGCATAGTAGCGAGCTGTTAATGTAGTAATTAGAATGTGGTCTGTGCGATCGAGGTAGTAAAATATATACTACAGCTCTTTTTGGCATTCAAAGAGTGTTATGGTCTGGATAGTGTTTTTGAAACCACTTTTCTTTTTTTATCTGAATAGCGAGGAGAATATTTCTTTGGCGCGCTCTAAATGACTTCATAGATGTTAGCTTGCGAGGTGTCGTTAGATTAATCTTAATTGTGAGTGGATTTACTCTTATACATTCCTAAATTTAAGTGTGCAATGTAGAATAGATAGGTATATGTAAGATGAAACATGTCATTATGACATGGACAACTCTAATATGAAAGTTTTACTGATAAAAACTGAAACTGAAATTCAACGAAAAATAATTGATCAATTCTTTTAAAATTCAACTCGACTGAACTGTTAAAATTCGTATTCATTCTACCCCAATAGTACTCGAAATGGACTCTATATCAGTTAAATATTAAAAGCCCTTTGTTACACCGACCGCGTAATACAATTCACACATAACGCGTGCTGTGGTTAGAACTGTTATAGAACTTGGCCGTTTTTTCACCGGGGTCCAACTGAGCGTGAGCGCGGCGACCGCAAACGCTTGAGTGCCCAATTGGCATTCTATTAGGTTTAATCCGTAATTTGTTACTATTACTTATGTGGTAAGCTTAGAGGTGCGAGCCGGAATCGAAACCCCGACCCCACTAGCCCGGGGTGGGGACTATAGCCCAAACCCTCTCGTGATGAGAGGAGGCCTGTGCCCAGCAGTGGGACGCAAATGGGCTGTAGTAGTAGTAGTAGTACTTATGTGGTATTAAACGAATTTGATTACATACATAACTAAGCCATAAAGGTACAATAAAAATTGTAAACATATTATTACAGAATTACGAACGGAAATAAGCAAGAGTAAAATGGCAAACAAGAAGTAACGGACATCCGGTGCGAGTACTTCAGTTTAAATCGAATACCATGAGAACAAAGTAAGTTACAGAATAGTAAAAATAACCAGGGGGAAACTAGCTACAAACATTTGTATATGTTACTTATTTATTATTTAAAAAAAACCTAATAGTTACAAACTTACATATTTATTAATAAACCTGACTTCGTGAATGCCTTCGAACAACTTTGAAGTCTTGTTTTTATTATTTTACCTCGAATTTTCAAAAAGGTGCAAGTACTTACTCAATTCGCCTGTATACACGGTGGGTCAGAAAATATGGCAAATAATTAACCCACCGTATTGGCTATCGATTCTAAGTATATTGTATAGGTCTTTAATTTTTTAAATTAAAACCCTATACAATATACTTAGAATCGATAGCCGATACTGTGGGTCAATTATTTGCCATATTTTCTGACCCACCATGTATATTGTATATTTCCTCGTCTTTTTTTTTTCAATAAAACCATTCCGCGGAATTCAATAAAAATTAAAAAGCCGAATTGGTCCTGCCTCTCACGAGCTTTGCGCTCAGGAGACCTGCATAAGTACTTTAATTGCTTCACCTTTGCGTGTAGTTTCCCTTCTCACGCAACATTATAAGGATCAATGTCCCTTAAACACTTTATTTTTCATATTTAGGTCAGAAAAAGCATTTTAATTTGGTAAACAAGTACGTAAAACACCCTGCGCGTGACTTACGCGAGATTCAAAGCTGCGTACAAAGTAAGGAGCCACAATAAGTCGGAAGCCCGATGGACGGGCTATTTCAGGCGTAAACAATGCACAATAAACCGTGTTTGTTTAATAAAGGTATATATTATGTTTCTTGTTATTTAAATGTACCTATTTTTATTTTTATTCTGTCAAAAAGTTCACACGCGGCACGAGGTAAATAAACGCTTGAACCGAGGCTACGGTCCGTATATCAAAACCACAACAGCCTATTAGTCCTACTCTGCTGGGCATAGGCCTCCTCTCACCACGAGAGGGTTTGGGCTATAGTCCCTACGCGGGCCCAGTGAGGATTGGGGACTTCACACACATCTTTTGAATATAATCTACAGAATAAAACATGATAAAGAATAAAAATGAAATATGCGAGTTAAATTGTGTAAAAAATGCTACTACTTACAATTCAATGTCGAAACGCGAATCATTACATCTCCATCAGTACCTGCAAAGAAAAATGTTCTTTAATATTACATGTGTCAGTGGATTTAAATAAATTAAAAAAAAAATCGTTTAATCGACTTCGTTTTTATTATTGCGGTGACAGTTGCTTTTATTTACAACTGTCCATAATAATTGACAGCTGCCAGTGTCACCATAAGTGGAGTTTTAACATTGGCTGCGTTCCGAATCGCGCTTAGAGCGCTCACAGCACCTTGCATCCTTTTTCCTCTTAGGACTCCACTTTCAAGAGGAAAAGGGATGCAAGGTGCTGTGAGCACTCTGAGCGCGTTTCGGAACGCAGCCATTGACCTATAATAACATATGGACGAACAGCGCCTAACAGAATATGTCAAAATATATGGAGCAAACTGACATTAGAAAAACTTTCCAATATGTTAATAACGCCTCTTTATAATATGTGTCAAGATAAATATTTTATACAAAAGAAAACCTAACACTATAAGACTTAAAGTGTCAAATTTACCTACTGAGCGCCAAACGGGTGTTTTCGGGCACCCGTTTTGACGGGCCATTTTTCTTCGGCTGAATTGTGAATCCTTACTTATAATAGATCAATGAGTTTTATGAGTCAAAAAAAAAAACAATCATTTATTCAGCAAATTGGCCACATAGGGGCACTTTTACACGTCAGAAAAGAATTTATTATTTTTATTTAGTTTAAAAATATACTGCATAATTTTCGGCAAATGTATTTTTTTAAACTATCATGGTTTTTCATTCATTACATTGTTCAAACTGTAAAATTTGGGCAAATAAACGTTTAAAAAAATCATAATTTCATAATAATATTTATTGAAAACTTCCATGCTAAACTAAGGATAGGTTATCTTGAAATTTTCTAAATTTAAGTACACCCATATTTAATTAAGCAAAGAAAATATAAGTATTTAACGTATTCCGCAAATTGGCTACAACTTCATAGAAACAAATGACGTAAGTAGATACTATTAGTTCAACCATTCAGTTTTCAACTCCTACAAATTGTCAACATAAATACATAGTAAAATACCTTCAATACTGCGCTTGTACCAATTAGTGAGGGCCACGACACATTTCTATCGATATCGATATAAAGCCGCGCGCACACCGACAAAAAAGCACTCACGCTCTCATCAAGTCGAACCTTTCGATTATGCATGCGCTTCGCCGCGGCGACCGACGCGCGTACACCGAGTAGTTCTTACCACTTTTAATTAAAGTAAAAGTCTCTGGTTTGATTTTTCAAAAAGACATCCTATTTACATGTATGAGTGCTGTAATAAAAAAATACAAAGGTAGTTAAAAAGGTACAATATAGGTTTTAAAAGAAGATAGTGTGATAACATATTTTTGAGTGACTGGCTGATCCCTTCCTGACCAAGTTTCATCACAGCAGCGCCTATTTCAAGGCTAACCACTACTTGCATCCTTTGGTTAACTGTAATAACTCGTATAATCAATGTTCTTTTTATAAAATTGTGAAAACGATAACAAGTACAGGCGATTTAATTCCTGGTTTCTAATAACACAAGCCATAATTATAGCATGCCCATATTAAATAGTATATTTTTGAAGAATCGGTTCTCATTTTTTGTTGGTTTTCACAATTGTCTGTTTTACAAAGCCGTTCGATGTTCGGCGTTAAATCAGTCTATGTTAAAAATGAAAATACATATTAAAGAAAACAAATTCGACACCCGAGGCGGTTTAACAGCTCCGCGGCTCCGTAATCGAGTGACGGCTGATAGTCGCCGGAGATAATGACATCTGCGGTAAAAACGCGGACAGTCGTTATTTATCATCGGGCCTTAATTACCGGACCGGCCGTCCCGCCCGTGTGCCCTCGCCTTATGAAGTCGTCTCACCTTATGAGATTTTCAGCTGGCGACAATGAGGCTTTTTTAAGGGGTTTTTGAGGTGTTGGGTAGTTGGTTTAATGAGGGTTTATCGGGTCCTAAAGTAATCGTATTAGGATCTTCGTGTTTTGATCAGTGTTTTTTGTGATATTTTAAAAAGTAAGTAACTAAGAAATTTAAATATGTGGAAAAAAAAAGTATTTAATAGAATAATTTCATTTGTTTTATTATTGCAAAGACTGAATAACAGGCAGACGGCCCACCTGATGCAAAGTGGTAACCGCTGCCCATAGACATCTAGTAACACTAACACCTGAGATAGCAGCAGCGCATTGTTGGTCTCGAAGGGAAAAGTGGAATCGGTCTCTAACGCCAGAATCAAGGTGCCCTGAGCCCTCATATAATTTCATTGTGAACTAGTAGTCTCAACTCGTTTCTTTTTTCTTTATACATATAAATGTCGAAAACTATGTCACGGGGCCAAAAGAAGTCTCATTCCTCGAACTGCATTTCCAGTTAAGGCAGCGCGAATAAAAATGGCCAGTGATAATCGCATCGAAATCAATTAATACGCAATAATAACGGAATTAAGCGTGCCGTTCCAGGTCCTATATCACCTGACGCGGTGACGGCTATATATCTCGCACCGGTAATCGCCTGCCAGCCATGCTTTATGAAAGACTGAGGGTCCGGGTCCGACCAGCGGGTAGCCTAAAATTACGAGGGAAACGTATGGATTCTAGTTCCTAACGAGTACCAATGTTGTAGATTTTAGACGTAAAAAGATTTCGAAAGTTTGCGGAACAAGTCATTTACAAACAAGCGGGTAATCTCGCTTGCCACAATATGTTGTTCAACAAACTCATTTTATTTTATCCTTAGTCATTGACAACCATTGTGTACTCTATGATTAGTATATTTAGTATACTAATAAAATACTGATTAGCTTATTCACGGACCTGTCACTTTCCCGCGCCATTTTTGACATATCTTTGACAGGGGCAATGAATATGTAATGTGCTACGAATATTATTCCGGTGGTGAACTTCGGAACGAACTCGAAGTCGAAGCTATTAGCGACAGTGCTGCCATTTTGCACAGTATGACTAAGTTTGTCAATAGTAATGGATCGCTGTACGATTTCTTTAAGTTTTTATAGCGTAAGTACCGTATCCTTTAGAAAATGACGAAGAGTTTTGATTTTTTACTGTGTAACTATGTACTTCGATACGACGAAGACCACTAAAATTAATTTACCAAAAAAAAACTGATTATGTCTCAAATCTCACTGTACTTATGTATAATGTTGCTTTTATTATTTTAATAATACATTTTATGATTTTAACAATATTTTTTTTATTCATATATACCTAGCAATTTCTTAAATCAAACAGACCGACATACAAAACAGAATCGACATACAAAAGCATAAAAAATACAGGTTAAAAATATCCACACCATGCTTCGTCATAAATGACCGCACTGCATAAATAATTAATCCACAACATGCTTCGTCAAATAAATGAATTCAATGAATTCCTGTAAACCTGAACAGTCAATATTTGTTTTGTATACAACTGCGTTACGTTACCTACGTACGACTTAAATTTTTAACAAATGAAATCTAACTTATCCTTTTAGGGCGGTGTCTCTTATCACAGGTGTCTTCGCACACTTAAACAGAGGCATCAACCTGATTTTACCTCTGTAATCATTTTATACCGAAATAAAGCATTTTGTATTTTTGTATTTGTATCCATATAACGGACAAGTACTTCATAATCTCACAAGCGATCTTCGACCAACAACATTGAGATTAAGATCTTAGGAACCTGATACAATACAGGTTATCTAGGATCTGTGATATCCCTTGTGGTGAAAATGACAAGAATCATCTGGGCGATAATAGACGCTTATAACGCAAGGCTGTTTTACATATTACAGGAATTTATAATAAATGGCTTAGGTAAGCGACTAAGGGCCTCCATACATCACCGATCTAACAGTGTATCAGTAAATAACGGTGAAATGTATAAATAACTACAATGTTTGAGAAACCATCTAGTTATTCTAGTTTCATGGACAGTTGGTCTCGGAAAATCTCGTGTACCTATTATCTTACAGTTAAATAAGAGGTTTTCACACTTTAAATTGAATTTTATTGAAATTTACATGTCAAAGTCATGAACTAAGACCATGATCACATACTCGGATTAGTACTCGTATTGGAATTAAAGAAAAGAAATAATGTTATGCATTAAATACCAAGAAGTAATAATCTAGTCTTTAACCACATAACAACAGCCTAATTAAATTACGTCCCATCCCACTGCTGGGTATAGGCCCTCGTCACGACTGTCACGAGAGGGTTTGGAATGAAAATCATTCAAAATAAATAAAAATATTTTCGTTTTATGTTTTTCTCACGAAACATCACAACTAAGTAACATTTCTTATACGTATAACTGAGAAATTAACTTATAAATTGGCGTTTCGTACGCACCGGTATTCCTTATAATGGCATATTGGCGCGTCGATAAAATCGCATCGCGACCACACGTGACGTTTAAATATCGAATAAAGAATCGAATCGATTGCGAGAAAAAAAATACTAACGATTTTTTTCTGTTACAAAGCTAGCTGATTAACTGATTATTGATTTTTCTTTCATTATTTTTTATCTTTACATAAAAGAGAGAAACTTAATTTGAAATAACTCAATATGACTAGGTAGGTACGGGTACGTAGATTTTTTTTAATGTTAAAATGTACGTTGATAATTATTAAATGCAAAAACACATCGAGGACTTGACAAGAACCAATATCATTCGATCAAACAGTGACGCGAACGAAGTCACGCGTTATCGATAAATCGACGCATTTGTGCAGCACATGCCTCAGCACTATGATTATCATCTATCCAAATTAAAATGAACTTTAAGATCGAGCTTTATAGTCTATTTTGATCCGGATGCTGCTTGGAGTATGATCACTATTCTGCATTAAAATTGCAACTGTTCGGTGTTGGGTTACGATACAATATTACTTGTTTCAAGTTGTTTGTATCTTGTGACCACACGTAGCGATCGTGTGCGAACGGCGTTTATTAAGTAGTGTACCATTCAATTGGTAGACGTGTGCTCACTATATTTATTGCGCCTTTTCAATGGTTGAATAGAAACACGCTGAACCTGCGTTAGTACATTGTTGCTCCGAGCTCAATTTTGCTTTCCGATGTTTTTGGAATGATAGTGCGATAGTGCTTTATTTTTATGCGTGTTTTATGACAGCGTACTATAACCCGCATGAATTCTTGGTTTTGTTTTACCTGCATCTTACAGAAGTAGGGATGGGAAAAGGACAGATACATAAGATAATATCGGTTTGAATGTGTACAATTATAGGTGTTCAATTCAAATTCGGTCAATAAAGTGTTTGTTAAAAGCATTATACGAATAAATTATACGCTTCACAAGAAACTGATTCACCACCTGCACCTAATTATAAGGTGCAAAATAAAAGGAACCGTCTCGCATGCAACGGGCCTCGAAATGAGACGTACCGAGAAAATTTTACAACGAATTTATGAGACAGTGCTGTCATTATAAAAGGCTTGATTGAAGACCCCCAGAAGATTAATTGGGTCTCGTAGTGATGCGAAAAACATCGATATATGTGATAGGTTTTCTTTTTCAATATCCCCCACATCGAATACAGTCAGCTTCCCAATCAACATGTAACTAAAAAGCCACCGGAATTTGTAGCAAGTCAAATTACTGCCACGGAATCATCTTCAACCGCAAAATTGCAAGGAAACACCGTCCAAAAATGCTCAAACTGAGCACATAATTGCGTAATAACTCAGAAACGATTACTGTAACAATTTCGATTGAGCATTATTATTCTGGGGCTAAAACACGTAAAGATTGTGCGCGCGTCGTGTGTAAGTGTGGGCCGTTGCTGCGAGCTTCTCTCCGAGATCCTGAGCAGTATAATGAAGCCATTATGGGCAAGAACAAGCCGTGCGCGGGCAAAAAAATGCCCAAATCGCCCGGAGGAGCTCTCGTGCGTCGACATGCTGTCTTGCCAGCGCAGAAAAACGACCAAGACGCGCACCGGCCAAGTTCGTTAAGACTCGTTTCGCGGTGCTCCGAATGCGAACGTCCGAATGCTTTTGTTTCTCAAATTAAACCAAAATCCCAAACCGATGCTCGTTAAAAGGAAAAAGCTAGCCATCGCCCGAATCTTGATAGTTCAATACGCTCTTTATATGGGAGCTTCAAAAACATTAATTAATTACTATTCAATGAAGAAATTGAAACTCACGGCGTCATTAGAGAAACCCTTCAGTTTGTTAACAAATACGGGATGACTGGCACATCTGAACACAAACTATTTCTTAATAACGAACCAACATCCGCTAAGGACCCGTGCCATTGAACTCGCGGTTGATGTCTTGATATAAATTACTATACTAATGTACGCGATATTTTAGTATTGACTTGAATGATTGTAAATAAATTCCTTCGGGGAGGCGTCATTTATTAATTCCGCGATAAACGAGATAAAGTATGTATGTAATAAAGAAACTGCGAAGCTTCTAGGTCGCAATCGAATGAAAGAAATCATTTATTTAAGACTACTCTTCACGGATTGTATTTTAGTTGATAAAAACGTTTCGTACTGAAATGAACACATTTTATTGTGTGTATGTTTAGCATCTTTATCTCCTTATGCCAGACCAAAACTACAAAACCCTCTCAAGTCAAGCCTCAACTCCACTTTCACATGCATGTCGCTTAATAACTTTTTTTATTACCACGGGCCTTAAAAACCTTTGTATCACAAAAACACAATCGAGATTCGGCCGCGTCATCACAACGCCATCACACCAGTCATCAGAACATGTTAATCCGAGATCATTACTACGATAAAGATGCACAGATCGAAAAGGGTTTACGTGTATAAGAAATGTTTTCTACTAACGCCTTTTTGGTGGTCACGGGTGAAGATAAAGACATGCGGTAATTACCCTACAATGCGAGACAAAAAACGCCCTAATCAATTCAAGAGGGTACGAGAAAGCGACAAACGCCCACTATCCGGCTCGAAGGACCACAATTTGTAAAAAAAGAAAGAAGCGCGACAGTTTCACTGGTTTCAGTAAAAATAGACTAGGCTCTTAAGATTCTAGAAGATAATGACATGGAAATAGTTGCTGAGCAGGTGGAGGCAAGACTTTATTGAAGTCTGAACTAGGAGGTTACAAAAATGTCTATTTAATGACAAAATATACCCGTTTAAGACTTAAAGAACTTAACTTTTAAAATAATGACACGTAATATGAATACATAATCGAAAAATTATTCAATGGGCGTGGCATCGCCGTCGTTGTTCCTGTAATGATTATGTGTAAATTCTCTGAAGCATAATTATGTCATAATCATAATAACGAAGGTCATCGACCTTCTCTTGAAACAAAAACATTTTTTTATTCCTATGATTCCCATATTAGGAACAGGAATCTAATTTAACCAAACACGTAATGCGTTACCCAAATAAGTTCTCGAACTCAACACTCCATATCAAAATCACATTAACCCGTCGAAACCGGCCGCATTAAGGCTGTACTCGTTTATACGGGGTACTAATAACTCAATCTTTATACCGCACTAAATTATATAGAGCTGGCACATCACTATCATTACGGACGCTTCGGCGAGCCGGGGAGAGCTTAGAGGGAAACCTTTACAATTGAAGATATGGAGTTTCTGTATTGTACCTGTATATTTTTTTAGTAATTATTTGATGACGATATTTATCGATATCGATAGATTTCACTGAGTTAAAAAATTATTAATACTCATAACAGTTATGTATGGTATGATACATATCGATAAATTGTTTATCATATTATTTGCCTGCGGCTTTAAAGATACCTACTTCGAGTTTCGCAATCAAGCAACATGTTTGAATTTGTAGATCTCTATAAATCATATACATATATGAGTCGTTGATATATCTTAATCAAAACTGAGAAACCTGATGTTGAGACGTGTAACGGCTTATTCTGAGAGCTTGTTAGATTACATCGGACTATAGCTCAAGTTAATAAATTCAGGTAGCTGTTAATGTGAACATTTGAGAACGATTTTGCGGTAATTTAAAATATAAACGGTTTAATTTAAGATAGAAGTCCTTTTATACTTTATTATTAAATGTATTAAGATAGTTTATTTTTGTTTTATCAACATTAATAAGAAGACGCCCACGGCCCACTGCTTGTCTTCCATATCCTTTATTATTATGTCATGTATTATTTGAAACTTTATAATGAACAACAGTTATATTCGGAAAAAAGGAATTTCTTTAATTATTTTATTTTTTAATAACATCATAACTACCTTGTGTGCATGGTCGTTCATAATTATTCAAAACCCACTACCAAAGATACCCACTATTTTAAATTTGCTTTCATAAACAACACGCATGTTTATACCAGATATTCGTCACGTGGTAATAACAATATACCTGTTCTGTGCCGTTCGTTTTTTAGTGCGCGCTCCGCCCAGGCCATTATTGTGAGAAGAAAGCGTAGGGCTGCGTCTGCGCCAATGAGGCGAACTTTTAGTATAGCGTGATGATAGAGTACTAAATATAATACAATATTTGAATGAAAATATAGATTTCAATTGCAGTTTTGATATCTCAGCCTTGGACTCACTTTAAGTCACATAATGAAAAACTCATATGTGTAAGTCTCGAACTTATTATTTTTGTAATAAAAGTTCGAGTGTCCTGTAAATAATCCCCGTCCACTGGTCCCGTAAACTTAAGTAATCCTGGAGAGATCTCGTGATTAGAAGGGGCATATGCCCATGATTGATTGATTAAATACAGTAAAGAATGAATTAAATATTTCTCTTGTTAATAATCTGCAATTGACATGAAATGCATTTCAACCTATAATTTCATGATTATCGATATTGACATTGAAGCGTGTCACATCCCTAAACTACGATCGGGGTTCACGCAGCGACTTTATCACCCGCCGCAGGACGGCAACCAAGACACGCTTTATTATATATACTTATTATATGTACATTGATGTCTGCTTATTATCGGTATAAAGCGCAGTATTGAGCAATCGACTATGGGAAAATTGTAGGGAATGTATGTGCTTTGAACACTCTGTAGACGCCTATTTTTGGGAGCGATAGATATTTGAAGACGTTTGGGATTTACACATTTTTATATATTGGTTATGTTTTATTTCATGTCACAAAAAAAACTCACTATAAATTATTTTTCAGTCAAATATGACGTAACGAAACATTTATGCGGTTGAAACTAATAGTCTATTACGTATAGCTTAATCCGCGTGCCATATAGGTAAGCTTTGGCATATGGGACATAAAATTACCAAATAAGAAAAGACCTGTAAAGGTATCAAAACTTTGTTTATACCATATGGGACAGAAAATTCCCAAATAAGAAAATACCTGTAAAGGTATCAAAGCTTTGTTTATACCATATGGGACAGAAAATTACCAAATAAGAAAATACCTGTAAAGGTATCAAAGCTTTGTTTATACCATATGGGACAGAAAATTACCAAATAAGAAAATACCTGTAATGGGTCAGAAAATTACCAAATAAGAAAAGACCTGTAAACAAAACAAAAATCAAAACTTTGTTTATACTCAGGCGAGCGAAGCCGCGGGTAAGAGCTAGTGTGTCTGTCTTACAAAGATTCCACGGAAGCCCGAAACGCAACGATACAATTCGTGTGGCGCGATAAGCGCAAGCGCGGGCAAACGTTCAAATATTGGGCGAGCGCGCCGTGACGCGGCCTACGGTCAATATTGACGTAAGTAGGGCTGCGCGGGAGTTGCTTTTACTGGAGGGAAGAGTAGCCTCACTGTGTTATTGGACACTTGGAGGTCATAGTCATACCTTAAAAGGCCGGAGGTGAAAATTCTAAAAAAAAAACGGTTTTTTTTTCTGGATATTTCGGTTCCTGTCTGGATTTTTCGGAAGAATTCAAACAATGATGACAGCTGTATGATTTCCACAAATAATCCCTAAAATGTCAAAACTGAAAAAAAACATTGAAACCAAACAAACCGAAACCGAATTGATTCCAACAATCATTGGAATCATTGAGGGATTTGTTTTTTCAGCAGTTAACACAACTAAACAGGTGTAGTATTAGTTAGTAGCTATTTAACATACAAATCAATTAGGAGGGTTGAAAAATACACAAGGTTTTCGGTTTTCGTTTTTATCTGAAAAAATATCAAAATAAACTGGCATTAATTATACGAATATTAATAAACTAAAATTATTTTTAATTTCAATCATTATTACATATTTGATCAAGTAGTGGCAGCCCTGAAAGCTCACTAAAACGTATCACCTGAAACGTGATAAAGACAATCAAGCGAGTTTACATTCCATTGCTGGCGTGAAATGAATTACAGGTCCCGTACGAGCTGTTTGCCGATCATTGTACTGCGCGCGCAACAATACACACGTCACTTGATACTGTTTGCTATAATTTGACTTGTTTGAGTAGGTGCGCATGATTGTCAGTTACTTTAGATAATATTTGACCTGGCTGTGTTTGTGGTGTTTGTGTATGTTGATTTTTTTAAATGTAATTAAATTAACAAATTTTATGATTACTTATTTTATAAAAATATTAGAAAATCGCATTTCAGGGCAGCTTGATCAACACCAACCGCCCGAGCAGGCAGGGTTCCGCCCCGGCCTCTCTACCACCGACCATCTACATGCACTGAACCAAATCATCGAGAAATGCTCTGAACATAACCAGCCACTTTATTTAGCCTTCGTGGATTATTGCAAAGCATTTGACAGTATTTCTCACGATTCCATATTTACAGCTCTACACAACCAAAATATCAGTCCAGGATATATTCAACTTTTGAAACAGATTTATGACAATAGTACCGCATCAATCAGAATTCAGTCCTCCGGCCCGTCTTTCGATATACAAAAGGGGGTCAAACAAGGCGACCCGCTATCGCCAAAACTGTTCACCAGCACCCTAGAACACGTCTTTCGGAAGTTTGCGCCACGCTGGGAGGAGAGGGGCGTACTTGTCGGCGAAAAAAGATTGACTAATCTTCGTTTCGCCGACGATATCGTCCTATTCTCATCCACAGCTACTGACCTCAGAGACATGCTTGAAGATCTAAGCTTGGCAAGCTCCGAAGTGGGACTAAAGATGAATATGTCAAAGACCAAACTTATGAGCAACAGCGCACACCGTAGGATTGAGATAAACGGAGAACAAATTGCATATGTCCATGAGTATCTGTATTTGGGCCAATTAGTTTCTTTCCAGGCAAGACAGGAAAAAGAGATTGAACGACGGACTGGTAATGCCTGGAAGAGCTATTGGTCCATGAAACACTTAATGAAAGGCGATTTGCCTATGTGTCTCAAGCGGAAACTCATGGACATGTGCATACTTCCAATTCTCACCTACGGCGCTCAAACTTGGTCTTTGACAGATTCTCAGAAGTTCAAGCTTGGAGTTTGTCAACGGGCCATGGAGCGTAGCATATTAGGTGTTAAACGTAGGGATCGTATCCGGAACACTACCCTACGCTCCAAGACGCAAATAGTTGACGTGGCTCAGAAGGCGGCCAAACTGAAATGGGACTGGGCTGGTCATATCTGCCGCATGCCGAACGAATTATGGGCCAAAGTAACCACCCAGTGGAAGCCCCACAATTCCAATCGGAGACGAGGCAGACCTCGTCGGCGATGGCGGGATGAAATTGATTCCTTTTTAAAGAATTGGCCAGAGACTGCGCAAGACCGAGAGCAGTGGAAAAAGTGGGGGGAGGCCTTTGCTCAGCAGTGGGACAGAACGGGCTCATAATAATAATAATAATATGATTACTTATAGATTAAAGAAAACAAGAATTGATGTACTAATTAATAAGTATTATTAATTTTCAGAGTACTCGTAACTACTGACAAAATAATCAATTGTTATATGTATACTAGAACCGGTTAATTTTTCCTTTACTTTTTTTACTGCAAAGATCGTTACCTGCTGCATAACAATTCAAACGGCTGATAGAAAGTGCGAGCAGAGGCGTCATCATGCATTTCCGGTTTTGATGGGGCTTATGGAGAACTGGAACTCTAAATAACCCTACTGCATACAAAGTTTGATATACTGGCGCAATCGGGTAAAAAAACTCAACTATTTTCGATTCAATTGAAAATTGATTCAACATTTCATACACTCGTTCATCATTTTGAAATATTATGAGTCACCGTCTTTCCCCGCTAACCTGCCGCCAAATAGCGTTGCCTCTTGTGCATGCATCTTGGGCCTCAGGGTAGGCAACGCATTCGAAATCCTATGGTTTCCTAATGGGGAATCATAGGATTTCGGTGTCCATGGCATGGCAGTGACCACTAACCATCAGGTGGGCTGTGCGCGCGTTTGCCTATACCATTGAAAAAAAACGTCGCAATAAAAAAAATTTAAAAAAGTACAAGACTTACTATTAACCCCTTCCTCCAATAATCACCCTAAACCTGCAGGCAGCGTGTAAACTCGTAAAACCAATATTAACGTTACGTACGATCCATAATACCAATAAGCTACTGTTCTTGTCAATATTGGTACAGCACAATTCTGGGAAACACTTTTAGTGGTCCGGTGAGAGATTGTGGGCAAACTGGGCATACTGGGCAAACGTTACGGATAGGCTTGGACTGGTTTTGAATATAACCCTTTCACCGTCGCATCAAATACAAATGTATGAATTAAGCTGTGAGCTTGGGCGCCATTTTGTAGCGATTACCAAGTTAAACTTTTAAAAGTCAAGAGCTGAGAAAGATGGGGTTACTTATTATATGCGCATTTTATTATAATGTAATTAACTAGAAGTAGTAATCCCGATCCCATGGGAAAATTAAAAAAAAAACAAAAAACCCGACTGCGTAAAAACTAAAAAGAAAAAAACAAGACTACCTAGTTCAGTACTAGCTAGGATTATGTTAAGTAATTGATTGCTATTGAGGAATCTAAAGATGCCTACTATCGGGACCCATTATTTGTAACATTTTAACCTAGATTTTAAATGGGTCCCGACTGTAGGCATCTTTAGATTCCTCAATAGCAATCAATTACTTAACATAATCCTAGCTACTACTGAACTAGGTAGTCTTGTTTTTTTCTTTTTAGTTTTTACGCAGTCGGGTTTTTTGTTTTTTTTAATTAACTTTTTTATTTTATTATTTTTAGTTAGGGATTAAAAGACCGTAAATTCCGCAATCTTGTCATTTCATGGAGAGAGTTGCTATCGTGGGGATTATTAAGTAGCTTGCGATGATCTAAATTACTGATTATTAATCCCTCTAGAGACCTAACCCGGCTCAAAACGCTACATAAGCCTGAACCTATTAAAATTCTTCAAGTCAACCGATAGATGGCGCTACTGGTACTACATAAGAGTATTAGGTAGCTATTTTATTTATTTACGAGCGCTGAGTACTGACTAGTGTACCTAATTGGTACCTATAATCAATTAGGTTATATTTCACTGTATCACACACACTATTGACACTTTAAATGTAATAACGAAACTAAAAGTCTTCAAGTCAACGGATAGATGACGCTACTGGTACACTACATTGCACATGCGTACGTACTTGATTGAAGTTTGAGATTTATGAAAAACATTATTATTAAGTATTTTATAGTCGTCGTGACCTGCTTGAAGACTCGTTGGTCTAGATTATTTCCTGTGTTGCTAATTCGAACGGATGTACTACTGGGTGGATAGGTAGGTACCTACTTTACGTGGTTAGTAAAGGAACTTTGAATCGTTATAAATCATAAACGGTTCTTTTGTCTGAAAAATGGTCAAAGAAACCTAATAATGATTTTTAAATACCTATTCAACGATACCTCACATGCCATAGTTGGTTGACTTTTATTTTTTTATTTTGTACAATATGGCGTCTGGTAGCCGCCATTTTGAATTTTGATAAATTTCATATCTTCAGTGACACTTGCGCAATTCAGACGAATCGATTGACGTATGATTCATTAAAATCGACCCACGCGTTTGATCTCTAGTGTGCCACAAAGGAACAAACATACATACATACATACATACATAGACAGGTAAACACATAACCCTCCTTTGCGGTGCGCAGTCGGGTAAAAAGGGATGAATGTAGCCCATGTGTGGAATATGCTTGATAAAAAGCAGCTCACAAAAAGCACTCGCTCGCAAATAACATAATATATGTAACAATACACTTCCTCTTTCATCTAAAAACGACGCTCTTGTATGTAGGTAGAGTAAATTTGAGGTCATAAATAAGACTTGACATTTGGCCTTTCTTTAGGTATTTAACTAACGATAGAAAATAAACCGCAAAGCCATTAATAATTAGCTAGACAAATATTAATCCACGCGTGGCTACAGAGTTTAACTGCGGTTAACTATGTGAGGTTTAAACCACAGCGTGTCACAGTAATTGGCTGTGTGCGTACTTATTAAGTTCATTAAGCGTCAGTGGAGTTGATAAATTCCTTACTTTTCTATTTTGCTTTTCATATTTAGCACGTATTGAATTGAAAAAAAAATGGTATGAAAAATACCGTACCTATTTTAAACGCGTTTCAGTTTTTTTCCCTATGTTACGTGGAAACTGCAGAAAAATTTGACTACTAGAGAACTATTTGTTTTCGTTATCAAATAGCGCATTGTGTAATGTTTATCCTTTCACTTGAACTTGTTTTCAATTATTCAACTACATTTCTCATTTATAGATCCATCTAACTAAACTAATCTGAGTAAAACTAGTAAAAGAGGGATTTGTTTTTATAAAATTTTATTCCACATTATTATCGAAACTCAATGAAAGCCGCTGCATATTATCAAGAATTGTCAAATATGACAATGGTTTATAATTTTCACAAATCTCCACTTGCCTTTGTGGGGTGTTTACACTGTCGGGGGACAATGGATACAGCGGGGACACTGCACTCGACAGGACAGGCACTTGTTCAAACAAAACCTATTTGGGATTAAAGGTATTTAATGCGTCCTTTTTACCCTAATCTCCTCTCAATGTCGCAAATGACAGTTGTCATATTCCTAAGTACCTGTTTAAGCGAAGTGTTCCAAGTAAAACAACAGGTATTGCTGTAATTACATCAAATATTCCGCTACTTATGAATGATTTTTTTATTTTTTTATTAGTGGAGTTGATAAGAGGTATACATACAATATACTTTACATCACCCTTGGCCGTAAAGTGGGATTTTCTGCCCGCTACGCGGAGAGAAAATCTCACTTTTTGGCCAAGGCAAGAAGTAAAACTTTTGATCGCATATTTATGGCCCTCACCTTCGGTTCGGGCCACAGAAACCTGCGATCTGGGGCATTTACGAATTCACCACCCTAGGTCTGTAATGTACTATTATTGAACACCACACAATCAAGGAACAGTACAGACATAATGTAATTACATAAAAGGTAATTTAATAAGTAAACACCAGTTACATAATGTGAATGAAGCAGGTGGTGGCTACTGCTGTACAAATATTTGCAAATAATCTAGAACTAGCTTTTCCCCGCAACTTCGTATGCGCAGAAATATTAAAAAGTAAAATTTTGCAAAATCCTTTCTTAGCGGATGCCTACGTCATAACATCTACCTGCATGCCAAATTTCAGCCCGATCCGTCCAGTGGTTTGGACTGTGCGTTGATAGATCAGTATGTCAGTCAGTCAGTCACCTTTGAGTTTTATATATTTAGATTATAAGTAATACGATTTACTTGGAAAGCCAGTCTTTTTTCGAATAGGAGATTCTAAAAATCATGTGTTTATGCATTATGAATTCTTCATTTAAAGTATTGTAAGTGTCACCATTAATTACCTCAAACAGTAGGTAATTATCGCTTTCAGCTTATCCACTCTCATTAAACCAAACCGATTATTTCAGGTTTTCTCCGATGTAAACTAGATCGCGAAGGGTTAGTTTAGTATATAATTTGAACACGAAGAAGGAGGAACGCTAATCATGAATAAAATGCTTTAGCTAAAGATCTGGTATTACTGGAATTTATTCTAGAACTAAAGTTTTGTAAGAATATGAGTATACCTAATTTATTTTTATGGTTTTGCGGGAATGCTGCCTTCGTGATGGTCACCGTAACTTAAACCTAGGCGCTCTAAATCAGGCATAAGAGGTACCTCTTAAATGCTGTTTTACCCTTTAAGTTAATTAATTAAGTATAGTTTAATAATGTTATTGAGGTTTTTAAAAACTTTGTCGAGCAAGTAATTATTTTTAAACTTTATCTTTCAGTGGTAGAAGAAGTATATTGCGAGACTTTTATTTTTACATGTTTCGATGTGATTAATATATTATTTCAGCATAGTCCCGTGATCTAGTTAGTATCTACTGTAGTACTCGTAACATTTTCTTGTCCCGGACCCGAACGTCGCCCACTCGCATTCCGGACGAAACTGGTTCCAGCCAGATTTAAGCGCCTATTAGTGCTTTCGGACTAGTCCTACAGGAATTGGATTCTAATTGTTCATAGGATTGTATACTTACAAAACACGGATAAACACGAATGTATGTACCTATGTTAATTCAGACTATACATACTAATATTATACCTAAATGCGAAAATAACTCCATCGGTCTGTCTGTCACCTTCGCACTTGAACCGCTAGATTGATTTAGATGAGATTTCGTATGTATGTACTTAATTAGTTCGATCCCGGGAAGGGCGTAGGTACCTAGGCTATTTTTTATTTCGTAACACAAACTTCGGGAACGCTATAATATAACCGAATTCCACGCGGACGCAGGGAGAAGTCGCCGGCAGAAGGTAGTTTTATCCAAGTCATGTAAATTTTACATCCTTAGATGGAAGAAGACCTTGAAAGTCCCCGAAACTATTTTTATTTGATCATTTGAGCGACCTCAGCAAGGAACTCGGAAACAGAGTCCCATAGGGACTTTTGGTCATAGCACATCGAGAACATTTGCTTAGCAGAAACCACATTTTTATAACTAAAAATCAGGGCACACCTGATGTGCCCTGTTAAGGTAAATGTCCTGACATTTACCTTAACCACATTTTTAAATCAAGGAAAGGCTTTAGTCTTGATTTTTGCCTGAAATGTCATACAAACGAAGCCGATGATGGAAGCTATAGTGAATGAAATGAAAAATAATTAAAATGCTACGTCCAGCCAAAACAAATTTCACTGGAATCTGTAGTGACACAAAAAGTATCTAAATAACCTCAACACGTAAAATTCTCTATAGCGTGAAATAATGGAAAAAGCTACTGGAAGCCTAAGTCAACCCGAGATAATAACGTCAGAATGGGCGAGACATTGTGTGCGCTCGCGCAGGTAGCTCGCATGGCCGCGCTAAGTGGGGGGGTAAACTGTCATTATCACCTGAACTGTTGTCTTTGGACTATGGTAACGTCAGCACCATAAAGGACTGAACTGAACTGCCCAAAACGACTTTGGTACAAAAGCTGCAATCTCTACGCACGAGGGTTCCCTGCCTAAACCCGAGAAGTCGCCGTAAGAAGGCAATGGAATATGAATTTGTCATGCAACATCGAGAGTTCATAATTGTAAAACAAAGTATCTCTGCGTCGGACGCATTCAGCAGACCCTTGCACTAGCTTCTGGCACTTACCTACCTACGAAGAATTTTATAGGTACTAAACTTCCGCACTCTTCGTCCCTTTTCCTCCCGTTCCCCTGTACACACCCTTTTGAGGGGTCATTTCTGAAATAAGACCTGCGGCCTATTTAGTGCATCTACAAGTTGCAAATAATAGGCGGTAGTCTCTTTCTATTTCTATATCTAATCCGCACTGGGCCCGCGTGGGGACTATAAGCTGATGCGTGATGAGAGGAGGCCTGTGCCCCGCAGTGGGGTGTGACGCAAATAGGCTGCAGTGGTAATATTTGGTCTCTTTCTATGATCTTTTCCTTCACATGAAAATTAAAAAACGATAAAAATAATAGAAAGTGTTTGTCTCATTTTGAACAGTTCAAGTGTTCAGTCACTTTAGTTCCTGGCTGTACAGCACGACACAGTTACTATGGCTTGTGATGTAACGCTTACGCTGTTGATATAGAGTACATATTGCTTAATCCGCCCGCCATATTAATTGTACTGTGCTGTATTTACAAAAGTATACTGAACAATACTAGAAATACGAAAAATAAATAAATTCTAGTCTATTGACATGTAGAAAAGGTACAGTTTGAGCAATTTTCATTTCATTAAGTTAAAAGAATCCTTCATAAACTTTAATTGTACTAAAATATACAGAGAACAGTAAAACTAACATACCTACCTAGTTACTTCAAGTATGTAATATTTTATTTACTGAGTAGTTTGAGTAATTGTCAAATTACGACGCAAAATGAATAAATATTTACCTTTACAAGCTTACAACTATCTCCAAAGAAATTAGAATCAATTGTAATTAGAATTAACATTAAAAGCAACAATGTATTGACAACAAAAGCTAAACGATATATTTTATTTCCATACACATTTAGCAAACAGTACCCTATTCACACCTTCCAACAAACGTATTGAAATATGAACTCTATACCAATGGCACAAAAACTTGGTTTAATTCATCAAGAGCTTACATCCATATACTGAAATAATTCAGTCTGAGCAACCGCTCCTATACCTACGTCTAGATTCGATCCTAACACTAAGAAAATAAAGTTGTATTTTCAAAGGAGGATGCATCGCATGTAACTGCATTTAAATTCCCTCATTTAATAATTCGCACAGTTAAATCTGTCACAGCGTAATAAAGGAAGCGGTTTGCATTCCAATTAGGGTAAACGCACCAATACTGGTACTTGGTATAATAACAAAATCTCTACTAACAAGTATGTTTGCCCGGCGACTGTCACTAGGGACTAACACGGCCATCCTGTCTGTCTGTCCATTGATAAGATAAAATGAGCTAATGCGGCTTGATTGTTTAATACGAGTGTTATATGGTTTCCGGTGTAAGGTGAGATGTTAATCTCCAGTAAGCAGTGATTTGATAAAGACGACCCTTGTAATTATGGTAGTAATAGTAATATTTCTTTTGATGTTTGCAGATTGTATAATGAAATGGGCTTGCCTTGATTCTTGAGTAATCCAGAATAGGACTAAATAAATTTCAGAAAAGTATGAACGCGCGAGCATTTTGAAGTTGACCCGTTCATCCAAAACCGAAGTCATATCAAAAATCAGCTAAGTCCTTTAAAAGTATCACTTACAGGGGATTTGTCACGTTTTGCGTCAACCACGTAAATTACACCCCATTTGACATTTAACACACCTTGCGTTTTTTCAACGCGCGTAAAATGGGTCATTTCGAAGAATACCCCCGTCGAAAATCGCCAAAATGTGTCGAAAATCATTAAAGGGCCGGACAAAGGAAATTGTTTTGTGTTTCCGAAGCTAGTTTCACAGTGCAGATGCACAAAAAACTTATTTTGATGTCTAAATAGATACGTCAAACGGTCTACCTGAGACCCGAGTTGGACCGTTCGGTGAAAGAACTGTCATTAATTTTACCGACCAGCGTGGGCCCGAAGTGTTCGACATTCGAAAATGTATAGACGAATTTTTCGGTATCTGATTCAAAGTTAGAACAAGATGTAAAATATTAATAGCTTTACGGGTATTATTTATTACTATTTTTTGTCCTTGATAATGACTGTGCTATGTAAATTCCGCCGCATATCAACCAGCAAATTTATATACATACTTTACGTTTATTATAGCAGGTGGAACCATTTTGACTGTTTCAGATACGCATCGCTTTTTATATGCCTTCAAAGGCAACAATGTCCGTTTTATTACACAATTTCGATGCAAGAATCGTGACTTTAATGCACAAAAGAACCAGGAAACAATCTTCAAGATGCAGTAGATTTTGAGGCTTACCAGAGAAAAAACCATTCATTCCAAAAGTACCAAAAACCTTCAGTATTACGTCCTAATAGCAGACGACAAGAATTCTACCTGACCCTTGGAAGGCCTATTGTTCCTCCCGAGAGCTGGTAAGCTTTTGATTTTTTTTTATACCCTTGTTAGCAAGTCTTCGGAGGGGCCTTTGAGGACAATAGGTTACATATTTATAAGTGGGTAGGTAGGCGGGGATACAGGTGTTTTGTCTAAGCATCGAACCGTGTCCCTATCGGTTCATCGAATATTTACGGTAAATGATGACTTCATGTCGATTTTCATGGTAGCTGATACTACAAGACTTTAGTAAGATGAATCTATCTGAATAAAAAAGTATTTCCTTAAATGCAGAGCATCCCTGTGCGATGCAGCTACTTTATTAATATACTAGCTTCTGCCCGCGACTTCGCCCGCGTGAAATTTGGTTTTCGCGCTCCCGCGGGAACTATGCGTTTTTCTGGCGTAAAAAGTAGCCTATGTCCTTTCCCGGGACCCCAACTATCTCCATACCAAATTTCATTTCAATCGGTCCAGCGGTTGAAGCGTGAAGAGACAACAGACAGACAGAGTTACTTTCGCATTTACAATATTAACTAGTTGTGCCCCGCGACTTCGTCTGCGTGGAATATAAAATTTCCGATAACTTTTCTTTCCGACATCCGATTTTAATCAAACATAGCTTATATGTTGCTCCAAATGATGCTCTAAGGGTAGATACTTTTGAAAACTGCATTCAAAGTATAAGTAGTTTTAAGTATTTAGTGATAAAATCGAGCGCGTCTCGCCATCAAACGTAACAGTTTGGCGAGTAAATAATGATTGTAATAAACGTGTGTGGGAATGAATGTTGATGAACGAATGTGGTTTCTGAACGAGGAGTGTGGAAGAGTTGCTGGCAGCCGTTGGCTGCTAAACGTCTGTTATATTTTACTACCACTTGTTTATTATTTGACATTCAACAATCTGGAAGACGACGGATTACACGAAGAGTTACGGATCCAGCATTTTATTTCTCTCCAATCACGAACCATCCCACATTTTGGTGTCAGAAGCGGTTTTGTGAGCAATTGTGGTGTGTGTCACACAATTGAAACGACGTGGAGAGATTTGTGTCGCGGTCGCTGTTATTACGACGCCATAACGGTCTCGCGTGCATGCTGAAAGACGATGGAGAACACGTACGAAGACGCTGAGAGTGGTAGGACAACTAGGTCGCAGCAGAGTCATCGGCATCAGGACGGCGCCGGACCTCAGGGTGGACTCTTTGCGTGGCATATGATGGACATGGTCTCGAAGTTTAGTTGGCGGGATAGGACGTTTACTGCAGCTAAATTTATTGAGGATATCGACGATAATGGTGACATTTTCGACTGGACGGAGAAACAGCGGTTACTAATAGCGCGGCGTTCTCTGACAGGTACAGCAGAGTTGTGGCTAAATTCTGAGAAAGTGTTCAAGACCTGGAATGAATTTAAGAAGGCTATTCTGAAAGAGTTCCCTGACGACATCGACAGCAAAACTATTCATGAACTTATGTCCACAACGAAGAAAAGACCGGACGAGACTTGTATAGACTACATGTTGAGTATGAAGAGTCTTGGCAAGCGAGGAAAGTTAGCGGATTATGTTGCTATTAAGTACATTGTCGAAGGAATACCGGATCGAGAAATTAATAAAGTAATGCTATATGGTGTTACAAGTTACGTTGAGCTCAAGGAGAAATTGAAAATATACGAGCAACTGAAAGAAAATATGAGGCTGGCTGAGGTCAGCATACCACAAGTTTGTAGTGCCGATTCTACACAAAAGATGACAGGATATGTGAGGTGTTATAACTGTGGAGAGAGAAAGCATATTTCCTTGGAGTGCCCACATCGTAACCAAGGGACGAAGTGCTTCAGGTGCAATGAATTTGGGCATTTGTCATCGGAGTGCAAAAAGATGGCGGCGTTGACGGCGAGTACATCGGCCGACGGGAAGATATTGGGTTCGAGCGGAAACGGCCGGAAGTTCGGCAGCACTGTGCAGCAGCAAGGTCGGCAACATGCAGAGCCGAAACAGCTGATGGTCACGGAGACGCAAGATGGCGCTTATTGCTGGGACGTTTGTGCGAGCGGTTCGAAAGATGAAGTCTATGACGATAACAACCAAAGAGAAATGATGTTGACGGCGGTTGGCAACATTGCGGACAATGGCGGCGTAATGACAGCAATGTCAGCTGAAAGCCTGAAGATGAACGTCATGAACTGTCAAAGTCACCTCAGCATAAACAAGAAAGGGCCGGAATGTTTACGTGAAAAACCAACGAAAACGGTGGAAATCAGCGGGAAAAGTGCGTTATCGCTTATTGATTCGGGAAGTGAGGTGAATTTAATAACGTGCGAGTACTATCACGAGATCGGTGCGCCCGTGCGCGATGTAAATAAGTGCGTTGTTTTGTCAGGACTTGGTTCGTCAAAAGTCGATTCCGTGGGACAATTTTCATGTGAAATCATGGTCGACGGCCGTAAATACGTGAACGTGGATTTCTATGTGGTTCCTAGAGACACTATTCCGTATAAAGTTATTTTAGGCCAAGAGTTCTTATGTAAAGTACGTGTGGTGATGAGTGGAGGTTGTGTGTGGTTACAGCCTATTAACGAGGTATGGTTGTGTGACATAAACTGTGCTACAATTTATATTTTTTCCACAGATCACGTCATTAGTAAAGATATTAAAGAAGAGGTAATGAAATGTGTTGAGGGACACAAGCCTCTGCAGACGAAGGAGGCACCGATTGAAATGAAGATTGACATGAAGTATGACAGAATTGTTTCGCAGGGGCCTAGGTGCATCTCAATCATGGTGGAGCAGGAGGAGGCTGAGCGGCAGATATTGGAGTGGCTGGACAAAGGGATCATTCGTGTGAGTTACTCTGAGTATTCAAGCTCATTAGTATTCGTGCGCAAGAAAGGTGGAACAGTACCTCAACTATTGCAGACTTCATGAAAGCCCTGCATGGCCTGCTGGAGGCGATGCAGTTAGAAACTAGGTTAGGCAGTGCAAGTGCAATAGCAAGGCATATTTGTAGCAAGGCATAACTGTTTTTTTAAAGGCTTGATGAATGGATGGAGTAACAGTTGTGATGTTAGGTTTCAGTTATTATTTATATGTTTAAGATATTTCATTTACCCTGTATTAACACATAAGTGGTGTATATCATGCATGAGGCATGCATGTGTCAGGATGCCCGATTGTGGGAATGAATGTTGATGAACGAATGTGGTTTCTGAACGAGGAGTGTGGAAGAGTTGCTGGCAGCCGTTGGCTGCTAAACGTCTGTTATATTTTACTACCACTTGTTTATTATTTGACATTCAACAATCTGGAAGACGACGGATTACACGAAGAGTTACGGATCCAGCATTTTATTTCTCTCCAATCACGAACCATCCCACACGTGTATTTCCTTTTTGGAAAAATTAAAAAAAAAATGGGTTCAGTAGTTTCGGAGATTAAGTCTAACAAACAGACAGACAGACAGACACAAAAGATTTCTAAAAATCGCTGTTTTGTGGTCTACCATACATTTTTATACACCCCGTTCCTTTTTTTGAACTTTGCTTTCTATTAACAGACACGCCGGGTTCTGCTCTTTTATTATAGTAGAAGATATGGATTCAAAGTTCCTAACATTACTCCTATCAAACTTTTGATTTAACATGAACGTCTGGTCATTAGATACCTCAAATATGTTGGAAACATTTGATGTTTGCTGCATTTTTTTAAATCAGTAGATCGATTCGAAGCTCGAATTAGAGTCAGTATCCCTGGAACGCAGCTCCAATCACGCAGTTGGCATATTAATTCAGTATAATCGGAAGTGGAGTGCCGGTGTGAAGTTCCTGGGGCCTATTAGCACTTTGGCAGCAAGGTGATTTGAATTTTAAGTTGAAGTGTAAACAAAAACATTAAATTAGAATATGGTTAAGGTTTGTAAATACCAAAGTGTTGCAGTTAAAACACAATTTCGTCAAAGCATTTAAAAAATATATACATATAAATGCACATACCTCATACATATGTATGTATGAGTATCAAAAAGTCTAGGCCTGCAAATTGGCCCGTCCGAGCCATATAAGCAAGGTCAGGTACAAAAAGATGGTGCACTTTTCAGCGTACCTATACATGTTTTTATACTCAACTGTAAATATGTATAATACCTAATAAACTTACTATGTCTCGCTTCGTCATGCAATGGTCCAGGGCAATTCATTAAAAACTAAGCATCAATATTGATTCTACTCAAGATTCCGTATAGGTTTGTTGATTTTATCGACTATCGTTACTCCATCGACAGTTTCTCGAAAACGAATCAACGCCGGCCGTTTTTTGCGGCGATCCTTCGGGGGATCAATCAGAACGGTGTTGCGTATAACAAATAAGTTTTTCATGGACCCGACGACCAATTAGTTCTACTACTGATGGCTCTTTCGGTTTATCGGTGTCGGGGTTCTGTATATATAGAGAAATTATAAAAAAGCCATTACAGTATCTAGCAGGAGTGTGAACAATATGATAGTATAAAGACAAGAAAAGGTAGCAAAGAATAGTCTCTAAACACACAAATCATATACAGATCAAAATATGTTTCTACAAATGTGTATATTGTTCATCATTTCTAGGATCAAATGGGAAGTATGCTGATGAAACTGAAACTAGTTTTCACACAATTAGTGACTTTTCAGAGTTGCATAATTCAAATCATAATTGTGTAGGCATTAAATAACTTTTCGTTATTTCAGGTACCTATCATCATCATTATCATATCAGCCAGTAGACGTCCACTGCTGAACATAGGCCTCCCCCAAGAGGCAAGAGTCCGAGGTACCTATAGCTAATAATAATGGGCTACACATAACACATCAAAGGTCGTTTCAGATTTTATTTCGATACCCACAGATTGAACGTCCACATTCTGCCGCCACGTTTAACTAACCAAACAAATTACTAGACTGAACCCTCGCCGGAAGTGGCAGGTCATAAATGACCGCCTTTTTTTCTCCTTCGGACATTTTTATTTAGAGAAGGTCCAAATTCGACGCGCTCCTGTGTGTTTATTGCTGCTGACTGTACAAATATTTTCATTCGTATTTTCTGGTCATGTCACGGTGCTTGCAGGAATTACATTTAACGAAAAAAACTTGATTAAAACAAGTAAGAAGTACATCATTATTTTACTAATTTAACATATATTTTTTTAATAAGGGACGGACTACTTTACTAGTGCTTTTTTAAATGACAGCGTACAAAAACTTAACTACACGGCGGTCTGTTGCTACAGTAAAGTTGCACCATAAAAATTGTCCGCTCATACTGAAGTTCTTGTACATAAACACCAGATTACACATAGACCTAAGTATAAAAACTGATTTAAAACGAACAAGTCTGATGTCGGCGGATAGATCATTAGTAATGATGTCGCCGACAGGGCTCGTACATTTATTTATACTATTCAAATGAAACATTGCCGTACTGCTGTCATACACGCATGTAATAACAATATATCAGTGGGCTGACATTTCTTTTCTGAACTGGTTTTATAATTGTTATATTTTTGAGGTCGGTAATAGGTGCAGTTACCTTTCATTGGTGTTAGAAAAATCTATAGCCATCATAACTTCAAGGATTTCCAAATTTAGTGCATAATTACAATTTCATTGTTTCAAGGAATTTATACTTGTAATGAAAATTTTGCTCGTTTTAGTATTAATGACGGAAAATGTGGTTGTTCCTTCCCAGAAAAAATGCTTTAAAATCAAGATTCGAAATGTCAATATGAGTAAACAAACAAAACATAGAAGCAGCTTCAACGAATTGAAAACCCGAAATTAGAAAGCGTATTAAATAGAATTTAACACAATTCTCACTAACATGATAATTGTATACAAAAGTAAATCCTTACTGGTATAAATAATACAAGATAATTGATGGTATCTGAGGTTATAATTGATGGTAGTGTGGGAGAAATGAATTTGTTCAATTGCGGTGGAGTCGGTTGGAAAGAACATTTGTTGTCAATGCTTGAGTGAAAATTGACGTTATTGCAACATGATCTGGCTCGTTAGTTGATTAAACAATTGTAGTTTTTCTCTTGTTAATAAAAACAGAACAGACAAATAAAAAGCGAAATTCATAGGGGAAAAGGAACTAAATGAAACTGGAATTGTAAAAATACGTGAAATAACTTGAACATCAGAAGTGTCTAGCTAAAAGAATTTAAAATAATTATGACTTTGAAGATTTAGGTGGCACATTGAGGAAATAGTACATTTTGATGCAAGTGCGAAAAGTTTGTTATTTTATCACGAGTCCCTAGTTATGTTGACCAAGCGAAAGCGAGTGTTAACACTAGGAAAATTATTGACGAGTGAAAATGTCAATTTCGCTTGTGTATCAAACGCGAAAAAAAAGAATAAAGAAATAAATGAACATAATGAAGCTCAAAAAACTTTACGCGCTAGTTCGTAAAAAAACAACTTTAGGCACGCTCAGTAGCTGTCAATTAAAAAACAAAAAGCGCTCGTTCGGAAATGATAAACTTTTGGCACGTTAAGCAGGTATCGAAATGTTTACTTTTTGAGCAACTGTATTAAAAAAGTGTTTTTTCTCAATAACACCTCTGGAAAAAAGCAAAGGACTCCGCGTTAAATTGAAACTACATGTTTTATTTTCAAATAAACGTTTTTCATTTTTTCATTCATTTCATTTCGTAAACTTTTGACATGTGTAAATATGTATCACTAAACTTTGGTACCTACTGTTTTCTTTTTTTTTCTTTCATTCATCAGACACACCGCGTTGCGCTTGTTTCCAGTATTGTTTATTTTGAGTCTGCCACCTTTATTAAGAGGTACTCAACTGTAGTTGTTGTCTAGTTGTTAGGCCGCTCCACGGCATCTCTGTGCGCCCGAATGTCTTCATCAAAGGCCGTGACCGCTGTTGACCCCAGCCACAGACCAGCCGACCAGTTCTCGAGATAACTCCGAACATACTCCTACCTACACGCGGATTACCGGCCCCATGGACCAATAAACCTGCGTTGATTGGTGAAAATCGATCTCTACAAATCCGATCGATAAAACTTTAACGGTAGCGTTGGAATTGGTGTTTCGGTCCTTCAAACCGGATGCCTCGGGATAAGTAACCTATTTCTAGTGTGTTATTTACAGATATGGCCAAGAATTCAGGTTGCTTTGGCCTACTCCAGCCTTTTGCAATTACGAGCTTTATTGAAGTTTCTCGAACGCATAAAAATAACTTTGAAATTTAATTAAAAATTCGGTACATTTTGAGCCCCGGTTTCTACCAATTAAAATATTCAATTTAAGTAAAAATTCCGGCTTATGCTAAATGTCTCGTAAATTGTAAGCATTTATCTGTAATTTGACCCTTGTATAAATAGTTCTAAAACACCTAAATATAAGCCATGTTACTTTACTCATAACTATGTTGTTATTTCCCGCCCAGTTAACCCATGAAGTACAATACAATATACTTTTCACCTCACTGGCTCGAAAGTGGTCGTTTTGCAGCTTGATATCCGAGCGCAAAAGTTGTTTTTATCCGCTAGCGTGGAAAGTGTTTTTGAAATTCGAACGACGCATGACGCCACTGTCACTATAAAAAAACAACGATACGTTCTGAAACGCAATTCGTCGTGAGAGTTTTATTAAAATAAAGGTTCAATTTAGTTAATATCATCATTAATAAAATTATATTAATAATACACCGTTTCAGATGTATTTCATTATTTCACTATGTTTTATCACAAAAATACTTAAATATGTGTATATTTTAACTGTATTCAATGAATAATTGAATCTTGAAGTACGAGTAAGAGTGATTTGGAACGCAACCTCCGGAAAAAAAACATTAAAAAAATAAAATTAAAAAAAAAGTTTTAGATTGCTGGTTTTGTAATTTAGAATACCTATACGAAGTAATAAAGAAAATATGAGCGATTCTAGCGATGACGATACGAATTTAACTCCTCCAGAGTTAGCACAAACTGTACGTGACGCCGAACTAAGTCTTCTTCCCGAAAAATCGCGTGTGAGGTGAAAAATTTTGTGTTGCGCTCAGCAGCAAAGTCGTTTGCTGTCTCGTGCCTTGAAACCCTCGTTACACTCAGGATTCTATATTTGAACCACTCGCTTCGCTCGTGGTTCAACCCTAGAATCCTTCGTTCACTCGGGTCTCAATCACGCACTCACAGCAAACAACAACTTTGCAGCCTTGCATAACAAATAACTATTATTGAACACCACACAATCAAGGAACAGTACAGACATAATGTAATTACACAAAAGGTTATACAGCAGGCAGTCTTATCGCTTAATAGCGATCTCTACCAGACAACCTTTGGATAGTGGAGATGAAGAAAAACAAACTAGGTACCTCAAGTATTAAAGTTAACAACTTGACAAGGTTCTCTTTAAACGCAACAAGTGCTTGAACTCTCGTGGTCCTTCGAGACGGATTTTATTCGTATTCTCAACCTAAATTTAACACAGCAGGACATTTTTATTCTTTAACGGAAAAATATTAAAATACCTGCGTAACCTGATACTATTATAAAGAGGCTGAAGCGGAGGCATTATTTAAAATCGTAATATCAATTTGAATTTACCACAGCGGGAAGCTGGGGTAAAACGTATAGTTTCGGTAATCACTTAATCAGTTGGATCGGGGATTAATAGAGAGATTGCGCTTGCGCATCCAGTCGATGACCGCAGCGCCGAAGGAAGGCACAGACAGAGTGATTTGTGAGATATTGGAAGAAAATATTTCTTTATTCTTCTATTATCTTTACCAGTAATATCGAAAAAAAAATGTTACTTGTATGTCTATTTATCGTTTTAACTGTGTTTAATTTGTCATTATTTGTTGTTATCGTTTTAATTATTTTACCATTTTTATGTTTTTCATTTTTCTTGTCTCTGTGAAAATAAATGTTATGAGAATAAGTGTGTAATAAAACGTCTGTAAATAAAATAAAGCAGTGATCAACAGTACTTAAAGTTAATAAGTAGGCGTACAACAGCTACATAGTTATCTGTTTATCTTTATTGTCAATATTGTCATCAAAATAATGAATATCTAACGTCGATAAATATGCCTTAATTTATCGTAATAGGGATGACGACAACTTTTTTTTCCTTAGTCTATCAGGAAGATTATTGAAAAGTATTGGACACGTATTTTTTATTTTTTCGCGTAATCAAACTCATACGGAGATAATATATTGAGTTGAAATGTCGCGTGACGTCACGGTTAGGTACGATTTATACCTAACGGTGACGTAGTTAGCCCCCACTCTCCAACTTTAATGCGTTTTAACTTAGTCATTCTTTGTTAATTTGATAAAGCAAAAAATACGTGTCTAATATTTTTTTATTACCTGACTGACGGACTAATTAGAATTTCGATTTCTTCACCCTGTCGTCATCCCTTTAGAAATATTAAACACAATAAAAACGGGATTTAATCACATTTTTAGTTTAGTTTAAATGTGTGTGTATCGCGAAAGTTTGACACAATGTAACTTGGAAATATCAGTAAAGTGCAATGAGTAAATATGGGTGACGTTTTTCCATCCACCACCGCCAACACAGCGTCATAGGTATATCGTCCCACTCAAACCCCACTGCTGGACACGCCTGTTCTTCTCATCGTGAGAGGGAGTTGCGGATACAGTCCCCATGCAAACACCATGTAGATTGACATCACCTACATCCACTCTAACTTTCTTTGGTTTGTTAATATGATCTACTCTTGCCAGTTGAATATACAATTTTATATAGATATGTCATCATCATCATCATTTCAGCCGATAGACGTCCACTGCTGGACATAGGCCTCCCCAAGGCGCGCCACTCAGACCGGTCCTGTGCCACTCGCATCCACCGCGTTCCCGCGACATAGCCCGCAGAATTGCGAACCTTAAGTGGCAGTGGGCGGGGCACATTGCTCGCAGGACTAATGGCCGATGGGGCAAGAAAGTCCAGGAGTGGCGTCCGCGAACCGGTAGACGAGCTGTCGGTAGGCCTCCTACAAGATGGAGTGACGACCTTGTATAGATATGTATTTTTATCTTTTTATGAAGTCCTTACTCTTCACCCGGCACTTCTACAACGTGTAGCAGTTGTTAACTCTACGTCGATTGTGCGATACAAACAAATCATTACTCTATCAGTTCGTGATCATACGATCGGCCGATCGGGGCTTCGGGGCGGTTCGGGCGGCTTCGTGGGCGCTCGGCGCTGAATTATGTCTATTAGGAATTATGAAATTATTAGCTTTGCGCCGCATAGCTAAAGATATTAGTGTTAAATTCTCTTTTCATGACGTTCAGACTTGAAACTATGGTGTACTAATAACTTCATTGTATTGTACAATACACCCTAAAATACGTGCTGATTTCTAATTTACAATACAAGTCGTAACGTAATATTTATGGGCAATTAGCCAAGTTTTGTCTTTCTGCATACTAAACTATTACACTGAATTTTCATATAGATAACAATTGACAATCTAATAAAAAATGGTGTAAATTGGGTATATGATTGAAAAATAATGGACATACCTAAATGTTATACACAAACGTAGTATCTACCTAGGGTGGCATATTATACACCCAAAAGAAATACAGGATATCACCGCCCAAAGAATCTGGAAATTCCTTGACTCAACGCGCATTTCAGGTGAACTTTAACAAAGCTAAAGGGCCGTCACAAAAGATCAACCATGGTCGAGGTGACACATATATGGTCCTACAAAATCCCCCAATAATAATAATACCGCCGAAAGACGTCCACTGCTGGACATAGGCCTCCCCCAAGTCTCGCCACTCAGACCGGTCCTGTGCTGCTGGCCTCATACTTCCAGTTTTATCCCTTGCCTTAGTCGCCACGCTTGGCAGGCGGGTTGGCGACCGCAGTATGAAGGAGGTAGTTCTCGGAGGACGCTGCTGCCCATCCTCCGGTTTCCTCTTACGACACCCACGGGAAGAGAGGGGGTGGTGCAATTCTTACCCGGCACCACACGGGCTAATAATAATACCTAAATGTTCCGAAATCTATTTCAGTTTAGTGTCATTTACCCTACAATTTTGAAGTTTTGCAATTTATTTAATTTTTCAAGTGTGCAATATAATTCTTTTACTTCTACATTTTAAACATTAAAACCTGGGTCACACCGAATGCGTCTGCGGCTCGTCTACGACGCTCGACGTGCCGCTGACGCATTTCGTTTTATTTCTTGTACTATACCTAATATTTTTTTATATTAATTTGCTTTAATACATATTACAAACGCGAAAATCACTACTTATCTGTTTGTCTGTCTTGCCTATTAACTGTTCAAATATAAACCGTTGAAGTAAAGAATGTTAATTATTACCTTCCGTAGATAAAAGTAAATAGGTACGTGCATGAAGAAGATTAAACACTTACAGTAATTACAAAATAATGATGTTTAAAGCTTTTTTCATCGGAAATAGGTACATTACTGTTTTCTATCATAACGGATTTCGATCTTTTACAGCGTTATTTTACGTTACACTTTGAGAACCTTTTCCATTGCTATTTATTGTTTTATATTTAAAAATAGGTACTTTAATTCATGAATAGCGATAGCGAAGCGGTCCGCCCCTGATTTATATGGTTGTATAATATCTACAACAATAAAAAAAATCCATACTAACATTATAAATGCGAAAGTAACTCTGTCTGAACCTCTTCACGCTTCAACCGCTGGAGCGATTTAGATGATATTTGGTTTGGAGGTAGTTGTAGTATCGGGTACTTTTTATTCAGGAAATAGTTATTTGTTATGCAAGGCTGCAAAGTTGTTGTTTGCTGTGAGTGCGTGATTGAGACCCGAGTGAACGAAGGATTCTAGGGTTGAACCACGAGCGAAGCGAGTGGTTCAAATATAGAATCCTGAGTGTAACGAGGGTTTCAAGGCACGAGACAGCAAACGACTTTACTGCTGAGCGCAACACAAAATTTTTCACCTCACGCGCGATTTTTCGGGAAGAAGACTTAGTTCGGCGTCACGTACAGATTGTGCTAACTCTGGAGGAGTTAAATTCGTATCTTCATCGCTAGAATCGCTCATATTTTATTTATTACCTATACGAAGTATAGGTATTCTAAATTACAAAACCAGCAATCTAAAACTTTTTTTTAATTTTTTTTTTAATTTTTTTTTTCCGGAGGTTGCGTTCCAAATCACTCCTACTCGTACTTCAAGATTCAATTATTCATTGAATACAGATAAAATATACACATATTTAAGTATTTTTGTGATAAACATAGTCAAATAATGAAATACATCTGAAACGTTGTATTATTAATATGATTTTATTAATGATGATATTAAGTAAATTGAACCTTTTTTTTAATAAAACTCTCACGACGAATTGCGTTTCAGAACGTATCGTTGTTTTTTTTATTGTGACAGTGGCGTCATGCGTCGTTCGAATTTCAAAAACACTTTCCACGCTAGCGGATAAAAACAACTTTTGCGCTCAGATATCAAGCTGCAAAACGACCACTTTCGAGCCAGGTGAGGTGAAAAACGCATTGTTCCCGCGGTAACACGGTAACCGAATTCCCCGCGCACGAAGTCGCGGGCAGAAGCTTTTAGGTAGTTCATAAAATATCAAGTAGGTAGGTACTTAACTTACTCTACTCTATATATGTACGTATGCAAGGTCAAGAATGTGCAGGACCCGCGTTCAAGGCATATTGTCCGTGAAACGTGGAAATTATAGACCCGCCTGCGCAAGCGCATGCTCGGTGCTCCACAAAGCGCCACGGGTGGATTCTCCACGGACAACGCCGCGGGATTTAATGAAGCTATAGCCGACTTTCTAATAACATTAGACTTTCAAGGAAAAGGGCTTTAAAGAGCTTTGAATCGATGAAAATGGCGAGGGTTAGTGAAAGAAGAGGGCGATAAAATGCTTTTAAGTCTAGTTTACTGTGGAACAATTTCCATCATTTAGGGTGGTTTGATTCAAACCATCCGTTAATGTTTACGTTAAATATTTTATTATGGGACAAAATGCCGTTTCTGTATGGAATGACAGCTGGCGGCCATATTTAACGACCAGGAGTCCGTTAACTGTGCTTGAATCAACTCACCCTTAAAAATGAGGGTCTCTGCTAGTGAAAAATCCGCTATAGGCGCTAGTGGCGGTGTCGGCTAAGGCAGCCATTGGGCATTTTGCGCACTTTGACATTGACAGCTAATACAACTATTGCATCCCTCCAATCACACCTCGAATGCATGTCTCCAACGCCAGCGCCCGCTGGTGAGCAAAAATTCGTTGGTCCTCATTGGATCATGGAAGTAGTAGGTACCTAAGTAATCTACCTCTGTGCTGTGCCAGGTGCGCGGGGGAGAATGGCGTAAAAGGCTTGTCATTCTCTTTATTAGAGAGTTTGTAAGTATAAATTAAGTAGATTATTCTGTGTGTACACCTACTATACAGGTAAGATTTGGTAGATCTTAATTTACTAGCAATTGTAACTGCTACTCTGTGTTACCTAAATTTTTAGCTCAATAAAGAATTTATTAATTATATCATTCTAACCTTTTAACGGGAGATGAAGACAAAAGAAGCCTGCGGATGAAGTTTTGAGCACGTTTTTTTTAATTTTGAACGAAAACGACTTCCGGGCTCTCGTCTTTACAGCTTTCATTGTTTTGAAATTTACAGTACTCGCTCCAGAGGCATTATTACCTCCATGCATTGGATATAGGCTTCCCCAAAGAGCGCCATCAATAACAATAATGTAAAGACCGACGGACGACTTAAACCACTGGTTAAGTCGTAACTTTAATCAGTGGTTTAATTGTGTAATTGTGCAGCGATTCTGAGCACAATCGGAATCACAGAATTAATTCTCACTTTTTTTCGATTTTAAGAATAGCTTTGGTACCACTAGAAAAATAGATTCTGACGATCCAATAATATTGTTTGACTAGTTTGAAATTTTGATTTTATACCAGAGACTATGTAGTTATATAAGATTGTGTCAAAACTCCTTAGATTACGGCGTAGGTAAAGGTACCTACATCGAAAATAGCCAGGGAGCTTCAAATTTTCATACTTCGCCTGCACAGCGCCATCTAGATGTAGCTCATGGAGTTTAAATTTGTATCCACAGGCTACCTAGGCAGCGACATCTATTATCGCATTTAACACGTATTATTTTTGAAGGGTTGTCATTCTAAGTTTACCTTATTTCTTCTATGTTTTATACACACTTAACATAAGTCTAATTAGGTACCTATTTAAATAGTTACCTATAATTATATCATCTTGTACGGTGAACACACACAACATAACGAATTAGTATCGCACCTTGTCTTAACCCGTTTAATAAAAAAACGATAATTTATCCATTAATGTAGATTGCATCTATGAGCACTTAATTGTCTTCTTGTAAACGTGCTGGCAATTAATATCAATTACCATGGCGCATTTCATTATTCTACTACAGCTTGATAATTGTTTTTAAACGTTTTTTTTACAAAATATGCCCTATTGATTATATTTTAAAACATCAACCTATGTATTTTATTTATTTGCTTTCAAAGGTATAGCGAGACACAACTTAGAAGGCGCGCGGATTGAGTAAAAACAGACAGCGTCAACGGCTTAACTGCTTCGGCGCGCGCCTTCTTAGTTGTGTCATGCTATACTGCGTATGTATTACCAAATTGCGGGTAGTTGAACATGCGCTGAACACAATTTACAATTACAATGATTTAAAACGATTGAAAGCGTTGTTTTTAAGTGTTTAAGTAAAAGTATTAGAAAATGAAATTCAAAAAATATTCCGTCATTTCTGGGTAGGTACAGTAAGGCGATTTTACTAAGTTCGATAACTTCGACAGTACCTATCACGTTAAGTTTGTGAAGTTACTTACTTGAGTGTGGATATGATTTAAATTCGCCTATGATATCCGGCACCGACAAACGTAAGGAATACGTAATTTTAATATAAATGCAAACGGTTGTAATAAATTCCTGTGATTCCGGGAATGCCTAGAACGTGACTGCAGTACACCGCCGCTCCTTTGTTTTTACATACAAAAAGTCAGCCCCTTCTCAAGCAGGTACAAAATGTGGTCTGCGGGCCACATGCCCCGGACTGCGCCAAAACGAAAACTTGTCACTCCACAAAAAGACCAACTTTAAAGTCCAGCGCGGCCCTATAAACGCTGCAGCGCATGTGGTGTTTCCGACGTTTCCAAAATATCCCACCCCTTTTTTTTCGCATTCAAATAAACACACAGGAAACCCAAGTTTACTCGCTTATAATTAACAATTTAACGAGATAATTATCGCAAGTAACTCACGTTAATGATGGATGGCTTGTCAGGTCATCTCGTGTCAAACTATATCGCAGCGGTAGCAATCCATTCGACAGTGAAGCAAACACAACACGGCACTCAATTTGTTAATCAAACTAGATCACACGTGGATTCAATAAGTCACTGGCACTTTTTAAGTCACAGTCCACAGAAAGTTTAAAAACAATGCGGGAAAAAAAGCTATAAAGACGACCGTCGCCTGCGCGGCTCTGACCGATACAGCAGTTCGCGGGAGGACGAACGCCGCCGGCGATTCCATCTCAATCTCGCCCGTCGAAACGAGACGGTAACATGACAATAAACGATTGTAAAACGTCAAGAGTGAAAGAGACGACGCGATTCCCATTATGCCCGCGTCGAAACTGACATTTCAATCGCACCGTCCCTCTCCCACGCAGAGTTATTTCCGTACAAATTGTATGCGGCCGTATTTGTGTTCTGTCTCACTCGGACCTGGATAGCGCTAACCAGATAATGTCTTAATCGCATTTTCTTAGCGCTATGCTGACTGATGCACTAACATAACATAAACAATGATAGTTCATGGATTTGCATGGACTATTGAGGGGTTTTATTAAGTATGAGGAAAGTGCTAAACAGTGATTGTAGGAGGTCTAGGCATTTCTAGTTTTATCGCTGAGTGCATCTAACATCTAGTTAATGAAGGCGTGAATTGATCAACTTGGATAGGTTGCCTATACTAGTTTCATTATAACTCAAAATTAACTGATTCAGTTCATGCCTTGCTAATTATTTTATTAACACACTAAAACACAACACATAGGCTATATTTTAAAGCGATAGGTATGTTACTGAAAATTTCGCCACTATTTTGTAACATTCCAACACTCCTGATAAAAAAGTCCAGAAACACACCAGAATTCAATATGTAAATCTAGGAACGGACTAAATAATTTATCTATTTGTGAAGTGGAGGGCAAACACTTCAGGTTGACGAGCTGACTCCGCAAATGTTTGCCCAGAGATGACAGGCTGACGACTCAACCTGAGATAATTTTTCTGGGAATCTCGGAGAAATACCATAAAGTCACGCAGAACTAGTTTCTTTAAAGAAAACAATCCGTTTAAATGTACATCGACGATCTTGAAAGTTCATTGGTCCTTCTACCTGGATTTAAGACCACGATGCGTCGTAAATAAGCTATAGAACCGTACTGCACCTATAATATACCCCCTAGCCTTAGCGCAAGCAATAATTTAATATCTAGCCGCCTTTTTTTGATAATTACACACCCAGAATGGCTCCCAGCTACAACGAGCTACGACTGGCTTCTTTTTTATGTTGCCAGTTAATGACCATTATTTTTCCTCGACTGTCACTTAGCCAGGAGAATGTAACTGTCATTTCGATGCGTGAAATCGCATCAGTCGCGAGGTCTGTTGAATGATGCATCAAGCATCACCGGGTCTTCGGCTACGCGGAGTGCAGGGCAGTACGTCTTACTTAATGCACTGCCAACAAAAAGAGAAACCACATCTCGCATCGATAGGACGTGACAGTAACATCTTTACGAATATAATTCAAACAACCTATAATCCTGTAAAAACAACACGCCGAAAAATACTTTAGAAGCTGTAAAGTAAAGTCCAGTTTCAGTTGGATCCCAACAAGGATAAGTGGGATTTCAAAATCGAACCCGTTTTCGTTACGAATGAAATGCTCTAAGAAAAGGGATGGGACTACAAAAAGTAATCTCCGTAAAGCAACTAAACTCGTATACTCAAAGGACTTGTGGTGTATTTTGTTTTGTCTGAGCGAGATAACTTGATCATCGTCAACAGATCCCAAACGTTACAAACATAGCTAAGAAATTTCAAAATAAACTCTACAGCCTTCAAATAAGGTTTCTAAGCGGAGAACGATAAACGACTTAAGGCTTTGCGTTCCGGGCGTTCAGTAAAAAGAACAATTTACAAGTTCGTCTGGCGCGAAGCGAGACGGGAGATTAAGTGTTAGAGAGTAAACGAGACGCAAATACAGGGCGAGCGGAGCCGAGGCTGTGTATTTTTTCTGAGTTATTATGCCGGTTCTGATCTTTAATTAAGACATTTGTGCATTTATAATGAAATAACAATATGAGTCAACTTTACAGGCACCTTCTAAAATCATGCCGTGAAGCGTTTGACCTGTGAATTATTAAATCAGACAAGGTCTTTAAATGGTATTTTTAAGGCGTCGTTTTTGGTCGCATATTTTAACTTGGCTATGTCGTGCCTTGCTGCGGTACACTTTTGATGTTGTATTTTTAAGGATCTTTTATTGATCAAACTATAGTTTTGTCTTGCAGACCCTTCTGTTAATTTTTTATTGTGTATTTATTTTTCATCATTTTCATCAATGTGTTAAATAAGGTTTGACGGCCGGATTGGTCCAGTTGGTAGTGACCCTGCCTTCTGTGCCGATGGTCGTGGGTCGAGTCCCGCTCGGGGCAAACTTTGTGTGATGAACACGAATGTTTGTACTCGAGCGACAAGGCGATATGGGGCTATATTCGAAGAGTTAAATAGGGATCTCCCTGTTCCCTATAGGATCGCTCACGCGTCAAGTTGAAGTTTAAATCTAGCTGCTTAAGTTCACGCGACCTATAGGGAACAGGGAGATCCCTCTTTTAAGACTTCGAATATATCCCATGTAGTTAACTAGGGCGCAACATTTATGACGATGATGAAGACAACCTTTGATGATAGGAATCATGATCATCACCATGCTGTAGACACCTGAAGAAACCTCAACGTTTCAACTTGAAAGTCAAACAGAACCAATGCGATTAAGTATGTACTCGCATAGCACTGCAACTGCATAGCTAACATATAATCCGCGATTTCAAATACTCGATATGTTATATCAAAACACCTGCAAATTTGTTGACGTTGTATGATATAGTATGCTGAGAACCGTGGGACGGCAACCGTGAAACGCAATACTTTATAGGCACCATACTGATCGCTGGCAGGTCCTACATATATTCAGATTACAAGTTCTTAGAAACGTAAAATAGGTTATACAGATGTTTTGGATTTACCTAACGTAGGTAGTCATATGCAGTTTCTATTCGGTATATCGCGTTGCTCGGGAATTATGGCACATGGTTTTTTTAGTGGTTATTTACCTTAAAGCTTTGCTCATTAATTGGTTCACTTCGAACATGCTCGAAAACTGTTAACCGTTTAAGTAATTTTGCAAGCATTTATGTGTTATTTACGCAGTTGGATTGAAGTAAATATTTGCACATGAAGCTCCTCCTTCCGAGATCTAAATTTCTAATACCTAAGTACATAACTTCCAGGCTTTCTTACCGTTTAACTGTTCTTCTTCTCTCTAAGTTTCATTCTCTACTATAGACTATTTACTTATGTCAATTTTGCATATCAGTTTTCATATTTTGCCATTCAGAAAGGCATTTTGGCAATGCTGGTCGGTCTAATGTTAAAGAACACGACTTATTCATTCTACCAAAGTGCCTTTTCTTATCATACATTGTGGATAGTTTAGGAAAATTGTAAATATATCCAGAAGATCGGCCCTGTAAAGGAAAATACCTATAGTAGCAAGCAAGCGTCTGCTACAAAAACTATCAAAGGTAGGTACCTATTATTAGCTATGACCTGATCAAGGTCGCAGGAGTCTGGTGGATGCAAGTGGATCTACATAGGTATGTAGTGAACCTTATGGAAGGCCTATGTATAGCAGTAAACGAATTCAAAAGGAAGAAGATGAAAAATGTCGCATTTATCAAATGTTGGGCTTTGGGTTTGTAACTGTTTTCTTCAACAAGTTCATGTTTACCTTCTAAATAAAAAATACCACGGATTATACACAAAATTATAAATTACCCGGATGATAATTTATTAAAAAATATTATAGGACAAATATTAATTGCGGTTGAATGAAAAAAATCCATTCGATTGATTATCTTTCTTATACCTAAATACCAAAGGCTGTCCAATGGGAGATTATTATCTATACTTACATCGTATAATATTCCTCGGGAACCTGTTTCAAAAGTAAGTGATCAGTATTATTAAGCTAAGGTTAGGAAAAAAAACATTTTGATAAGAATAACGTGTCACAGCGCAGGAATTTATGTAAATCGTCGGGTTCTAAAAAACACATGTGACCGGTGGCTGCCACTTGGCGCCCGAAGAAATTACTTTTTCTGTGCATTAGAGTAAGTATAGTAGTTTAAAGTAGAATTATCATACTTTTCTTTGAAGAATCGTGTAAGTATTATATGGCGTTTTCCGAGGGACTGTGTTTAGTCAATCAATGAATACTTAAATCAAATTTTAAAAGTATCTATAGACAATAGTTATGCCTCAAAAGAGCTTCTAAAATATTGTTTTGGTCTGACCTATGAATAATAACAAGGCTTTATCACGTAAAAATAACTGCAAACTAATGTCTTAAAATAATTTTCCATACAACAATCTTTTTGGCTACGGACGGTTTGACATTTCCTCCATAGACAATCTGTCAAATTTTAATCGTCGGTAGCCAAAATGAGGCGTTTTGTAGATTTAGGAACTGGGCCTAGGTGGAACACACCATATCAATATAGAGTAAGGGTCCAATCTAATTGGCGGCAAGGTGACGGCCTATCGATTCACCACTTTATTGGGCCATGGTCCCACACTATGGCCCAATTTGGACCCATGAGTTCCTACCACAAGTTACCAACAGCTGAGTGCGGCGCCACTGTTCTAAGTAACTCGTCAATTTTTTATCGAAAAATGTTAGTTCCGATTTCACCCACCGGCAAAACAAAATTGGGATCGGGTTGTTATGTCTTATGTGATATAGCCATCAGTGAAACTCTTTGTAACTTTCGCAGTATGTTTGAATTGATCACAAGGTTTAAGACGGTTATATTGATATTCGCAGGTTATGATATAAGAATTTCATTTAATTATTCCATTATTCGATTCCAGCTCGCACCTGTAAGTTTACTATGTGCGAATTTCAATTTGAATTTACCACTGAGCTTTTCGGTGAAGAAAAACATCGTGAGGAAACCTGCACGCATCTGCGAAGTAATTCAAAGATGTGTGTGAAGTCCCCAATCCGCACTGGACCCGCGTGGGGACTTTAGCCCAAACCCTCTCGTGATGAGAGGAGGCCTGTGCCGAGCAGTGGGACACAAATAGGCTGTAGTAGTAGTAGTATTCCATTATTTAGAAACCATGGTGGCCTAGTAGTTTAACTTTACCACCGCCTCTCTTGCAGAGGGTCGGTGGTTCGAACCCGGCTCCCAACTCTGTGTTTATTTACATGCCAAATTCAATTTGAATTTACCACAGCTATTCGGTGAAGGGAAACTTAGTGAGGAAACCATGCAACTCTCATCTGCGAAGTAATTAAAAAAAATTGAATGTGTTTGAAGTTCCCAATCCGCACTGGGCCCGCGTGGGGACTATAGCTATAGCCCAAACCCTCTCCTAGGCCTGTTCCCACGAGTGGGACTTAAATAGGTTATTGTGGTGCTGGTGGTATAAGTATGTATTCGTTTAACTATCAGAACTAGCTTTTAAACCGTATTCCCTGTGTGGTATCACTTTCATAGGTGGTAGAGATCTTCTACTATCTAAAGTCCCGCGCCTTCACATTTCAAAACGCTTCATTTATTTTATTATTATTTGAAAAGCACCACCAACACTCTCAACGCATAGTTGATGGCTGTCTCAGCACGCACACGTGTGTAGAGAGTGTTGGTGGTGCTTTTTAAATGCATTGAAGCGTTTTGTAATGTGAAGGCGCGGGACTTTAGATAGTAGAAGATCTCTACCTCGATAACGGTGTAAGGCCAATGAGAAGGTAACTACTTAGTTAATAAATACAAAGTACTTCGCTGTCCCAAGAGGGCAGGTTATAGGTATGACAAAGTAGTCTAGTTCATATTTTAACATCTGCGTCTGCGAGTAGGTAGAATTTGAAGTCTATCAGAAGATTCAGAAGTACAGAATTGCAATGGGAACTGAGAGATTTGATAGGGTCAATAATAAAATTACTAATTAATCTAAATATTATAAATTCGATCGTAAATCTGTCCGTCTGTCTGTTAAGTACCTCTTCACGCTTCGACCACTGGACTGATTTAGGTGAAATGTGGTATGGAGTTGGGGGTCTCGCTCGCGGAGCAGGACATATTTTATCCTGGAAAATGCATAGTTCTCGCTGGAACGCGATAACCGAAATAGATCGGTTACAAGAGAGAGGGCGAAGTCCCGGGCAGATTCTAGAAGGAAAGGTCGCGAAAATACCAAACTGGTCAATTTTAATAATTATTTTTAAGTAATTATGTATTTATTGATATGTATTACTATAGTACAGTACAGTACAGTAGTATAGTACTTTCAAATCTTTCAACCTAGTTAACTTATTCCACGAGCCAACTAGAATTACGGCAACTACAGCAACTTGTATAGATAATATATTTACGAATGCGACCCCTCAACATAAATCGATAATTAATAACTTGAATTCAGATCACTGCGGTCAACAGGCATCATTTGTAAGCAAAATTGATAAAATTTCACGTGATATAACATGCAGGCCTATCTCGGAACGTCGTTTGGAAAAATTTAGCTGTATTATTACCAAACGGTTAAAATACTTAATATTGAAGCAACAGGACGATCCAGACACACTGGGTTTATCATTGTTTAACTGCATCAAGAAGGAATTTGACTCTTGTTTTAATCTCATCACTGTAAAAAGTAAAGATAAGGTTATATTTAGTGATTGGGCTACAGCCGACATTCATGAGAAAAGATACCATCTTTACGAGTTATACGCTAAACGAACAATAAATCAAAGCCCAGAATTTCTAGAGTATGTTAAGAACTATTCAAAACACTTTAAACAGATATGTGTAGCTGCTAAAGCTGAGTACTTATCCAAAAAGATATCAAATTCAAACGATAAAATAAAAACCGTCTGGAAGGTTATTAACACTGAAACAGGAAAAACCAAACCCAGAGACCCACATTACAGCCTAAAAATTAAAGATACCGTACTCAATTCTGATATTGACGTAGCTAATGAATTTGAACGTTTCTTCACTAATATACCATTAGAAACTACTAGATCTTTAAAGTCATCTCCTGATGATGCTGCAGTTATATTAAGAACAAATCTAGAAGAATGCACTGTACCTTTTAAGTTTACATATATCACCCCAAACATTGTGATTAAAACATTTCGATCACTCAATCTAAAAAAAACTGAGGATCTTTGGGGCCTTTCAGTCAAAGTGCTGCAATCTATCATAGAACCTATTGCAATTCCGCTTGCTACATTATTTAATAGTTGCGTTGACGCTGGAGTATTTCCTGATGTGATGAAACATAGTAAAATCATTCCTTTGTTTAAATCAGGGAAAAAAACAGACCCCACAAATTATAGACCTATTTCAATACTGCCGGCTCTTAGCAAAGTTTTTGAGAAACTTATTCTGAACCAACTAATGTCACATTTTAATCTGAATAAGCTATTTCACAGCAGCCAATTTGGCTTCACCAAAGGTCGCTGTACTGCAGACGCTGGCACTACTTTAGTAAAATACATTTTTGATGCCTGGGAGCAGTCCCAAGACGCCATTGGTGTCTTCTGTGACTTATCTAAGGCTTTTGATTGCGTCAGTCATATTAATTTGTTGAATAAGTTACGCTTTTACGGGATAAGAGATCATGCTCTTGACCTTATCTCGTCATATCTTTCCAATAGAACACAGCGAGTGGATATTAACAGAACACAGTCGTCCGGATCACCTGTTGCTATAGGTGTGCCGCAAGGTTCAATTTTAGGCCCGTTTTTATTTCTGGTCTATATAAATGATTTGCCCTGTATTGTGCAAGAGAGGCATAAAATAGTTCTATTCGCAGATGACACCTCACTCATTTTTAAAGTAGATAGGAAGAAAAATAACATAGATGAGGTTAACAATGTACTTTCCACAGTTGTTAACTGGTTTACAGCTAACAATCTACTTTTGAATTCTAAGAAAACTAAATGCATGAGGTTTTCACTCTCTAATGCACCACGTGTAGACGATATCCAGGTTAAATTAAAAAATGAAACGTTAGAATTTGAGGGGAAAACAATCTTCCTAGGCTTTACTCTAGACTCAAAACTGCGTTGGAACGAACATATCTCTTCCTTAGCAGGTAGACTTAGTTCTGCAGCATATGCAGTAAGGCGTATTAGGCAGCTCACTGACGTCGAGACGGCCAGGTTAGTCTATTATAGTTATTTCCATAGTGTCATGTCTTACGGAATTATACTTTGGGGGAGAGCAGCTGACATTCAAACCATCTTTGTGTTGCAAAAGCGGGCTGTACGTGCAATATATCAACTTGGGTCTCGGGTCTCCCTTAGAGAAAAATTCAAGGAGATAAACATTCTTACCGTTGCGTCACTATACATATTTGAAAATATCATGTATGCTCGTAAGAACTTGCACGACTTTAAGCATAACAGTGATGTTCACAATTTTAACACTAGGAATAAGGATAAACTTTTTGTTACTGGTTACCGTCTTCGTAAAGTGAGCTCTTCGTTTGTTGGGAACTGTATACGATTTTATAACAAATTGCCTTCTGATGTTGCTAATATGCCATTTAAAAAGTTCAAGTCGTTCATTAAGTGCCGCCTTTTAAAAAAGGCATATTATTCGGTGAATGACTTTTTAGATGATAAGAATCCTTTTAAGCCAACTGTTTAGGTTATTATTATTGACTAGTAACATGATATGTGTCTCGCTGGGCAAATATTAACTCTTTTTTTTTTTTTTCTTTCACTACCAAATTTGTCCAGCAGCTGGAGCATGTCATGCTCGCTTTAAGGTCCTTGCTTACAGCGGCGTCGTTGATCGGGTCGCCACCTTCCCTAAGAAATGGTTGAGGGAGGCGATGGCTGAGATACGCGTCACGCTCGTGAACGGGTGCTGTCTGTGGGGTCCGGTCTGTTCATGCTTGCAAGGACGTTTAAAAATAATCATTAGCTCTAAATATATTACTAAGTCAAACATTTTAAGCGAGAGACCTCATCATGTTCTTATTGACATGTATTAATGAACTCTTTTATACATGATGTATTTCATTATTTATTGACATTTTGAGACTGTCGACATCTATGGAATTTATATTTATTTGACAATGGAGGCCATCTCCATATTTTTTTTTTTTTTTTCTGGACCCTTGGAGACTATACATCTCTAAGATCTTAGATTTAAGTTTAAGTTAGGAACTATACATCCCTTCAATGTAATTGTAGTACGCACCGATATGTATATTTTATACATGTAATGTAAATGTTATAACTATGTGTAAATTTTGAAAAAAGGCCTTCTGCTTGAGTTTGTTGCGGCGCTTCTTCTCAAGCAATGGGTCTAGGAAGCGCTAGTAAATTCTTTTCTGACGTGTAAAAGTGCCCCTATGTGGCCAATTTGCTGAATAAATGATTGAATTGAATTGAATTGAATATATATAAATGATTATTACTATACTAAATAAGAATTAAAACTACTTAAAAATAACTAAAATAATTAAAATTACATAAAAATTAAACAAAATCTAAAAAAGGCCTTGGCGGCATGGTACCGAAGATGCTGGCAGCATTTCCCCGTTGTACAGCGATGCTCAGCGAGGATGCTGCCAGCTCCTCGGACCCTGGTGATGTCGACTAATCTCTTTGAAATTTCTTATCATTTTGTGTTAAAGACAATAAAATTTATGTCAGTTGTATCAGTTTCGTCAGCCAATGGACGGAAGTTGTCTCCCGCTAGAAGAAGCGCATGATTTAGTGCCATACATAAAGGACAATTTTAGTCATAGAATAAAATTTTCTTTATACCTACCTCTGAAAAATAGGTGGAGTAAGAGAGAGGTTCGAATCAACTCTAACTCGCATACGCTATTTGTATGAGTAAACTTCTGTAAAACAGTCTACAGGGCAAGTAAACTAACAAAAGCCGTTCCCAAGCATTCCTATCATAATCATCACATTACCAAGAAAATGACTAAGGCGTCGAACATTTTTGCCAAATATGTATGTAATTTGCATGAGAACGTCTACAACATTCTCAGCTCTGCGCTCTTTCAAGGAACCGCTACCGTTCAATTTTCATAGATTAACGAAGTACAAGAAGTGGCAAATGAGAACACGGCCCCATCTCCATTAAGTGCGCGCGCGCAATAAGTACAGTTTAATTATGACCTATTCCCGTTAATACCTTGTTTAATCGTACATTGAAGGGTGATTGGTTCATAAACTAAGTCATGGGTTCATAAACTAAATCTCCGATCTAGTTGTTTCTATTAGTGATGTGTTTGCTAAAGAAACAAAAAAAGAATTTAGTAAAGTTCTGGCGAATAGATATTTATTTCTCAATATCAAATTACAGCATATTTTACATGTCAAAATAAGAGAATTTCACATTGAGATCGTCAGAAAGAATACAAAATAAAAAATAAAAATGAAAAGAATATCAGGAATAAAATGTTTCACCGTTAGGATCGTCTTTTTATACCAAAATAAGAAATAATGTTAACAAGTAATAGGATTAATATGGTTACAATTGGTATGTCATATTATATATTACAAATTTATAAATCTAAGTCCATGTATTCTTTAACAGAATATAACGGATGTTCCAACAAAAGGTTCTTAAGACCAGATTAGACCAGATGATAAACCTATCTGTGACGAAAAAAAAGAAGAAACGCAACGAGCGCACGATTACAAATAAATGCGGTTTATCGTTTATTACTAGGTTTAAATTGGTTACTAAAAGAAACCGACGCTCCTGCTGGTAAGAGGTCTGTGGAGTCCATGGATATGGTCCAGAGGCATCATTCGCACCTTGTCAAACCTTGAGGAAACTTTTTCGCTCCCCTCCCTAACAAGTACATATAACGTGTAGTACAAGCTCGCCTTTGTACATGTGTCTTTTCTCTGTATTGATAATTGTATTTGTGTGTTTTATTCTGTACAATAAAGTGTTACTTACTTACTTACTTACTACAGGCACTACAGCCGATTTGCGTCCCACTGCTGAGCACAGGCCTCCTCTCATCACGAGAGGGTATCGGTTATAGTCCCCACGCGCGCCCAGTGCGGATTGGAGATTTCACACACATTTTTGTGTTACTTCGCAGATGCGTGCGGTTTCCTCACGATGTTTTCCTTCACCGAAAAGCTCCGTGGTAAATTCAAATTGAGTTTCACACATAAGTAAACTGAGAGGTGCGAGCCGGAATCGAACCCCCGACCCTCCCGAGAGGCGGTAGGTCGAACAACTAGGCCACCACGGCTTTTTAAACGTGTAGGTACGTGTAGTATATGATATATTGAAAAAACAGCCCAGTGTGTGTAGAGTTTCGAAACTGATAAGTTTTGGCCTTCCAGGACCAGCTAGAACTTAGCATCTTAGCTACCTACCTACACTAATTTGTATAATAAAAAAAAATACAGCTTTCTAGAACTGAGCATCTCCGAGCTATGCTGCGGACAGACCGACGGACGGACATGGCGAATATGTAAGGGTTCCTGTTGGACTACGGAACCCTAAAAAGGGGTTACAAGCAAATAGTAACTGATTCAGGTGAGATCAGGTGGCTCTTTCGACAGGCAGCCAGTTAATAAGACATTATTGAATCATTTTTATTATAATTTCAAATTCCAATAAAATTCTCACAAACCGCAGGACGCTTTCGTAGATAACAGGTCACTAGATAAGGATGGCTATATGTGAGAATTGTGAGTTGGAACGAGATGTAAGAGCCATAAATACAACGCAGCTGGGTTCTTAAAAGATATCTTTTTCTTTCCAAAACGAGGATCGCCTTTTTACAAGCGAGCGACCTGCGCGCACGCAAGTGAAGTCTTTAAATCAATTAAAACCGGCCAAGAAGCGAGTTAAACTCGCGTGGAGAGGGTTCCGACCCTTAATTATTTTCAGTGACGTCATTTTTAAACCGTTTCACAGGATAAGCTCTTTTATATGATGGATTTCAAATACCATAGACTTTTTAATAATTTTCCTGTAATCTATAGGTCAATAACTATCCTCCGTATTTTTTCTAATATTTTGGGGGGGGGAATGGTCATTTTTCAATTATTTTCTTAAATAACTCGAAAAGTATTGACCAAATTAATTAATAAATAAAATATATATGAGATCCTCATAAGAAGTACTTTCATGTGATATGTCACACGATATAGTTTGACAAACTTATTTTTTTTTTTAATGTAGCCCCCAAAAATAGGGTCTGCGTTTAAAATTCATTTACTTTCGTTACACGTCCGTCTTCGGGTCACAAACTTACATATTAATACATATACGTACCAAATTTCAACTTAATCGGTCTTGTAGTTTCGGAGAAAATCGACTGTGACAGACGGACGGACAGACACACATCCCATAAGGGTTCCGTTTTTACCTATTGAGGTTCGGAACCCTAAAAGAACTTTGATTTAAAATTATACGGAAGCCTCTAATGCAGTATGCTTCTGTGCGAAATCAGTTCTTGCCAGAACTCATCACTTACATTATTAAGTTTTATTTTAAGCTCAATTGATAAGACAATTGTGTCGGTTTTTTAAACTATTTAACCCCTTTTTTACATCATTGGTAGGTATAGGCAAACGAGCGCACAACCCACCTGATGGTAAGCCCCTAAAAACCATATTTGAAATTCTCACTAATTCTTTGTCAGTGTCACACGATATCATTACTTATTTGGATTTTTTGGGTCACTAATTTAATTAGGTGTACCAATTTTGAATTCAATCGGTTTAGTAGTTTCATTGCAAATTGACTGTGACAGAAGCACAGACACATAAAATAATAATGTTTGGGTTCCGTTTGCAAGGTGAAATTATAAGTAGGTATCTACGTAAATAAATTCGACTGTCATTTTAGGAAATATGAAAAAAATCCTGAATGTACTTTCGTTCACGACTATACTATAGCGACAAGCCTATAAATCCGAATAGACTTTATTGGAGGCATGCGATGTCGCGCATCGTCATATGTATTATGTTTTATTATGTTTAAATATGAAACTTGTGTTCAGGATAGTATTAAACTACACAGTCATGTTCTAGAAGATTATGTGCTGATAGGTAAAAGTAATCTAATGTCACCAGACGACCACAACAGCCTATTTACGTTCCACTGCTGGGCAAAGGCCTACTATACTCATCTCGTAAGAGGGTTTGGGCTATAAATAGTCCCCACGTGGGTCCGGTGCGGATTGGGACTTTCATACATATAATTTGAAATAATTCGCATATGCGTGCAGGTTCCCTCACGATATTTTCCTTCACCGAAAAGCTCAGTGGTAAATTAAAATTGAAATTCGCACATGAATAATTTCAGTGGTGCAAGCCGGATTCGAACCCCCGACCCTCTGCATGAGATGCGGTAGGTCGAACGACTAGGCTACCACGGCTTCACACACATCTTTGAATTAATTCGCAGACGCGTGCAGGTTTCCTCATAATGTTTTCCTTCACAGAAAAGCTCAGTGGTATATTAAAATTGAAATTTGCAAATGAATAATTTCAAAGGGGCGAGCTGGATTCGAACCCCCGATTCCTAATTTTAAATCGTTTTCTGTCAACATGACGACGGTTTAAAGTACCTAACAGTATTTAAGCCAGGATATGGATGTCTTACTAATATAATAAAGCTGAAAGTTTGTGTGTGGGTTTGGATGTTTGTTGCTCTACTACTACTACTGCAGCCTATTTGCGTCCCACTGCTGGGCACAGGCCTCCTCTCATCACGAGAGGGTTTGGCCAATAGTCCCCACGCGGGCCCAGTGCGGATTGGGGACTTCATACACATCTTTGAATTACTTCGCAGATGCGTGCAGGTTTCCTCACGATGTTTTCCTTCACCGAAAAGCTCTGTGGTAAATTCAAACTGACTGTTTGTTGCTCAATCACGCTAAAACGGCTCAACCAATTTGCATGAAATTTGGCAAACAGGTTGTTTGTAACCTGGAATAAGCTATAGGCTACCTATTATCTTAGGAAATCCCGGAAACTCATTAGAGGGACCCCGGAAGAGGACTTTGTATAGAAATCCCGGGAATCCTATAAATCCCGTAATCCCGGAAAAAGTTTTAAAAGTATCCAGGAAAAGGGCTTTGGAAATATAGTGTGCAATTCCCTGCAGACGAAGTCGCAGGTAAAAGCTGGTGATACAACAATATACTTGGCCAGGTATGCTACTCGGTGATTGTGTAGTAGTGTGGGTGACACCAGAGCCTATATTCGAAGTCTTTAAATAGGGATCTCGCTGTTCCCTATAGGATCGCTCACGCGTCGCGTGAACTTTAAGCAGCTAGATTTAAAGTTCAACTTGACGCGTGAGCGATCCTATAGGGAACAGCGAGATCCCGATTTAAGACTTCGAATATAGGCCCTGGGCACTTTTAAACGTCAGAAATGAATTTACCAGCGCTTCTAAGACCCATTGCTTGAGAAGAAGCGCCGCAACAAAACGTGAAGAGATAATAAACAGACAGACTTACTCTCTCATTTATACCTATTACAATACAATACAATACAATATACTATTATTGAACACCACACAATCAAGGAACAGTAGACATAATGTAATGTAAATGACATAATGTAAATGTTATATTATAATGTTATGAAAATTATAATTACCTTTGCATGTATTGTTATTTAATTTGTTAATGTTAAGTTTTATGCCGTAATGTGTCTCCCGCCGGGGGGCATGCAGTAATCGCCGTTTTATAGCGTTATGAAAAATGGAAATTTCAATGTGAATTGTTTTCACCACTAAATTACTTTAATAGAGACATGAAAGTAATCAAATTAGGCTCTCACTGAATATTATTTGGGAAACCGGAGTTGCCTCAAGTTGTTTCAAATCCGGTTCGTATATTAGCACAGTATCGATAAGGTATTGTCACTGACAATAGGAATGACGACAGGGTGAAGAAATCGACATTCTAATTAGTCCGTTAGTCAGGTAATAAAAAAATATTAGACACATATTTTTTGTTTTATCAAATTAACAAAGAATGACCAAGTTAAAACGCATTAAAGTTGGAGAGTGGGGGCTAACTACGTCACCGTTAGGTATAAATCGTACCTAACCGTGACGTCACGCGACATTTCAACTCAATATATCTCCGTATAAGTTTGATTACGTGAAAATGAAAAAATACATGTCCAATACTTTTCACTAATCTTCGTCATCCCTATTATGTGAACGCCGATACCCGCCGGTGTACTGTACCTTATGTTCCTATCGTCTATCGTGTAGGTGGCTGAGACCAGGATAAATTTAGAGTTCCTACTAGTACACTAAAATGTTTATACTTTGCTTTAGTCGATTCTATATTGGGATATGCTCTTGATTGCTATGGTCTTACATTCAAAACATACATAGACAAATTGGAATCTTTGCAAATCAGATTTTTATAATTACTAGTTAACCAAAAAACTAAAAACAACTGCAAACACGACTACCGAAAACTATTTAAAATTTGTAAAATTCTTCCAGTAAGCTTAAAACATAAATACCTCATAGCAATAAATAACCACAGCCATCAAGAGCATAACCTATCTCAAATTAGTCACAAATATGGCACGAGGGCGGTGTCCGCGGGTAAATTCGATGTACCCAGAATAAATAATTACTATGGTGATAGAACATTGAAAAAGCGTGTTCCGTATATATACAACAATTTGCCCGTGAACATCAGAACAGAGCCCAATCTAAATAAATTTAAAAAACTAGTTAAAAAACACTTATTAGAGACATTAATATAGATAACGTAAAATAAGAATTTAGATAAGTACTTATTCATATCACTGATCTCAAGTATGTATTAGTATGTTAATAATAGATGTATTACATTTAATGCTTTACTTGTACTGCAACATAGTGTCCGCCTGCAGTCAAACTGTATAAACAGTTTTGCAGGGTCATGTCTATATGTATGATCGCATTGTGGTATGCTTATTAATTATAAAATAATAAAATAAATAAATAAAACCTATGAAAATACCGAATAGGCTGTTGTGGTGACGGGTTCGTAGATCCATAACAAAATGATGTGTTGTGGATGAGTTCCTCACCAATATTTAGTACTTAAGACTACCTCGTTAACTGCGTAAAAAAAACTACCCCTGTATGACATTAAAAGGCTTTTTCTCGCTCGAATGGCAGGGTAGGTGTGTATTGCGGCGCGAGGGCGGCTGGGGGATAATTATCACATCGGCCTGATAGATATATTCCTTTTTTCTACACCCACTTAATAACATTCTTCACGGTGCCAGAAAACTGTGGAGTTGATGTTATTTTTTATGTCGTTTCCTCAGTTCAATGGCAAAAGTTGCTTTAGTATTTACCTACATTATATTATAACACTTTTGTATAAAAGTATAAAATGGCATAAATTTTTGGTAAGTAGTAACTTATTATTGTTTCTTCAGAGTTTATGTCGCCCGCGACTTCGTGTGTGAAGAAGAAGAAGAAGCAGAATCATTTATTTGCCAGAACACAAGGTGATATTTCGCGTGTGCATAAAAATTAAATGTAAAATCTTGTTTTTCCTCTCTTATTTCTGAATTCAGCTTGCTCAGAACCGAGAACAATGGAAGAGAAGAGGGCCTTTGCCCAGCAGTGGGAAATAAAATAGGCTATTAAAAAAAACTCAATTCTCCTCAGCTATACTCCCCAACATACCTACATGCCGAATTTCAGCTTTCTACGACAAGTAACTATTGGCTGTGCGTAGTGTGCCTTCTCATCCGTTCAACTCTTTCGTTAAGTACTGATTGAATTTGACGAGCTTTTGCCCGCGACTTCGTATGCGCATCTAGAGACACTAACATGTAAAATCCCCTACATTACCCTACGATCCTACCATGACAAATTTCAGCTTCCTACGATCATTAGTTTCGGCTGTACGTTGTCATCGTCAGTCAATCAGTTCAACGAAAGAGTTTTATATTGGTACCTATAGCTTCTGCCCACGACTTCATCCGCGTGGGATTCGGTTATCGCGCTCCCGCGGGCACTATGCACTTTTCCGGGATAAAAAGCCTACGTCCTTTCCCGGGACCCCAACTATTTCCATGCCAAATTTCAAGTCAATCGGTTCTGCGGTTGAAATGTGAAGAGGTAACAGACAGACAGACAGAGTTACTTTCGCATTTATAATATTAATATGGATATTGATGATTTATCTATTAAATTCTCTATTAAAAACTATAAAGGTATGTTCATTTTTTGTTTTCAGCAAGACAACTCCATTGACTCCTTGTTCAACCTTAATGCCCTCGGCAGAGCGGTCATCCCGGGCGGAAGTGCACCGAAACCGTTCATTTTGAAGTTTCTAAACCAAACCGAACCGACTCCCATCTTGAATCCTTGTAACTCTTGCCAGAATGGAGGGAAATCAGAAAACAATCCGTTTCCGATAGGGAAATAAAACACAACTACACGTTAACAGCATCAAAAATTAGTCATAATACTTAGGTAATAAGTCTGTTGAAGAAGTCGCGTCTGCAACTTGAAAATTAATAGTACATTACAGACCTAGGGCGGTGAATTCGTTATTGTCCCAGGTCGCAGGTGCTTGTGACCCGAACCGAAGGTGAGGGTAATAAATATGCGATCTGGGGCTTTACGAATTACCGCCCGCGGTTTGTCAAAAGTTTTACGTCTTGCCTTGGCCAGAAAGTGAGATTTTCACTCCGCGTAGCGGGCAGAAAATCACACTTTACGGTCATGACGTAAAAGAAATTATCAAGTCAGTTATTTTTGTGCATTTTTTTCTTCTGTATATTTTGCTGTATTAACTGTGTCTTCTGTGCAGCGAATCGAGTCAGGGGGACTATGTAAACAATACTGAACACAAAATAATGATTTTTAGAAAATTTGTCTGTATGTACCTAATGTATGTATGTATCGTATAAATTAATTAATGACTTTATTTTTATCGTCATTGATTAATGACTTTCTAAAAGTGACATCTATGCATCACAACAGGAATTAACATAAAAATTGAATACTACGCCATCTGCATGATGGTGCATAAACTACTAGAACCACTGGAACGCTTAAAATGGTTCAAGATTTAATTGGTTAATAGTACACATGCAACCTACTAGATGTCGCTGCAATGTCTTCGTTCATAGATGGCAGCACTTAGAAAAGGCTTGTCAGAATGATTACTTCAGTTTAAACTAGATGGCGCTATTTTAACCTCGCCATTTTAAAATGTATGCATCACATAGGTAACTTCCTCCTAGCAGTGTTACATTTAATTCGGCCGGGTTATAAGAAAAACAACCTTTGGAGTCAATAACAAACCGTTCGTGTCTATGGTATGCGTATAGCAGTCAGACAGTCGAGTCGAGCGAGTTTGGCATGAGACAGTCTTGTGCTGCATTCGCTTTGAGTGGTTGTTGTTTAGATCGTAACCAACGGATTCGCAGTGAAATTGTGTGTTTCATTAAATTGTGACTGAAAATGCAAAAGGAATGTAATGCTTAGCGTCTTATTCTAACAGTGAAGTGTAGTTTAGTGGTTCTCGGTGACCGTTTTCGTGTTAATCTTGACATACGGGCGTAATTCGGTGCGATTATTTCAAGATCGCCGGCTTGCTTATCTTGTTGTGGTGAGTGTATGATCGATATTTAGTCCCTTTTATGCATTATATCAGTCATTTTTATTCATCAGAGGCATGCCTAGTGCATAATAGGTCGTTGAAGCGTTGCAACGTGGTTCGGGAGCAAAAACCTAATCGTTTTGTACAAGAAATGGTCAATGCATTACAGACGAGGCACGGTGGGAATCGTATAACGTGTAAAGTTTACATTGTAAACCGTAGCTATTGTTTTTCCTCTTATTCCTATTAGATTAGTCACTCGTTTAACACCATGCGTACTCGCTAAAGTTAGATTAGAAGTGTAGTGTGTAGAAAATAAAAGTTGGCTTTGGCTTGTTAGATTTTCCTTTGTTTTGATTGATGTTATAACTTATAAGATCTGTTTACGGTAGACAGTCTAAATTGATTAGTAAATACACTTTCCCAGTCATTTGCTTGTTAAATGGATTTTTAATCTAGTTTTTTTGTTTGCTATGTAATTACTGATCAAGGATCGTATTATTTCTTTTATTTTTATAGTAAACCAGCTTCGGCCCACGACTTCGACGTCATAGTGTTAAGTGGAAAGTGGAACTTTGCATCATTCCGGTATAAAAAGTAGCCCTTGTCCATCCACGGGACTCTAATATCTCCATCCAAACCAAATTTCATCTAATCTGGTCCAGCGGTGAGAAGAAGCTTTTGCATGGTATTATTAAAATTAAGGAATGTCAAACTCAGGAATCTATCTGTATATTTTCTTACCTGTAGACAAACTGCATACAAATAGTTCTGCGGGAAAATTACTTATTTAGTTTTAAGTTTTTATTTCTGTAATATTTATTAATTTTGAATAAATAAATAAATGTGACTTTGCCCACATGGAATTAAGTTATAGTGTAACAATGGGTTTTCCAAAATATAAGTTTAGTATTTACATTACATTAAAAAAAAACTAAAACAACGCTTTGACTTTTCCGTGCCCACCTTCAAGCTCCATCATCAGATCAGCTTGGTGGTACCATATTATTGCATTGTCATCCAAGTTACATATACGTGCCAAGTTTCATCATGATATGATAATTAGAAGTGGGTTAAATTCAGCTTGCAAGATTCCTTACGTAGTGTTGTTAGTTACACAACAACCTAATAAAAGCATTGAAAAAAATAGAGTAGCCTATGTCCTGCCCCGGTACTCTCAAGTATTTCCTCATTTGACAATTTAAATTAAATCTTAAGTTATTGCAATATTCATTTAATTCAAGTCCTAAACTATTTTTTATTACTTCTTATGGATGGCCTATCCTTTCTCTGCATTATAATTAGCAAATTAATGTAAGTAATTTCTGCGTTACCATCAATTTGTGGCACATTACAACTCAGGCGATATCCGTTGGACACTACTTTTTCAGTAAATAAGTGGTAATCTTGATATTTACTTTGGTTTCATTTATCATTTCAAATTCATAATGCTGGATTCAAGGCTTTTTATTGTTATTGGCTCTAATTCGGAAGGATTGGAAAAAGGGGCGCTATGATCACAAGTTTTGAAAGGTCAGTCAAGATAAAATTCTACAGTCGCTTATTTCATGACATATGTAAAGCAAGAAGATACCTAAATATTATTAAAAAAAAGAAAAAAGTGTTAGAATGGGTCACCTTTTAAAAATATCATCACACTATCTCAAAAAGACAGACATGGTAGCCCCACCGAGTCTTTATTTTTCTTGTCAACAGAGATACATCTGTTATGTTTATTTTAACACCCCATCACCCTCTGTTATTAAGGGTGTGAGTGGTGACATTTATGACTAATTTTCTTCTTTAGGCACACTGTGGTCACATTTTATGTAATTTATGTTTCGAGGAAACATGTATACTTATTTGAAATATATAGCTGTAAATTATGTTTTTATAATGAATTTCTTAGTTCTTTCCTGTGCTGAGATCGTGTTATAGAAATTTTTCACAACATTTTTTACAAACAGTTTGTAGTCTCTGACTCCTGAAATCTGTGTTAAAAAAGTCAATTTATTCTCCTTTTATTGGTACAAATAATGTTTTTATGTGCAATAGTTCGTCTGTCAAATAACAGGAACTAAAAAAATTAAACAGACACTAACAATAGCAAGCTTGGACGAACAACTTTCAACCTTCAACTTTGGCTAAAAGCTTACGTCATATCCCCTATTATTATTCAAATGGCTCTCACAAAACTCACACACGAGTCATCTAAATCATTTGCACAAAACCCATAATCAAGCTAGTTTCATTGGACACCCGAAACACTTTACAGACTTCACACGCTTAAACGTTATTTTCACAAAGACTTCGGTAATTTACTGGAACTTTAGGTAGGCCACACACGTTAGGTTATAACCGATGATTATAACACAAATGAACTAACTGTGTAGGCATAACTAACGTGTGTGTGATGACAAGACTCCTTGCCTGCGCAAGCAAAATTTGAAATATGAAATTTGTAACGTGGGCCCGCCTTAGTCTTTTAAAATGTCTTCACTCGTTCTATTGTTGTTTTTGTTTCACATTGCGAATATGATGATTGGACTCGGCAATTTCTACTTCGAACTCTCTCTAGAACAGAAAGTGATTCCAACATTTCCGACGGGCTGTCTCATCTAATCCCTTGAATAAAGTATCTACTTACTTGAGTACTTACTATTCCCTGCGTGTGCGGGGCATCGTCCTGATTATTTTTTTCTCCATACTCTCCGGTCTTAAGCGATACTCGTACATCGAAAGCCGTAAATGCTCTTCCAAACAATGCTATCTTCACATCTGGGCCGGCTGAGTCAGTGTGACATCACACATGTTCATGGTAAATTTGTATGAAATCTAAAGAAGAAATAACATAACGAGGTAAGCATTTAAACACTGAATTAAACAAGATTTATGTTGTTATAGTTTATATCAAAATCTAATTAATAATAATAAACCCTTTTTGGTATTTCATGAGCTCGGCATTCAATCTTTTAGTCGTAATTTAGAGAGAAGTCACCTTTTACATCCAACTGAGATTTCCACCTAGATATGTCCTCGCTTTCCGAGAAAATCGTAGAGAAATTCGCTCGGTTAAAATGTAATGCGGTACCCTATTTGTAGAAGATAAATTTCTTCTGCAAAAGCAATTAAAAAAGCAGTTTGTTGGCTAGGTATGTGCTCCATTTCTCTGACGTTTAACTCTTCCACTGGCCCGTTTTACGTAATTAGGTTGGTAAATCAGGTATCCTGACATGCCTCGAAACGAGGTCGTCTGTGTGGAATGCTCGTTAAAAACTGCTAAAATTCCTACTCGTTAACCTTTGGGACTGCAAAACTCTGGCATTTCCAGGATATAATTTATTTAAATTGTGAACACATCCATACATGCCTTCGAATTTAACAGGTCCTATAAGTCAGCTCGTGGAATATGTAGGTATGATTTGTTTCAAATAATTTCGCCCAAAAGGTTATTTTACCTAAAAACTATCAGCGACACCTGGGAAGCGAGTGATTTGAAGTAGTCTCTTTAATTCATGTTTGTTTACCCAACAAGTAATCATGAAATATCCAAATAAATATCGATTTACCTTCTTGCCGCTGAGTGCCGCATTGGCCCGAACCCGGTTAGCACCATAATGAAAACGTCCACTGTACTAAAATATCGAGCCCATTGATAAAATCAGGACACTTAACCATGTACAAGTACATGTCGACAATTACAGCATGATATCAACACGAGCGAGACTGAATAAGGATCAAAACCGGCCCTTCATCTTTTGCTAGTGCTGTAACTTGTTTTTATCGCCATAAACTGCAAGGTTACCTTTAAAAGTCAGATTCCGTTACAGATTGAGTTAAATGATCCACATTCTCAAAGCGAGCTTGACACAGATTTGTAATTTAAGTTCTGGGACCACGCCGCGAGATTTTTGCCGTGGAGAACGTTTCTGCATAAAAGATCACCACGGCCCAGTTTTGCCGAGCGTATTCAAATATTTATAGGGGTATTTATTACCCCTTTAGAGATTTTTATCACACGGGATGCGCATAGAAAGATCATCGAGATATTTTCGAGTAAAAAAGAACTTCACTTTGCGCTTCGTTCCTTTCCATGATACTTTCAATTTGTATTATGAAAACCCACAAGGAAATTCCTCTGTTTCCATTAAACTTTTATTGCTTGGAGAAACCATCTGTTACGCCTTTTGTTGAGGCTCGTCCAAATACAGGAAAACCTTGTCCCTTAAAAGGCAGGCACCGACCGAGTTTAACCAAGAGATCTCACAGACCGATATGTTCTTTGTTTACCGGCTCTGTTGACGTCACTTGGCGCTTGTCACCTCCAGAATTAACCTTTTAAATACATGTGTGTGAGAAATTAACTCTCCATGTGGAAATTTCGCGGCGTACAGTCAGTGAGCTCGAAAATTCGGGAAATTGGGAATATTTTAATAATCTATCGAGTATCTGGGTTAACGAACGCTTTTCCATTTAAATTGTAGTCGAAATAGTTAATACGACCGACAAATATCTTCTTTCAGCAGGAAAATTATTGGTGTCCTCCCGTTAATCGACTGGAAATAACAGAATGATTTGTTGTGAAGTGATCAAATCAAACATGGAAACAAACGTGGGTAAGCTCATCACTCACAACAATAGAACGATCTTGATGGTGTACCAGTTTGCCATGTTTCTGCGAAAGAGGCCAAGTGTGACAATCAACGGTTGTCATCTCCCAAACTTAGAAGACCCCTGACTGACGATAGTTTCTAAGGCGTCTCACGCATTCTCGCTTGTTGAAGAGCTCTAATCGAACTGGTCCAGGTGATAAATTTGCCCATAAATGCTAGAACTCTGACTACTACATGTGATTTACTAAATAAGGACCAGGTTAACTTGGTTAGTCAGACAATAACAATATTGCAGCCGTGGTAATGACAGTTGCATCGAGTTGCGTCATCAGGTCATTCAATTGTTTGTCATATAATAATATTTAGCCGTGTTTTGCTTCATTGTGGTCCTCGGCGTTTATTTAGTCCATTTTTGCTCATAAATGCTACTTCTCGCTAATGCAGACTGAATTAGATAGGCCAATAGAAATTGACTATGTAGTATGTAATCTGAACCGAACATATATCACTCAGGATTTAAACTTATTTTCTCACTCCAATTTCGATCGATATTGCTACCTTTTTCTTTATGCGGTATTATTTACCAATTTATATGATTTACTACATTTATGCAGGGAAAAATCGAAGGCACAAGACCAAGCGGCAGGTTATCAATGCGATGGCAATGGACTATCAGGAGAAGGCTTCTCTTCGTGGATCTCTTTACGAATGCACCAGAAAGGCAAATGTTTGCGAATAGTGGCAATGGCGATAAAGCGCGCCAGTAACTTTCGAGAGATGTCCACGATCACTCTGCCAAGAGTGTAACGATTAAGAACAACACATTTGCAGTTGTGTACAGATTTTTCTTATGAGGCCCATCGTAAGCGCCCACGTCTCGGAACCATAAGTCATCACTGGCAACACACACTGGTCGAAGACTTTCGACTTAAGACACTGCGGTAATTTGGACGAAAAGACACTGCGAAGCTTCCCGAACGCTGCCCAGCCGAGTCGGATTCGACGATTGATCTCTTTCTCGAAGGCTCAAGGTCACCCAGAGGGCAATGGAGAGGGCTATGCTCGGGGTTTCTCTGCGTGATAGAATCAGAAATGAGGATATCCGCAGTAAAACTGGGGTCACCGACATAGCCCGAAGAATTGCGAACCTTAAGTGGCAGTGGGCGAGGCACATTGCTCGCAGGACTGATGGCCGGCCGATGGGGCAAGAAAGTCGTGGAGTGGCGTCCGCGAACCGGTAGACGAGCTGTCGGTAGGCCTCCAACAAGATGGAGTGACGACCTTGTAAAGGTCGCGGGAACGCGGTGGATGCGAGTGGCACAGGACCGGTCTGAATGGCGCGCCTTGGGGGAGGCCTATGTTCAGCAGTGGACGTCTATCGGCTGAAATGATGATGGTGATGATGATGATGACAGATTTTTCTAATAAAATGATCGCATTGATGTTGAAAATTTCAGTACATGCGAAAGGTTAGAAAATTGTAATCGTATTATCGTCATTTTAGATTCTTTAATATCTTGGCAGGATAAGCAAGCATCATGTAATTAAGGGGTTTCATTACATGATACTTAGTAACAAGTTGCGGATAAATTTTGTTGTGTCCTAGATAGGTTGCAACCGCAGGCCGCGGGCCTCGTTTCACACTCGAATAGTCATTTATTGCAAAGGCATTGATTTTGAGTGATTTATTATAGAATATTGACACCGGGGCTACAAGCTTGTAGTCTACGTTGGGGGGTTAATGACCTTCATTGTTACAATAAACTCATTTTTTTATACTTTGAATTCGTGTCAAATCTTTTACATGTAGTTATACGTAAACTACATAGATACATAATATAAAAATAAATAAAAATGGTGTCTATCTGGAAGTGTGGCAAAAGCTCAACCCGAGTTACCGTACTTACCGTAGAACATTAACCCTAATTCGCCCTGAAAATCTTTAAAGCCAAAAATCCATTTGATACAAAGTAGCTAAACGAGGGTAAAGGGTCAAAGGGACATTTTCGGCTTCAACGGAAATATTTGTTTCGTTCGATATTTTCAAACATGATTATAATTATCCCTCATTTACATTTTATAGGTGAGCGTCTATTAGTCTACAGCGAATATTTCTTTCAGATCTTTTGTGCAGACATGACATTGCATTGTTCATTAAAATACCAGATAAATGCCAATTTCAATCATGTAGGTATCATTAAGTTTTCTCACAAATTGGTCGACCACGCTCGTTAACCGCCTACATATTTTCACATGCTATGTTTTAATTTTCATATCCCGTTAATTGTCGTCATAGGTAATTTGATGGCGTAGAAACTCTAAAAACTGCGTACCTACACTTCGATGGTATTTAGGAGCGCGATGTTTAGGCATCCAAAGTTTATAAATGTTCACCATATTATTTTATGAAGAACTTCGCACCTTTTCGAATCTTCTAATGATGACTATAATAATGGCATGCATATTAGTAGCAAAAAAATGCTACTTACATTAAAGCTTTCCCAATTAAAAACCCGCTAACGGTGAACAGCCTCCAGGCTCTTTGCATAAAGGTTTGCAACACAGACCACAGTGCTAGTTTCCATTATCATTATATGACGTAAAACGAAATCTCGTGGCGTAAATAAGTACATTTTATCAGCGTCAGAAAACGTAACCTTTCATAAAATATGGTCCATTAAACAAGTTTCCGTCCGTAAAGTGAAATGTACTGTTCGTGGAAAATGTACGGGCAAACTTAAGCCTGATCAAGTGGTTGAGTGGAGGATTTCCTCTTTTATATTATCTTCAATTTTCTTGCTCAACACCTACCTGTGGATTGGTCTTGTGCTTGTGACTCTATTTAAAGATTTTTTTAATACATTTGCATGTGATTTGCATTATTATAATCTCTTTGTGAATTCTGAATCTAGTCTTTTAAATATCTTTAAATTATAAAAAAAAACGTATCGTAGACATTGTAGGACCCCTTTCTGGCCTCATAGTCACGCGATAGTCTGGGGAATTCTAAAGTCATAAATAACTACTAGACACCTAAAGGGCTTTAAGTACTACTTTTACTTGAAAGTATTTCGTTTGTTTATTTAGATTCGTTACCATACCACATTTCCGTAAACTGTAACTAAATCCAAACGAATCCGGAAACCTTATTTTATTAACGGATCGGTATTGGGATTCGGTAGCGACTAGCGAGCGTAAATGCTGATTTCAATCAATTAATTAATTTTCAAAAGGGTCAGGTCTGGTTTTAAACTAATCTCAATTGGATTTTGATTATTTTGCGAGGCGTAGAATAAACTCGTTAGAAACACAGAAAACAGCGGACAATGTTTTAATACTGCGATGATAGATTTGATGCAGATGGAGAAACTTAAAAAATGTTTCCTCAAATAATTAAGGCCGCCTGGGTAAAATTCAATTTCCGCGAGAAATTAAAGAAAACTGAAAAATGAGTCGAACTTTGCTTTTGGAGAGAGTGCAATCTCTTTTGGAAGATTCAAATGCCATGGTAAGAAGTATCTTGTTTTATTTTGTAATTTTACTTATATCTCTGGCTTGTTATTTTGTGTCTGTAGTATACTAGTTCTAAAGACCAAACTTTCTTCTCAAAAGAACATCTAAATGTGGGACGTAAGTTGACAACAGTGGACCGTTGATGACTTTCAAAATACCGATTGTTGGTCAGCATGAAGTCCAATCATTTCATGTGACCGATTTTAACAAGCCATCCATAATAATGGTATATTCGCCTTTTCCGAACCATTGTTGCATTGCATGACCTTCCTCTTCAAAAGGGCTTTTGGGTCGGTGTTGATGGTATAACGTTGTTTCTAATTGAATTGGATTATTATCAATGATGTTAATATAATTCTCGTCCTATTTCTGAACGGCAAATCAAGTCAGTCGCGTATTTCGTGAAATATATTTTTATCACTTATTTTTGATATCTTATAAAAAGGTATTACAAGTTTGATTTTATAAGACCGTTTGATACAAAATTGGAGTAATAATTTTAAACGAACGGCTTAGTGAAATTTTTGGAAGCTTCGAAAGGATCTCTAAGGGATAATTTAAAAACTTTAGCCAATTCCAGCTTTAAAGGGCTTAATCGTCATCGCGTTGAGCATAATATTCAATTTGATATTATTTCGCGTAGTTAGTTCCTTGATATTGTTAATTTGTATTGCTAATTATGCTCTCGGAAGTTAATTTATAATATCTATATCTATTATTCTCTATTATCTATAATAAAAAGGGTAACTTTTGTGTCTCTTTTTCTAACAGTCTGTCTGTCTGTTTGTTTGAGTTAATCTCCGGAACTACTGAACCAATTTGGGTGCGGTTTTCAATGATAGATAGAGCATCATATAAGCTATATTTGATTAAAATATCACGGACATCGGAAATAAAATTTATCGTTAATTTTATATTCCACGCAGACGAAGTCGCGGGGCACAACTAGTTTATAATAATGACGTCAATTGAATAAAAAATAACTGTAACGGCGTTTCCTATAGTAAAAACGCAAGGGTGTGGTGTGAGCTATCTCATTGTCATTGGATTGAACAGTTGAAACATGTTACATTGGCAGTTACATTACCGTCTCTGTAGGAATATTGGCTGTCTAAAAACTACTATTGAAATCTACAAAGCTTTGTAGATTACAATAGTAGTTTTTAGACAGCCAATAAGGTAGAATGCAGTCAAGTTCTGTCACTAAAATCACGGAAAAAGACACTTGAGAATTCGAACGTTGCTTACTTTTGTTATTGAAATAACATTTGAGTCATATTGTTAATCACAAAAAGTACGTTGTTACAGAAATGAGGAGGTAACTAGAGTTCCAATAATAATTGCTGAAGGCACAGATTTATTCTGGACAAAACTTCCTATAGACTGACATAAAATATCATCGTAAGTTATCCTCATCCATTTTCTGGGATGAAAAGTATCAGATACGTAATCATTAGCGTCCTAGGAGCTTTAAGACGTTTGGCCAACCCGCCTGCCAGGCGTGAACAATATATCAACCTGTAACACTGGCTATATCATCAGCTCTCCTGTGTTACTATTTTCCAGATTTTACTATGTATGTTCAGTTTAAAACGCATATTAATCGCTTTCGCCAAATAAGCGGGCAATTAAGCGGCCGACTCAATCCACTGAACAGAATCATTCCAATTATAAAATGTATTCTGTATCGTCATATTCTTCGTCATCTCGCGAAATCGAATCGGAACTCCGCGTTGGCCTCCACATTTAGACGTCTCTCTCCCACCTACGGCCGGGAATCCATCTTTTATTATAATTCCGTGAATATTCAGCCGAAACTTTGAAATAACACGTCCAGTTTGGCTCCGTTTGTTACCCTTTCATAACAGGTTCTATTTTTTCAGTTAGCGTTTTTAAATTGCTGCCGAAAAATGTCTGCCATTTTGCGTTTGAAATTGAAACGTTTGCACCGGATGTTTCAAAAGCTTTGACTAACTAAGCCTATAATATAGTCTGTATGGAAATAATCCTTCAGTTTTTAAACTTCAATATTCCAACAAATATATATTGGAAACTTCTGTAACATATAATCTATAATACCATGGTTGCAAAAGATTAAATGAATATGAATACTGTCCATGTCAAGTTTTGTTTTGCAATTCTAGAAAATATTTAAAATAGCAATTAATGATTTCAATTGCTGTAAAGCTAGGCTCATCTGTATTCTTTGTATGTCTGTGAACTTAGCATATCAATTTCGGGCATCTCACAATCTGATGACAGTTCTAGTAGCATCCCCAATAGTTCTACAGTTCTTGATAGTTATTTTTCATAGTTCTGCTCATTTTCGAAAAATAACGGAACTTTAAAAAATGAGATGCTAACTTCGCGTACCGAAAGTTAGCATCTCAAGAATTTTCGAGTTTTCTCTGCAGTTCTAGTAGCATCCCCAATAGTTCTACAGCCCTCGATAGTTATCTTGAATAGTTCTGCCCGTTTTCGAAAATTAGCGGAAATTTAAAAAATGAGATGCTAACTTCACACTCGGAAACCTAGCATCTCAAGAGTTTTTGAGTTTTTTCGACAGTTCTAGTAGCATCCCCAATAGTTCTACAGTTCTTGATAGTTATTTTCCATAGTTCTGCTCATTTTCGAAAAATAACGAACTTTAAAAAATGAGATGCTAACTTCGCGAACCGAAAGTTAGCATCTCAAGAATTTTCGAGTTTTCTGTGCAGTTCTAGTAGCATCCCCAATAGTTCTACAGCCTTCGATAGTTATCTTGAATAGTTCTGCCCGTTTTCGAAAATTAGCGGAAATTTAAAAAAAAAAGATGCTAACTTCACACTCGGAAACCTAGCATCTCAAGAGTTTTTGAGTTTGTTCGACAGTTCTAGTAGCATCCCCAATAGTTCTACAGTTCCTGATAGTTATTTTCCATAGTTCTGCTCATTTTCGAAAAATAGCGGAAATTTTAAAAATGAGATGCCAACTTCACAATCGTAAACCTAGCATCTCAAGAGTTTTTGAGTTCTTTCGACAGTTCTCGTTGCATCCCCAATAGTTCTACAGTTCCTGATAGTTATTTTCCATAGTTCTGCTCATTTTCGAAAAATAGCGGAAATTTTAAAAATGAGATGCCAACTTCACAATCGTAAACCTAGCATCTCAAGAGTTTTTGAGTTTTTTCGACAGTTCTCGTTGCATCCCCAATAGTTCTACAGTTCCTGATAGTTATTTTCCATAGTTCTGCTCATTTTCGAAAAATAGCGGAAATTTTAAAGATGAGATGCCAACTTCACATTCGTAAACCTAGCATCTCAAGAGTTTTTGAGTTTTTTCGACAGTTCTCGTTGCATCCCCAATAGTTCTACAGTTCTTGATAGTTATTTTCCATAGTTCTGTTCATTTTCGAAAAATAACGAACTTTAAAAAAACAGATGCGTACTTCGCGTACCAAAAGTTAGCATCTCAGGAATTTTAGAGTTTTCTCTACAGTTCTAGTAGCATCCCCAATAGTTCTACAGTTCTTGATAGTTATTTTTCATAGTTCTGCTCATTTTCGAAAAATAGCGGTAGATTTAAAAATGAGATGCCAACTTCACAATCGTAAACCTAGCATCTCAAGAGTTTTTGAGTTTTTTCGATAGTTCTTGTTGCATCCCCAATAGTTCTACAGTTCCTGATAGTTATTTTCCATAGTTTTGCTCATTTTCGAAAAATAGCGGAAATTTTAAAAATGAGATGCCAACTTCACAATCGTAAACCTAGCATCTCAAGAGTTTTTGAGTTTTTTCGACAGTTCTCGTTGCATCCCCAATAGTTCTACAGTTCTTGATAGTTATTTTCCATAGTTCTGTTCATTTTCGAAAAATAACGAACTTTAAAAAAACAGATGCTTACTTCGCGTACCAAAAGTTAGCATCTCAGGAATTTTCGAGTTTTCTCTACAGTTCTCGTTGCATCCCCATTAGTTCTACAGTTCCTGATAGTTATTTTCCATAGTTCTGCTCATTTTCGAAAAATTGCGGAAATTTTAAAAATGAGATGCCAACTTCACAATCGTAAACCTAGCATCTTAAGAGTTTTTGAGTTTTTTCGACAGTTCTCGTTGCATCCCCAATAGTTCTACAGTTCTTGATAGTTATTTTCCATAGTCCTGCTCATTTTCGAAAAATAGCGGAAATTTTAAAAATGAGATGCCAACTTAACAATCGTAAACCTAGCATCTCAAGAGTTTTTGAGTTTTTTCGACAGTTCTCGTTGCATCCCCAATAGTTCTACAGTTCCTGATAGTTATTTTCCATAGTCCTGCTCATTTTCGAAAAATAGCGGAAATTTTAAAAATGAGATGCCAACTTCACTCTCCGAAACCCAGCATCTCGAGAGTTTTCGAGTATTTTGCATGAAATACATCCGAAAATACATTATTTTGCCTCTATGAGAACACTCAGGCAAGAGTTCCAGCTTATACAATAACTAACTTTCCTATTCTAAACTCGATTTGGAAATTATTTACGTCACGAAAACTATGTTTTTAATTATACATACGTAGATACGAATGTATTTCAGCAGTTCTAGCGATCACTGTCCATATTTATTGTATCATCTCAAGATGTTAGTTTTACAGTCCTTGATATTCATATACATATACCATTGGGTGAACCTATTTCTGAAAAAAAAATTTCGATCAAAATTTACGAGATGCTAACTTCACACTACAAAAGCTAGCATCTCAGCAATTTTCGAGTATTTGGAAAGAAATATGTTCGAAAACACATAGTTCTGCCCCAGCAAGAGTTCCAGCTAGAAAACAATAAAAATCGTGATTTTCACATTTTCATAATAGGAAGGGTGGTATTTTTCAATAATGCTCATTTGCATCTCAGCAGATTTGGATAGATACGCCGTCAACACTATTACAATAACTATCTTCTCTATTCTAAAACTATGTTTGTATTATAAATACCTACACACGAATGCTATCTACATCTGTTTCAGCAGTTTTAGCGATCAGTGGCCACAGTTCTAGTAGCATCTCCAGCAGTTATACCGTTCTTGATATTCATATGCACATTAGGTATACCATACTTATAGGTGTGAATATTTTTGAATAAACAAGAGAACGACCAAATTTTTATGAGATGCTAACTTCACACAACGTAAGCTAGCATCTCAACAGTTTTCGAGTGTTTTGCACGAAATACGTTCGAAACCACATAGTTCTCGTAGAGACGAGAACACTCAGCAAGAGTTCCAGTTAGAAAATAATAAAAAACGTGACATTCACATTTCTGTAACAAATGCCGGTACGGGAGTTAGGAAAGATGTTAGTTTTCTAGAGTTCCCTTTAGCATCTCAGCAGATTTCGATTGATACGCCTCCAACATGAGTACAATAATGATCTTCCCTATTCCAAACTTGATTTGGAAAGATTCATGTTACGAAAACTATGTTTGTATTATAAATACCTACACACGAATGCTACATCTCCATTAGTAATACAGTTCTTGATATTGATATAACATAGATATGCCGATTTTGAAAAAAAAAGTACGATCTAATTTTATGAGATGCTAACTTCATACTAGAAAAGCTAGCATCTCAGCAGTTTTCGAGTATTTTGAAAGAAATACTTTCGAAAACACATAGTTCTGCCTCTATGAGAACACTCAGCAAGAGTTCCAGCTAGAAAACAATAATAATCGAGATTTTCACATTTTGCCAGTAGGTACGGGAGTCAGGAAAAATATTATTTTTCAGGAGTTCCCTTTAGCATCTAAGCAGTTTTCGATAGATACGCCTCCACTTGGTCCCTTGTGTTTCGTTATAAAGAGTTTACACTGTACCTACTAATTAAAAAAAAATACTAGTCGGACCGGTGAACTTCGCTTCACCACGGATTCCCATACAAAGTTATTGTTAATTTTTTTAGGTACCTATTAATATATGTGTAATATAAAATATACGCGCATATGCGAACTCTTTATTCGCAAAAATTTACTTAACACTGTCTTAATTATTTTCGAGGGACAATGGCCAAAGATTGTTTATGTAGTAAAAGACCTGTAGTTGAGTGAACACTGATTTATTAATCAACGGTGGGTACATTATAATATTTACCAAGCTACCGTGTTTTCTAGGTAAACCTATACTACATCTCCCTTCTCCTTACACAATAGAAAAGATACATACTAGTATTATACCGTATAACGTTCCGCCTGAGCCGAGCGCGCAAGCGAAAATGAAAATATTTATTCAGCAAATAGGCCACATCTGGACACTTTTACACGTCACTTTTAAATGAATTTAACAGAAGCGAGAGCGCGGTACAAGCGATACAGAGGCACGATCGGCCTAAGCGTGACGTTATCTTATCACACAAAATTATCGTCCGTAAATTGATTTTACAGACAACCAATTTTTTTTTTAACATACTATAAAGTAAGCTTATTTAACATGACCGTTACGTGATTAGTTGATGCTATACGTAGCACGCCTTATACGTAGGTAGCAAACTAGGCATAGTGTTATTATAAACTCCTGTCCTAACTAAAATTATAACTTTATTTAAATATAGACTTGCCTTACTTAGGGCTTACATATTTAATTTAATAGCATATTTTATTTTTATATCTATACCCATCACCATATTACAAGTATTTAAAATTATCTAAATATTAATCAAGCAACCCCCCCCCCCCTGCCTCAAGGCGAGCTCTGCGTCTAGTAAGTGGAGGTTCGGCTTGCGCCACTTGCGCCTCGAGTTTGGGTTGTTTTATGTCACGGTGATTATCCATCCCCGCGTCCCAGTCAGCCGGGCGCGGGGGCGCGGGGGGCGCAGCGGCCGGCTCCGGCTTCACGAGCCGGCTGATGATGTGGCGACGGTTCCGCCTGTACTTACGCCCGACTGCATCTCGCAGTAGGTAAGACCGAGGTTCCGCCGCCGCCGCTTCTACTTTCATAAACTTCCGACTATGGCCATCCGCTACTACTACCTTGCTCTGCACTGGTAGTACAGGGAGGCTCCGCGCCGACTGGTCGTATCGCGACTTGATTTTCTCGCGCTGTTTCTCAATCGCTGCGTGATTGTTTTTATTGTCGACTTTTTCTAACAGCAACGATTTGTGAATTGGCAGACGCGTATTCAAACGTCTGCCGAACAGTATCTGTGCCGGGGAGTCTACACTGTCCCTAGGTGTCGCCCTAAAGTTCAACAAACCTAAATGATAGTCTTGACCAGAGTCTAGACATTTCTTTATTAAAATTTTTATAGTACGGACGGTACGCTCACTTTTCCCGTTCGACTGGGGGTACATAGGGGAGGAGGTGATATGTGTGATCTCCCAGTCTGCAACGAACATCGCGAACTCCCTCCCTAGAGTTATACGCGGGGCCATTGTCCGTGACCAATTCATTAGGTATACCGTGCCGAGCGAATTGTTCCTTCATCGCCTTAACGACCACTTTACTACTTATATTGTTTAATTCGTTTACTTCAACGTAATTCGAGAAATAATCCACTACAATCAGGTAATATTTTTTTCGATACTCGAATATGTCGGAACCTAGCTTGTCCAGGGCAAG
>OZ020297.1:3801265-3893265 GCA_963971205.1 Aethes cnicana
GGCGCAGGCGCGCGCGACGCCCTCCACGGCCGCCGACAGCCCCGGCCAGAACAGCGCCTCCCGCGCGCGCCGCTTGCAGCGGTCGATCCCCAGGTGGCCCTCGTGCACTCGCCGTAACATTTCCTCCCGCAGCGCGCGTGGAATGTATACCCGATCGTCCTTTAATATCAAACCGTCCACGTACTGTAAACTTTCTCGATACGGCCAGAACACCCGGCTGCATATGTCCACTTCGTACCTACTTCTGGGCCAGCCCTCCATTATATATTTGATTAAGGACTTGCATTCTGCATCATTGCTCACGTGTTTTCTGACTAACGCCAACTTTTGATCACTGAATTGCAAATTCTCAATCAAGAAACAAGTTTGAGCTTCTACGTCTCTGTTCACCCGCTCCTGCATTAACCCGGGTAATGCCGCGCGCGACAACGTGTCCGCGATATACATGAACTTACCCGGCGTGTACTGCACCCGGATGTCGTAACCTTGAATGCGCAGCAACATGCGCTGCAGTCGAGCCGGAACAGCAGATAGTGGTTTTTTAAAATATTTACCAAGCTACCGTGTTTTCTAGGTAAACCTATACTACAGTTTAAATTATTTTTTAACCTCTTTACCTAAAATATAATTTACTAAGAACTTACAAGTGCTGCATGTATTTTTGGGCTCAAAATGGCACAAAAAATCCTCTCATCTAACAACTACCGATAACTGAGCGCGAGCGGCCCGCGGGTTGAGTATTGCTGGTAGACGGTGCGGTGGTGGTGGCGTGGCGGGCGACAGTGCGCCCGTAGCGATGGGGCCCGTGAGGGATAGATTAGATTGTCTAGTCTAAGTAGGTAGTTTGTGAGCTTACAAGGTTACAAGACAGCTTGTGTGTCTATTGTTTTTTTATAAAATTGTATATTTCCGTGTCTAAGTAAACTAATAGCAGTACCTATTTTTAAAAGCCTTTATTATTACTTACATACTTTTATCAACCGACGAAAAAAAAAGGAGGAGGTTCTCAATTCGACGCGTATATTTGTTTTTTTTTTTTTTTTTTTTCATGTATGACCACGCATAACTCCGTCAATTGTGAACCGATTTCGTTGATTCTTCTTTTAATTGAAAGGTGTATCTCCAACTTGAACTAATTTCATAATTTGGTTTAGTTCTGATGATGGGATCCATGACAAAACGAGGGAACTCCTCGAAATTTGTTAGCATGTGTATGATTTTGGCATCATTTTCAAAGACTACAGTGACACTTACGTCCCATCGTACACATGTTTGGAAACTGTAGCCGAAAAAAAATTTTAATTAAAAAAATAAAACCGACTTCAAATTCCGACAGCCAGTGAAGTCGGTGTCAAGTGAACCGCCCCAGAGCTATGACTACCTTATAGTAAACTTGACACCAACTTCACTGGCTGTCGGAATTTGAAGTCGGTTTTATTTTTTTAATTAAAATTTTTTTTCGGCTACAGTTTCCAAACATGTGTACGATGGGACGTAAGGTCCCATCGTACACATGTTTGGAAACTGTAGCCGAAAAAAAATTTTAATTAAAAAAATAAAACCGACTTCAAATTCCGACAGCCAGTGAAGTCGGTGTCAAGTGAACCGCCCCAGAGCTATGACTACCTTATAGTAAACTTGACACCAACTTCACTGGCTGTCGGAATTTGAAGTCGGTTTTATTTTTTTATTTAAATTTTTTTTTTACTTTCAACTGTTCCGTTGGCTGTCTGTCTGTAATCAAATCTTGCAAGTTGAATTTGATTCACTTCCCGGTTTCCTATTTAGCTGAAATTTTGCACGAATATGTAAATCGCGTGACAATGCAATATTATAATGACGTGGAGCTGATCTGATGATGGAGCTGGAAGGTCGCCATCGGAACTCCGTAAAAAAACACAACCCTATCGAGTTTGGGCTCGTTTTATTCGTCTTGAAGGGTAGATGAAGGATTTACAAGGAAAAGTACAGTCAGCAATAAAATTTGAGAAAGTTAATGATACTGTGAGAGCTCGAAGAAATATTTTATAAGTAGGTACTTACTTATTTAAAGGGTTTGTTTTGTCACACATTTGTATAGGTACCTACCCTCAACAGCAATGAAAACAGGTCACTTTTTACCTATGGAAAATCCTATACTTACATGGACCGGTTTTCATTGCCGTTGTGTGAAAAAAGCTGTGGTAGCCTAGTGGTTCGACCTACCTCTCATGCCGAGGGTCGTGGGTTCGATTCCGACTCGCACCTCTATGTTTACTGTGTGGCGAAGGAAAACATCGTGAGGAAACCTGCACGCATCTGCGAAGTAATTCAAAGATGTGTGTGAAGTCCCCAATGCGCACTGGGCCCGCGTGGGGACTATAGCCCAAACCCTCTCATGATGAGAGGAGGCCTGTGCCCAGCAGTGGGAAGCAAATAGGCTGTAGTAGTAGTAGTAGTGTGAACTGTGAACATAATTATATACCTACCTACCTATTGTGTAATATTTATGTAAGTAGGTACTCGTATTTTTTTGTGTAACAGATGATCTCTTAAGTCTTAACTAACCAATAATCATGTCTCTTAGGTACTTGACGGGCGGCAGCGGCATGTGTTTTATGGACACATAAACACATTACGCGATCTTGACGCCCGCCGCGCATCGAGCAACCGTAGCGCGCAATGTGTCAGTAAAACGCTCGCCGCTGCCGCCTTCGCGCGAAGTTGTGGCTTGTGGCGTGGCGTGCTTGTGGCCAAGCCGTTAGCTAGGGCTCGAATACTCATATCTGAGAAAACTCAGTTTTAGCTATTTTCACCCGATCAAAGCTCGGTCGCCCAGGTATACTACCTACTTTGAACGCTAATTAAAACTTGTAACTATAGGATTTCTATTTACCTACTTACCTATTTCCTTATTTTTCCAATCTATCTCCAAAACGGCTGTAACGATTTGGACGAAATTTGGGGTACAGGAAATTACGGGGGCGACAAGTCTATCTAGCTAGGTGTCATATCTGAGAAAACTCGGCTTTAACTATTTTCTTTTCACCAAAGATTCGCCCAGGTCTAGGTCCTAGGTAGGAACCTACTTAATGCGCTCTAAGTTTAAACGCCCCCGCCTGTTTTCATTTTGACTGGCGGACCAAATCTAAATAAAATCAAAATCTAATGTCCTAAGTAGGTACCTATAGATGACATTTGTAATGCGCAAATGATTTAATTTGCATTAGGTAGGTATTAATATTACGGCAGAACATATTTGACGTGCCGGTGTCGCGGTAGTAGGTACTAGTCAAGCCAAGTTCAGGCAAAAGAACTGGCTAGCCAGCGCCAAGCGAAATATTACACGAGCCACTTGGTGCCACTTTTGACCCTTCTATACCTACCTCAATACCTCTTTAACGTAAACACACAAAACTACGCGTGTTCAATTATATCCATAAGGATATGTATAGAAGCCCAAATTTCATGAAGCTTGCTCAAACGGTTATAAAGATATGAGGGTCAAAAATTCGTAAATTTTAGAACTGACTGACTGACATATAGTACCTAAATCTAACCCACTTCCAGGTAACCTAGAAGGATGAAATTTGGAATCCAGCTCGATAATTGTGTGTAGGTAAGCGTAGGAAAAAATAAAAAACTTGAAATTTCCGATTACTTATTAGTATTACACTTTAGTTCGAAACAAGATTGACGGTACAAGAATTTTCGAAAAGCTGTTGTAACTTTATGTACCCAACGAGTACTGCCACAAGCACAGAATAAGTAATAGTAGGTACCTACAATACAAGCGACTCCGGCCCGCGCTGTTTGCGCCCCCGTGCCGGCGGCGCGCACACAGCTCTACCGGCACGCGCCCTTTTACAGCTCTCTGCTCGCGGCCTCGCCGCCACAGTGCGACCTGTTCGCGACTAGTATACACAACACAAACTATTGTCAGAGTGGAATATAATGCTAGAACGAAGGATGGATGATTAGTTAGGTTTATACATGGTGGGTCGGATCGTATTGCAGATAATTTACCCACAACCCACAGTACCTATCGGCTATCGATTCTAAGCAAAATGTATAGGTTTTTAATTTTTTTTTAGTAGGTAAAATAAAAAATATATATATGGGATTGTTGGTGCGAGCGACGTCTGACTGAATCCCAAACAAAATCATTTTTTTTACTTAATGATTCAAATAAATAAATAAATTTAATGATAATGAATGAGTCATGAATGAAAATTTTCTATTACAAACTTATCATTTGCGGTCGGCGCAGTAGACACGGCTACCGCACCGATCGCAAATAATAAGTTTGTATTAGTGTTAGATCTCAATATAGTACCCACATAACAATTGGTTAATTTCTGTACAAAAAGCAATGATATCCCCTCAAAACATAATTGTGAAATGAAAACCAAGTTCAATATTATGTGTGGTAGTCGATTTCACCAGCAAAAGAATTGAGATATATATGTATAAAATAGGCACACCTATGTATATGAATATCAAGAACTTTTAAAAATAACTACTGGAGATGATAGGTACAACAAATGTGGACAGTGATCGCTAGAACTGCTGAAATAGAAGTAACATACGTTTGTAGGTATTTATACTTAATTAGGAACATAGTTTACGTGACGAATATTTCCAAATCGAGTTTAGAATAGGAAAGTTAGTTATTGTAATCATGTTGGAGGCGTATTTATCGAAAACTGCTGAGATGCTAAAGGGAACTCTTTAAAATCCATCTTTTCTGACTCCCGTACGGGCATTTACTGGAAATGAAATGTGGAAATGTGTTTAATATTTTATAGCTGGAGCTCTTGCTGAGTGTTCTCATAGAGGCAGAATAATGTGTTTTCGGATGTATTTCATGCAAAATACTCGATAACTTCTGAGATGCTACCGGTCGGACTGTGAAGTGAGGTCTAATTTTTTAAAGTTTCGTTATCTTTTGAAAACGATCACAACTATGCAAGAAAGTCTCAAGAACTTTAGAACTATTGGGGATGGAACGAGAACTGTTGAACAAACTCGAAAACTCTCGAGATGCTAGGTTTCGGAGAGTGAAGTTGGCATCTCATTTTTAAAATTTCCGCTAATTTTCGAAAACGAGCAGAACTATTCAAGATAACTATCGAGAACTGTAGAACCATTGAGAATGCTACTAGAACTGTAGGGAAAACTCGAAAATTCTTGAGATGCTAACTTTTGGTACTCGAAGTTAGCGTCTATTTTTTTAAAGTTCGTTATTTTTCGAAAATGAACAGAACTATGGAAAATAACTATTAGGAACTGTAGAACTATTGGGGATGCAACAAGAACTTTCGAAAAAACTCAGAAATTCTTGAGATGCTAGGTATACGATTGTGAAGTTGGCATCTCATTTTTAAAATATCCGGTATTTTTCGAAAATGAGCAGAACTATGGATAATTACTATCAGGAACTGTAGAACTATTGGGGATGCAACGAGAACTGTCGAAAAAACTCAAAAACTCTTGAGATGCTAGGTTTACGATTGTGAAGTTGGCATCTCATTTTTAAAATTTCCGCTATTTTTCGAAAATGAGCAGAACTATGGAAAATAACTATCAGGAACTGTAGAACTATTGGGGATGCAACGAGAACTGTCGAAAAAACTCAAAAACTCTTGAGATGCTAGGTTTACGATTGTGAAGTTGGCATCTCATTTTTAAAATTTCCGCTATTTTTCGAAAATGAGCAGAACTATGGAAAATAACTATCAGGAACTGTAGAACTATTGGGGATGCTACTAGAACTGTCGAACAAACTCAAAAACTCTTGAGATGCTAGGTTTCCGAGTGTGAAGTTAGCATCTAATTTTTTAAATTTCCGCTAATTTTCGAAAACGGGCAGAACTATTCAAGATAACTATCGAAGGCTGTAGAACTATTGGGGATGCTACTAGAACTGCACAGAAAACTCGAAAATTCTTGAGATGCTAACTTTCGGTTCGCGAAGTTAGCATCTCATTTTTTAAAGTTCGTTATTTTTCGAAAATGAGCAGAACTATGGAAAATAACTATCAAGAACTGTAGAACTATTGGGGATGCTACTAGAACTGTCGAAAAAACTCAAAAACTCTTGAGATGCTAGGTTTCCGAGTGTGAAGTTAGCATCTCATTTTTTAAATTTCCGCTAATTTTCGAAAACGGGCAGAACTATTCAAGATAACTATCGAGGGCTGTAGAACTATTGGGGATGCTACTAGAACTGCAGAGAAAACTCGAAAATTCTTGAGATGCTAACTTTCGGTACGCGAAGTTAGCATCTCATTTTTTAAAGTTCCGTTATTTTTCGAAAATGAGCAGAACTATGAAAAATAACTATCAAGAACTGTAGAACTATTGGGGATGCTACTAGAACTGTCATCAGATTGTGAGATGCCCGAAATTGATATGCTAAGTTCACAGACATATTCTTTGTTAAATTTTCTTGCAAATTATATTAATTTAAGAAGCGGATAGCAATATAATGTCAGGTTATTAATGTCTCCACGTAAATCTACAAATATAAACAAACTGCATTTGTTTACTAACAAACTCTCCCGAAGTCTACGCCACAAAAAAAACACGCAATGACTTACCGTCACTTGAAGCGTTACAAAAATAGCCTACCTTACCCAAAGTTGTTATCGCTGTCTAATTCGGTGGCGTGCGCGTGCGCGTGCTCATGCCGCAGTGAAATAGTCCTTCATAACATCCAGAAATAATTAAAAAATGGCAGTGTCGTGACTTCTTCCACTCATCCATCTATGAATATTTATATTCCTTGAGCATCTCCACTATAATTATATTTTTTTCTTTTTGGAATCTTCGACTCTTCTCTCGATATCTTTAACGGGGAGCATGAGAATAAATTTTAGGACTGTATAATACTTTCTCTTGTATACTTAAATGTGTACATTGAGATTGCAGGTACATCATATTCTGAAAAGAAGACCTGTTGAGTTTATTGCTATCTGAGCCTGGTCCTTACGAAGCGCTGCTGTGAAAGCGTCTTAAAATGCTATCCCGAATTTCAACTTTTCTGCCTAGAAATCGTATCTACAGTCGTATTTTCCGAGAATTTATCGCATATTCCCTTTTCCATTTCGACCGTCGATGCACTTGACATGAGTCACGGGTGAGGCCACTGCACCCAAAACAACTTTGGGCAACGTGCGGTCGCATTCGGTTTACCATTTATGTTCAGCTTCCGAATCTAAAGCGATATTGACTCGTTTTGTATCTACGGGATAAAGAAATTAAAACCACTTTCGATTCGGCTGGTTCGTTTCCTGGTGTAGTTTGAGAATACATTCTCTACACTTTAGCGTATACATACTAATACTATCAATTGATATTAAAACTAGGACTTACGGCATTGTCATGACATATTTTATGAAGGGAAATGTAGGTATACCTAATAGATAAGCTTGTAATTGCACCTGTTATCGATTTGCCCTGAATTGTTTGAAGTTTAACGTTATCAATATTGATTTTAGCTAGAATAACAGTGAATTCCTTACTTACTGTCACATGCTTGTGATATGAATGTTTTACCACTTGTTAGTGGGCACGTGTTATAATGGTAGTGTGATAAGGGTGTAAATTTTCTCTTCAAGATAAACGGAATTACATGAAGATGGGTAACGGGACGGGACCGTCTGCTGATGTAAATGCAAATCTTCGCTCAGCCAGTGCATCTTGTCTCGTAAATTCATCAATATCGTTGTGAGCTTCTAGAAGAATTAAATTTCACTATTCTTAATAACGAACCCATGAAGATGGAATGAGATTGGTCACGATTGATATACACTGAAAGGCAACGATAAATCAGGACTCTTTAAAGGCGGAAGCAGCATCAACGGCCTAACAAATGGGGGTCAGGGAATCTTATTTGTTGGAACAGACAAAAAAGTTAACTGTAAAATAGTTTATAGTAACGTCCTTTGATCTCAACTGGTCTTTTGTGCGTTAGAAATAGAAAGCATGTAGTAATGTGACATCTAGTTGTCTGGTCGTTCATTCTATGCGACTGCTACTCTTTCAGTCAAAGCTTTGAATAGGTGTAATAAGCTTTTTGAAGAGTCAAGATGATGTAGCGTGATGTTCGATAAGTCTCAAAACATGTTCAACATCTATGAGGACAGCATCTCTGATTCATCTTTCTTTTCATAGGAGATTTCACATCTTTTAGCTCGCGTTTGTAGTATGGTCCGTCAAATAATCAGTTTCTAATATTTTTTCTTATCTTTAACCTAGTGATCATGTAATATGAAAATCAGATTATATATAAGATAAAATGAGGCTTCTGAACGCACCGCATGTTGGTTATCGTATAGAAACCAACTGTCCAATAAATCGTGCACTTAATCCGGCAATCTGACCACGGCTCAGTCTATTTAGGGCTTTGCTGCACCCTGTGTGGTTGGCCCTAATAAGCCCTCCGATTCAGACCACCGGCCATTCATTATAATTATCTGTTTTTATTTCCAATCCTTATTCGAAAACTGGTTCGAATTTGATACTACAAAGGAGATACCAACAAAATAACTTTACGTCACACCAGGCCGAAAAGCGGGATTTACCGCCCTTGGGAGCTACGAAAAATCCCTCTTCACGGCCAAGTGGTGACGTAAAATCGTATACTAACCACGGGCGGTCGTAAAGAAATCCTCAGACCGCTAGATTATAGCCCTCGCCTCCGGCTCGGGCCTCAATTACCCGCGATCTGAGACTTTCTTTACTTCACCGCCCTAGGTGTGTAATGTACTATTACACACTATCTGACAATACACGAATTTTTAATTTGAATAATATTGGTGTAAAACAATGTTATACAAATAAAACTTCTATCCATCTATATGTCTTAAAAGGGTAGATATACCCTTTTAAGACATATGTCAGCTGATTTATTAGTCATGTTATTTTTAAATGCTACTCTCCAGAACTCAATTTGAATATCCTTATAAATCTTTAAATATACTACGCGTTATAGATAATACGCGTTATATTGTCATGTCACTGCGTTTTGTAGTAATTATTCATGCATGCATGATTCAAAAATCTTTATGAATGTGAGAGTAAATAAAATACGTTTTTGTCTAATTCAGCTTCTGCAAATGTCTGGAGTCTTCATCTGTTTAATGTCATATTTGCATAAATTTTCCCGCTCGCTTCAGTTGCCAAGCACGTTGTCTATTTTATCTTGCGACGCGACATTTGAATAAAAGGTGCACTTATGCGCTTCACTTGCTGCGTACATATGGATAGCTAAAGATTTCTTTTTAACTTTAACATGCATCACGTCTCGTCCGAAAGCGGATTTCGCAATGTTACTTGCACAGAGTATTTTAATATTCGTGAAAGTACTTCAGAGTTAACTGTAGATATCGTGTTTACAATACAAACAATTCAAAGCCTGAAAAGACGTCAATGGCAAACATTGCCGTACAGCCGGTATCGAATTATTTTTGACATTGTCACTGTTCATACACAGACAACTAGTTCCTAATTTTAAATGACGTTTAGAAATCAATGTCGGTCAACAAGACTATTTAGACATGTTCTATTCTATTTGATATTAATAACCCCTGACGCAAAGAAGGAGGGGTGTCTATGGTGTGAATTTGCAGTAAAAGTAAGGATACTTTTGAAAGTTCCGGAAGTATTTGACCAGACGAGTTCCGAAATATTTTCACCTTATTTTGAAAGTCTATAGTGGAATCGAATTAAGCCATCGATACGGCTGTTTCAGTTTTAGTACTTTTAACCTTAATTGATTCAGGTGACTTTTTCGGAGACCTTGGATTGGAACCTACACTTCTTAGACCCACTTGCACTAAACCGCTTAACTCAGTATGGCGTCTTGAGGCACGTTTAGTTGTGTCAACATAACTTGGATTAGTAGAGGTTGCGGGGCGGCGTTTGGTGCCAGTGAGTCTTACCACTCGTATGTCAGATTTAAGAATCTTTAGTAACATGTGTTGTTTTAATTTTAGAGTATTATTAAGGGGCGTCTTGCCTTTAGACTTGTAATTCTTGCATGATGCATGATTCTGACGAGGTTTGGGTGTGAAACCAGCCTTTTGGTCTCATTAGTCAGGCGAGATTACGAGAGATTTAACTCTGAAAGCATAAATCATTGTAATAAATTTCTTAACTTGCGCTCCTTTAAATTGTAACGGTAACGTAAAATGGTTTTTATAACCAATGTTTTACTTTGTCTCAATGCTCTTGGTCAGTGACCTCGGATCACATGTCTTCCATATTATTAACACAAACTTAAAAACAATTTTCTTGTCCTGATTTATATTCTATTTATAAATATTTTAAAGATAATATATAAGATACTAGATAAGATACTAAGATAGTAGCACAGGACCGGTCTGAGTAGCGAGCCATAGCCTTGGGGGAGGTCTATGTCCAGCAGTGGACGTATTTTAGCTGAAAGGATGAATTAAGATACTATATAGATTAATAATACTAAAAATATATTAAAATATTGATATGTCAGTTTAATCAATTAGACCGTTAATTCACAAAATCCACCCAAGCGTTGTCCTTTTCTGATAGATGAAGATAATTAAAGCATTTGAAAACTCTTTGACTGTAGATTTTTACTATCATGACTCGGCCCTTTTTGATAATAAAATAAAATGAAAATCCAATTGCACACCTTTCTATATCATTTTTTTTTACACAGTTTTATTGTGAGACGGTCGAACAAAGGTCTTCCTTCCTCTTGGCCGTCTTTTGGTGGGAGCATGGCAGTCATTTCAACTTCATAGTCATAAATGAGAAATTTGTACTCGAAATTTTTTCTGTCCTAAAGGAACAGGTTTTGTTAAAACACACGTGAACACGTAAATAGTGATTGCAAAAGAGTTCGTGATCGCGACAAACCATTATTGCAATTGTTCCCTCCAGTATCTCGAACAGATAAAACAGTACTTTAACGACGGCATTTACGACGTCTCGTGACAGCATATTTATTGACATCTGGTTTATTGCTTTGAGACATATGCTCGGATTCAGGGTAGCTGCTACATCTGATCTGTGTACGTTGCCCTTGTATACGTCGTAATTCTTAGCCGTACCATCTTTAGACAGTGTTTTTCGTCATTTCGTTGTGGTTAATCAGGATCTCCATTGGTGATATTTCTTTTTAATCAACAAAACGGCTCATTCCCAAAAGTCACCCAAGTGTTGTCCTTTCCTAATTAACTATTCGCACCTATTTATTATTTTTTCTTTGTTTTTGTAAATACTCTTACATTTTATTTTGTTTCTTTACCTACGAACAGGAAAACTGAAGAGTCACAACAAAATAACAAACTGATTACCTAACTTTACCAATTGGTGCCAAGTAAATAGTCGAGTAATTGTTTCCGAAGTGCGTTTTTTGTCGCCTCGTAATGGAAAGACTAATCTAAGTTCCTCATTTGAAGTTCGTTATTTCAGTTTGGATAGGATTTCGATTTACTTTATCAATCTCATTTATTTGGTGCGAAATAGGGTTTGCAATCCGGATATCCGGATATCCGAAATATCCGGATATCCGTAAAATTTCAGATTCGGATCCAACGTCTCATGAAATCCGGATATTTCGGATATCACGGATTCGCGAAAAATTGGTCATGATTATAACAGAAACAGTTTTCGATTGAATTTCTGAATGATTTCGTAAATTTTTTGGTTGTGCGTGTCGTGTTTTTTGGGTTCCGAAGTCCACAAGGAACCCTTATAGTTTCGCCATGTCCGTCCGTCCGTCTGTCCGTCTGTCCGCACTATTGCTCGGAGATGCTTAGTTCTAGAAAGGTGTAATTTGGCATGAATATACATATTAGTTACGCTGACAAAGTGGTATAATAAAGTTTTGAAATTTTTTTTTTATAGGGTACCTCCCCTACTCGTAAAGTGGGGATGTATTTTTTTTTTCTTGCGTACCCCATGGTGCGGCATATTGTTGAATAAGTCTTAAGAAAAATCGTGGGTTTGTTAAAACCATTTTTTGATTAAGTGATGCGTTTGTGAAATATTAAGCTTTAAAGTGATATTTTTTGTTAGAGTCACGTGTCCCCCCCCCCCCCTGCCAGCTAAATGGTGGTATTTGGATGGCTGAAAAAAATCACGGTTGTGGTATATATATAACGTAGTTGAAAGGAAAACTATCACAGCTAAGTAGGCTGTATAAACTTACGAGTCATAGTCGACCAAGTTATGAAATGATTAAAAAACCAATGATATTTCTCGAGCGGCAGGGGCGTCGGGCGGGCACGTCATACCACAGGCTAGCTAGATGCCAATAAGTCTTAGAAAAGTACTGTGGGCATCGTCAACTTCGGAACCCTATACTTTGCGCGTGGCCCGACACGCACTTGTCCGGTTTTTATCATTGATTTTTTTGTGTGAATTGAAGACTGAGGATTTCCATTAGTTTTATTTTTATACATAATTATAATGTAATATCGTGGTAATGAGTGCTGAAAGAACGAGAGGACTAAGTTGTTACTTTTTCTAAGCAAAATTGCTTAGTAAGTAAGTAGTCTAACGACTGTTTAGCCATTTTTAAAGGTAAAGTAGGTTTTTTAATTATTGTAATTATTACTTATATGACTTATATCAAACCAATAAACATACATAAATGTAACTTTTTCTCCGTTTTCGTATTTTTTTTCTACGCTTATTTGCCTTAAAATTAAGAAAAAACGCCGAAGTTAACGCGGTGTATTTGGAATCCATAGAATTAATTGTTCTAAACAAAGATATATAAATAAAATTTAAAATACTTTTATTACATGATATGAAATATAATAGGGGAATTAAACAGAAGTTAACAGAACCTACTCACAAAATAATCTCTGTGAGAATCGTGTCTTTTGGGTACGGTACGTACTTAAATTGCCTAATAATATTAGGCCCGGTTCCTATATCCACGAAACGCCTCGTTTTGGCTACGGATGCTTAAGATTTGACATTTGGGCCATAGAAAATCTATCAAATACAAACTATCCGTAGCCAAAACGAGGCGTTTTGTGGATATGAGGAACCCGGAGTTAATATGTATCTGCAAAAGTTATAGAACGTTACTTTTTGTAAAAAATCCGTATTATCCGAATTATCCGGATATCCGGATTTGTCAAATTTTAATATCCGAAATATCCGGATCCGAAAAAATGACGGATTTTGCAAACCCTAGTGCGAAATAAAACTCTGTCACCGTATTTTGATTTAAGATCAGAATTACTTGTTTCGTTCTCAAGAACGAATTTGCCATTGGTAAGCCTGAGCTATCTAAAATCCTTCGTGTTTATGTTATTATGTGTTTATGGTAGAAAGAAAAAAACCTTAAACATTACGATAATTTGTCCTATCATTTCACGGAGAAAGTGATCTATTTTATTATATTTGCTCTCCAATCTCAATTAGAGTGAAGAGCCCAAAATTTCGCCGCTCTATCGATCCATTCATGCAGCCAGGGAGTGCATTGCTTGCAGTAATTTATTGTAATGTCTCTACGCCCCATTTAAAATGAACTTTATTTCTCATTTCGTATAGTCTTTTGTTGGGGTATTACAATTCTGATGGGGGACAAGCAAGGGGTTTGGCCCCACGTGTTACATGCATTATTGCGTGATCTGTATTTTTTTTATCAGCATGGCTGCATTCAACTTGTTTGGTAGCGATTGTTTTGACTATCGTTCTTAAATTAGACTGAATGTGGGATCAAGGTGGATTTTAATATGTGTTCGTCTCGATTTTGTTTATATTTGTTGGTTTTACTTTGAAATATGATGCTATCATTTATTATGGCCCGTCTCCTTTAACACGAACATAGCTACAACATGTACCATTTCTTAGCGTCATTACAAACACGTACAATTTGCAACGGCTCTAACGATGCACAACTGCTTGGCCTCGATATGATCGACATGGGAGAACTGATTCGATTAATCAAAGTTTAGGAAATCAATACCATTTTCCTCAACTGTCTAATTTGTCTTCTTGCAATGGGGGCTATCGCGTGTGAATTTGCCACTAGAGGCGCTAGTGTCGCGTGAGGTCCAATGACATTCACTTTTCACTGGTTTTGGCGAGCTTCGTGACATAAATTATAATTTCTTTAATTTAACTATTGAAAAGTGATTAGCTTTGTGAAATTATCGCAGATATGGATTATTAGGCGATGAATGTGAACGCTTTGAAACAAAAAAAATATTTCCGAAAAAACGGAACTGCACAACATTGCGGCAAAGCTACTCGATATGATGATAGTTATTTATAATTAATAAACTAAATGAGATTCAAGATTTAAAACTTTGTTTCGGCGTCGATCTTATAAAGTCGCCTTTGACAGCTATACCTCTGGACCTTAGTCTACAGTGGCGCCAACTGGTGAGCAAAGAAACGATAGTCCCCATTCAGCTGAACTATTATTTCAAGGTCAACTACACCATCTGCCAGAAACTTTTCCTCGAGGAATACTAATATCGTTTGAATTCCATCAGAAAATTCGTTTAGACGATTTCAGTTTTTGTATTTCTAGACGCAATTGAATTTCGAATCGCTTGATAGAATATCGGACTGTGTACTGAACACGATTGACTCATCGGAGCTTTGTGCTTCAGTTGCAGCATTCAGTAGTTGTGTTTGATTACACTCCGTATTCTACGGACAATTGGTTTAGTACAGCCAGCCAACGTTTGCTCATTAATTTAGACTGGACACTTACTAATCAATGGTGCTTACCTATAACCAATGCTGACATCTGTTAATACCAATTATTAATTCTGTTACAGTTTCTGTCTTTTTTGTTACAGGAGATGCAGTTAGTTTTTACTGGGTAAGTTTTTAAACATTATCTTTTATAATAATTCTTTTAAATCATAATTCCAGGTTCTTGACATTTTCTCCGCTAGTTAGTAGCCATAATCGCATTTTAGATTCAAAAAGGCGATTTTCCTAATGTTTCACTCCCACGGTGTTTTCAGCGAAATTACAAGCATAAATTAAAATGTTTTCACTGAAATCGAAGCTTCCAGAGAATTTCAACTAATTAGAATCGCGTACCTTCTAATCTTCGAAATGTTCTCGTTTCTACAGTTCCCTTTGAAATTTTAATACAGTTTTGATAAGAATTTTAAATACCTAAGTAAGTAAATAAAGTTCTAGCAAGTCGCGTTTTCGAATATTCTATATTACGTGGAAATTCACTATTCTCGTATCTATCATGCCATTATGTAAGTACATACGTCCATTGAAGTGAAGAGTTTATTTCCTTTTTAACAGTTGTGCTTATAATCAGTTTAATTATACTTACAAATTAAATTTACAATACAATATTATTTATTGAACATCACACGTGACACATGACAAAGGTACAGTAACTTAAATCCATATTAATATTATAAATGCGAAAGTAACTCTGTCTGTCTGTCTGTTACCTCTTCACGCTTCAACCGCTAGACCGATTTGGATGAAATTGGGTATGGAGATAGTTGGAGTCACGGGAAAGGATATAGGTTACTTTTCATCCCGGAAAGACGGATAGTTCCCGCGGGAACGCGATAACCGAATTCCACGCGGGCGAAGTCGCGGGCAGAAGCTAATATACTATATGGCGATCTCTACCGGTCGGTACATGCATCATACATAGTGATAGACTATGCCTATCATTAGAGCTTCCAATATCAATATTCTCATAATGCATTTTGTATCTGTATGATAACTGATTATCTCTTATTGTTTAATCTGACTTGAACGTAATGCTTATTTATTAGGTTCAGATTTTATGAATGGCGAGTAAGTTTCCTTAACTTTACTTTCGTCTAATATATGCTGATGTGTGGTATTCAATAAATTGTATATTGTATATATTGTATTGTCATGATTCTATGATTTCAAAACACTTCGTTCGTACCACTTTTATCATGAGTAGGTAGGTTAGGTAGGCATTTTGCTATCTTCAAAGTATTACCTCACTTTGAGGAAATGAAATTCCCTTCAAAGTTATTTTTATGCGACACAGAATCACTTCATCGGCTTTATAAGCTCATTGATGGTGGTTAAACTTTTTCAAGTCTTGCCATTTTCTACTCCATTGAGCCTGAACGGCTGCTACCTGACGAAGTAACTTGATTAAAACCGGCCAAGTGCGTGTCGGGCCACGCGCAAATTGTAGGGTTCCGAAGTTGAGGATGCCCACAGTACCTTTCTAAGACTTATTAGCATCTAGCTAGCCTGTGGTATGACGTGCCCGCCCGACGCCCCTGCCGCTCAGGAAAAATCATCATTATAAGTTGGTCGACTATTACTCGTAAGTTTGTACAGCCTACTTAGCTCTGATAGTTTTCCTTTCAACTACGTTATATATGCCACAACCGTGATTTTTTTCAGCCATCCAAATACCACCATTTAGCTGGCAGGGGGGGGGACACGTGACTCTAACAAAAAATAGCACTTTAAAGCTTAATATTTCACAAACGCATCACTTAATCAAAAAATGGTTTTAACAAACCCACAATATTTCTTTAAGACCTATTCAACGATATGCCGCACAATGGGGTACCTAAGAAAAAAAAAATACATCCCCACTTTACGAGTAGGGGAGGTACCCTATAAAAAAATATATTTCAAAATTTTATTGTACCACTTTGTCAGCGTAACTAATATGCATATTCATGCCAAATTACAGCTCTCTAGACCTAAGCATCTCCGAGCAATAGTGCGGACAGACGGACGGACATGGCGAAACTATAAGGGTTCGGAACCCTAAAAAAAGAAACTACATGCAGTCTGCTTGAGGTGCAACTTTTTCATGTACATATTTTCATTTTATAAATAAATGAAATCTTAGGTAATATACATGGTGGGTCAGAAAATATGGCAAATAATTAAAATTGTATAGGTCTTTAATTTTTTTGAGTTGGTAAAAAAAAAAAAAATGTATAGGATTCAGGCGTCGCTCACACAACCAATCCCATATACAATTTTTTTTTTTACCAACTCGAAAAAAATTAAAGACCTATGCAATATACTTAGAATCGATAGCCGATAATAATGTTAATTATTTGCCATATTTTCTGACCCACCGTGTATATCTATCTGGGATAGCAACTATACAGTCGAGGGTCTCAAAATGACCTATACATGCTCTTGTTTAGATAAACTCAAGAGCGCGTTTCAGACATTTGAGCTCTTCTGTACTATACTTAAGTATAGACAAAAACGGTGATGCGTAAGCTTTTTAAATCAATCCAATGAACTATTTGAATCTATACTTCCACTTACTGGGGTTATAAAAACCAGTGTATCAGATCTGTTATTAACCATAAAGTTACCAGTGATTCCGAACTGGTAGCCATACGAAGATAAACGGTTGTTTAAGTGGATAATAAGGAACGTATTGTAGCGGCTCGTTACGTGTCAATTTAGGGTCATGGTTGGAATATGGCAATCAAGATTGATGCAATTATGGCAACTGGTGTACTATTTAATTGATCTAATAAAGATGGCATGATTTGTAGTTGTGGTAACACTAGTAACACTTTCTCCGCGATATGTTAAGTCATATGGACACAAAGAGTCAAATTAGATGATGATAAATTTACTCGTGATATCATGTTTAGCATTAAGTATAAAGTCTAGAGCCTTCCTTATACATCTAGAATGATAAATAGTGACCTTGCTGTGTTGAAGACCGACTATCACTTTAACTTTGAAAACCAAGTAGGTACAGTAAGTCGATTAAAACTTGAAAATCTGGATTGAAACGGTGGGAATTATATAAATTTGAAATTCCCCGTAATATTATATTTTGTTTGTCCAGCTAATTTGAGTTGCATTGAGATGTTGAGATCTCCAGTAGTGGATACGAAGCGTGTAAATCGTGATTCATATTTTGAGACGAGACGACTCCTTGTGACTGCTCGGGACTTCGTATTTGAACATAATGACGAGTTCATAGATTTATGATGCCATCAGTCCAAAAAGCCTACTTATGACATACCTAACTGCTTCCGACTGATACTGTTGTCTCGTATCCAGTATAAATGTGGCTAACCAATCACGCTGTGCCGAAATTTCACGGTACAAGAAGTGAATTGTCAATTAAATACCTTTCTTTGTTTATTTTCTGACGCTTTAACTATCTAAAATATTGGCTGCCTCAACCGGCACTCTTTACAATTTACTTTGCGCCACTCAATTTGGTATAATTCAATTTCATTTGTTCAACCTAACCAAAGACCAACTTATTAAACGCCTTGCGCAAGGCAGATGATTCTTCAATTATACACCCACGAAGAAACTTGACAAACACTCGAACCGTACCCCTGAGGCTACAAACCTACCCTGTAGTACCCTGCCAACTTAGCTATATTCATAATACATCAGTGTCGGAAAACGTATTAATAGGTATAAATCGACATTTTACCCCTGACTGTGAGTCATCGTTGAATCCGGGGGAAGTGGGGTTTTTGGATTTTATGGACTGTGAATGCTTTTTTTAATGTATTGTTAAAGTAAATATATTTCCTAAATATATATGATGTGATTTCCAACTTCCAACGCTTTAAGTCCTAGATCTGGGCAAGCCTTGCAAGCATTGACGTCATTTAAACTATGACTAATATTTGCCATTTCAACTGAATTATTAATAAGTTTTCAAATTGTAACGCTTCCTGTTAACCCATTATCCAACCCCAATACACGAATCTCCCCGCCAAGTATTTTCACCACTAATTTAATTTAATTACTTGCAGGCTTTAGGGTAACGTTCCGAGCGTCTAGCGATGACGTCATTTAGTAACACACGTTTCTGTATACATACCTTCATTTGGGAAAAGCTTGAATCTCAGCTATGCCATACCCGTCTATCCGTTGCAATGCCTCGTGCCTTGTTATATATTAGATACTACCTTACCTAACATAAGGGCGCGCTATTTCAGCGCACATAATAGCAATTGTGTTCCCGTCTCACTGCCTTCGAAGAGTTTGTAAAGCGTGACTAAAAAGCCATTGTTTCTAAACGGGTGCCTGTTTTATAAACCAAACGACTGTAATGAACTCTTTTATTTTTCGCATTTGAGAAGTTTCCCTCTGTTTGATATCACAACAGAATTATATAGCAGTTTCGCACGTGTGCCTTGTCAGAAATACTCCTCATTGTTGCGCGGAATTTGCGAATTTTCGACGACACGTTTTCCCAAATCGCACCAATTCACCTAGGCACATTTTCGGTTTCAAAAATTTCAGTGTTTTGAGTCACTCAAGAACCCAAGATAATTTGTAAGCAACACGAAGCCCAATAACAGCTATCGTGTCGTAAAGAAGAAGCAAATGGGAATTCATTTCCTCAATTACAACTGCACCTGTACACGATATTGGCAATATCCCGGCCTCGTCATTTCGATTATTCAATGCTTTTTATGTACAGAGGATAGTGAGGGTAGGTCGGGGTCCTTGATAAATAGCCTGCAGGCCAGACTGGGGGCTTTATGTGAACGTGGCGTGTCGAAAATGTTGGGGTCGTGCGCGACTTGTAGCTCGGGCATGTGGATTTTGGCTGTAAAGGGCAACTTTACTCATATTATTACAGAATGTTATTAGACGGGGACAGCTACCTGGGGTCTCTGTAATATATAAACTGGAGCATTAGGTAAGATATTTCACCAGAAGAATGGTTTTATGTAAAGAACCATTGTGAGTTACCATTTCTGTAGTGTCGTCTCGTCGAAGTTATAGGACCATTAAAAGTTTCCGTCGTACTACCTGTTTCAGTCAATACATTCTTATCAAGCTCGGCGTAGTAAATACTGTTTACGATGTTTGTTCTAGCCAGCTAAACAATGCTTTGTACCCGGTCTGTCGCGACGGCAGTAACCTTCCTGAGTTACCCGTTTCACGGCCCTACCTACTTAGCTGTAGACGTTTTTCCATTAACGCGAATCAATCACTCAACAACTGAAAAAGAACTTTAAGTTGCGAGTTCACAGCCCATTTTTCCTTGTCATTTATGAGCAATCACGGGGTTTTTGATGAACAAGTGAATTTGTTCTCTGAAACACAGGTGTTAAGGTGTTTTTCCTTAACTCGGTCGTGTTGGTCGTAATGGAAAACTGCTCTAGGTGCGCCCTGTGGCCCCACGTTGGGCGCCAGTTATGGGGTGTCCTGGGACAATTTATGAACATTGAATGTTTGTTAACACTTCCTTTGCTAAATAAGTGCGCCCATATTGTTGGGTGAATTGCAAAAACACGAGCCTGAATTATAATCCTAATGTTTGTGAAATGTGTTGGTTAAACTGAATACTAAAAAACTTATTCAATTATATATTAAATAACCATTTTTAGTTACGAAAGAACTTCAAAGACAATCAAAGCCACGCACCCTTCCATTACAAAAATGACGAGATATTCTTGAACGCTTTGAACGTTCTTCAAACCATAACCAACTGTATTATTTTTAATTACATTGTTCATTATGACTTTTCACTTTGTGTCAGCAAATATATTTGTGAACTAAAAGCTTTTGCCTTGCCTAGCTAAACATCACGACGTGAATGATATTTTTGTGACGCTCTTCTTTGCTCATTTTGCACGCACATCATAATTTTCGGTATCTCGCGATGACCCTTCCCATGTAATTATGTCAACTAGACTACGCACTCATAACCTGTTAGTGCTGAAGGTTCATCCTAATAATAGCGATAACAAACATCAATTAAAATGGCGAACGTGATCGCATTGGCCCTAATTACCGCCGTCCTGTTTCCCGACATTGCGTAAGTTTTCTAGAAATTTAACCAATAAACTACTGCTCATCCTATGCAATTACTTGAAACTTTCTCAATAGAAAATGGCTAGAAGGCTGCCAACGGCACTTTAGCTTTAAAGTATTTCACAATGCGTTATTTTCTAGAATCTGTTCGCAATGGCGCATTTTATATTTTTCAAGTTACTACTGTTAGAAAAATAGGTCGACTCCATTATATCTATTTCACTTGCATTACAAATTAATGACTGCGTTTGTGCATATCGATTGTTATGTTTATTGTCGCGTGTTCTTTACATGCATTAGCAAATGAAAACTGTGGTTTTGTTAATATTAAAAATAGCGTTAATGAGTGTTGATTGAAACAGCAGTGGATTACCTTGGCAACAATTAGGCAACGTTAATGCTCGTAAATGCTCAAAACTTATGCACTTAGCTTAATGTGACTTGGAAAGAGGTTTCACTGGTGGAACGTATTCAGTGAGACAGACTTCTTTCCTTTCAAATTTAAATGCATCTTCGGTTCTGTGGTTCATTAGTGGTGTCCAGTGAACTGGAAACTTCCCTTTTTTGTCATTTGACTTTTAATATCAGCTCCATTTTGAATTAAAAGTCTTTGTTCATGAAGTTCTAGTTCTTAGTTAAGTATTTTAACTATGTTTTACTTGTCTGAGTGAGGCAAATTAGTAGTGTGATAAAATCCCGCCGGTGTAGTCTCCAACTTAGATGTTATAAAATAAAAAGTCTATAGGTATAAACAGTTCTATTTTTGTTTGTGCTGTATGCGCCATTCTGTTGCTCGATGACCCATATACGGAGACAGAGTCGGCTTCATATTGATTTTTCTTGATCACGTGTATAACGCTTTTTAATGAACACGTTTAAACCGTACCCGGTTTAATGTCTTACTAATTGCTGCGATATTGGGTAATAGAAAATGCCTGAAATAAGAGGATAAATTGGTTTACAGACGTGTGATTTCGGTTCTTTTCATCGGGTGTTGTGTGTCTATCATAATTCATAACAACTTTGATTTGATCGTCATGTAATTTAATGCTATCAGGAAATAAAGTGTTATTATTATTGAAGCTTCATCAATGAACAGTTTGTAATAAACCAAATTTCCATAATACCAATATTCTATACTTTTCTCACCATTATCGCATTCACTGCCACCGACGCATATATGCGTTTTGCTGACTTTCCCGCAGTGCCTTGAACGCACATGTGCGTTGCAATGTTCCCTTAATGACAGATGTGGCACCTGGCGAAAGTTCGTAAAAAGAAGTGGCAGTTATCGCACATTGCCATTGTTTAAAACTATAGAATTTAATGTATCTGACCTCGAGGTCAATCCAATTCAATTGAGATGTGCGTTGACGAATGACACGCACTCTTGTTGACGCTGCGCATACTGATTTAGTCACTGCAACGCTTACTCTGTAACTTCCATCAGATTTAACAACCCTGAGTCATATTTTAACTGCACTCCAATTCAATTCTTCATCAAATCATTAACTGGTCCATCCGATTCAATGTCGCTCTCTACTTAATATACATAGTTTTACTATCATTTTATCATCTTCCGGTTACCTTTTGATGTTGAACAGATTTATTATTTGAATTTATACACTCGTTATCAAATAATTTAATTTTAATTTATTTATTTCATGTGTATTAATTATATTATCCCACTTTTATTCGTTCTTAAGTTATACACTTTGTTGTAAGTAATATACATTTACATCACCCTTGGCCGTAAAGTGGGATTTTCTGCCCGCTACGCTGAGAGAAAATCTCACTTCTTGGCCAAGGCAAGATGTAAAACTTTTGACAAACCACGGGCGGTAATTCGTAAAGCCCCAGATCGCATATTTATGGCCCTCACCTTCGGTTCGGGCCACAGAAACCTGCGATCTGGGACATTTACGAATTCACCACCCTAGGTCTGTAATGTACTATTATCAATGAGTTAAATATGAAAAATAAAGAACTATTAAATCCTTCGTTCGATCTATCGAATCTCTGAAATTAGTTTATTAATTTTATTACACGGGTGTCATTCTGCAACATTATCTCCTTTATTATCTACTCTTATTTATCTCTTTGATGGTCATTAGGCGGAAAGCGTGGACATAAATGTCAACCCTTGTCTACCCTTATGATGTGTAAGTATGTATATTATTATAGTCCAGATTTCGCCTTGCCATGCCAACAACATCTCTTAATATTTACTGAAACGCTTTTATCCATTCTGTTTTCTGAATCTTAATTCAATGTCTATTTCGATGATACAGTTACGAGTATTAATGATACAGCTGTTAATGAAATTAAAAGCAGTGTATAAATTTCTCCATGCGTGGGTTGAGTGCTATTGACCGATTGCTGCTGAAGAAGTTTGCGTCAGAACAGAACCTATCGAGTCCATCAGTCGTGACGTAAGAATTAGCCGTGGGTGGATCTTCGAGTTTGCCAGACTGTGGGTGGTAGATAAACTGATGGCCATGAAGCTGGCCACCCCATTTTTTCTACCCACAAAAGGCATCGCTAAATCGTTAGTTCATCGTTGGTTCACGTTAGTTCACATAGTTAAATCGTTAGGATCACATGACTTCATGGATTTTTTTCAAAATCTTGGTGGGGCGACCCAGATTCACGATAGCCACCCCATTCAAAAAATGTCCAAATTTTTTTCACTATATAGCTAGATAATCGTTAGTTCACGTAAGTTCACCATAAAATATCGTTAGGACCACACCGCAACATTTTTTTTTTAATTTTTGAAGTGTGGTGGCCGAGTTCACGCTAGCCACCCCACAGTCGCTATCTCAAAATAAAAATTACACGCGGCTTAGGCATCGTTAGTTCACGATAGTTCAGCCATCAGAAAGGTTAGGACCACATTAGATTAGCCAGAAAAAATTAAAACATAAATCTCTATCAGGAAGAAATTTACCGCCATACGAAAATAAACCTTATTGCCACACTTTAAGGTTCACTTTCGTATGGCAACGAATTGCCAAATATTTGTGGGGCTGGCCAGCTTCACGCTAGCCACCCCCATTCAACAAATGTCCAATTTTTTTCACTATATAGCTAGACAATCGTTAGCTCACGTAAGTTCACCATAAAAAATTGTTAGAACCACACCGCAACATTTTATTTTTTATTTTTCTAGTGTGGTGGCCAAGTTCACGCTAGCCACCCCACAGTCCCTATCTCAAAATAAAAATTGCATGCGGTTTAGGCATCGTTAGTTCACGACAGTTCAGCCATCAGGAAGGTTAGGACCACATTAGATTAGCCAGAAAAAATTAAAACATAAATCTCTATCAGGAAGAAATTTACCGCCATACGAAAATAAACCTTATTGCCACACTTTAAGGTTCACTTTCGTATGGCAACGAATTGCCAAATATTTGTGGGGCTGGCCAGCTTCACGCTAGCCACCCCCATTCAACAAATGTCCAATTTTTTTCACTATATAGTTAGACAATCGTTAGCTCACGTAAGTTCACCATAAAAAATTGTTAGAACCACACCGCAACATTTTATTTTTTATTTTTCTAGTGTGGTGGCCAAGTTCACGCTAGCCACCCCACAGTCCCTATCTCAAAATAAAAATTGCATGCGGTTTAGGCATCGTTAGTTCACGACAGTTCAGCCATCAGGAAGGTTAGGACCACATTAGATTAGCCAGAAAAAATTAAAACATAAATCTCTGTTAGGAACAAATGTACCGCCATACGAAATGCTGTGGTGGCCTAGTGGTTCGACCTACCGCCTCTCATGCAGAGGGTTGGAGGTTCGATTCCGGCTCGCACCTCTAAGGCCCGGTTCCTATATCCACGAAACGCCTCGTTTTGCCTACGGACGGTTGATTTTTGACATTTGTTCCATAGAGAATCTGTCAAATTTTAACCGTCCGTAGGCAAAACGAGGCGTTTCGTGGATATAGGAACCGGGCGTAAGTTTACTTATGTGCGAAATTAAATTTGAATTCACCACTGAGCTTTACGGTGAAGGAAAACATCGTGAGGAAACCTGCACGCATCTGCGAAGAAATTCAAAGATGTGTGTGAAGTCCCCAATCAGCACTGGGCCCGCGTGGTGACTATAGCCCAAAACCCTCTCGTGATGAGAAGAGGACGGTACCCAGCAGTGGGACGAATTAAATAGGCTGTGTAGTAGTAGTAAGTTCAATCAGGTTCAATTTGAATTTACCGCTGAGCTTTTCGGTGAAGGAAAACATCGTGAGGAAACCTGCACGCATCTGCGAAGAAATTCAAAGATGTGTGTGAAGTCCCCAATCCGCACTGGGCCCGCGTGGGGACTATAGCCCAAACCCTCTCGTTATGAGAGGAGGCCTGTGCCCAGCAGTGGGACGCAAATAGGCTGTAGTAGTAGTAGTAGTTATGAATACTGCAATAGCTACTTAGTTCCTACATTTTACAAGTGAAAACCATTATACAACCACAAATGCGTACGCGCATTACGTCACACGCCATCAAAGGGAGCCAAATGCACGTGTAGGAAAATTGGCTCGACATACCAAATACCAACCTCATAAACCTTATTGCCACACGTTAAGGTTCACTTTCGTATGGCAACGAATTGCCAAATATTTGTGGGGCTGGCCAGCTTCACGCTAGCCACCCCATTCAACAAATGTCAAATTTTTTTCACTATATAGCTAGACAATCGTTAGCTCACGTAAGTTCACCATGAAATATCGTTAGCACAACATCGCAACATTTTTTTTTAAATTTTTGAAGTGTGGTGCCCCCGCAGTATTATCAGCTTGGTGTGACAAGCGACTGAAGTCACAAATCCGGCACCTTCTTTGGCACCACGACAACGCCTCGCCAAACAAGCTCGCTAGAACACTTGATTTTTTTTAATTATAAAATGTGTTTATCTTGACTCGCCCACCATATTTCCCTAATTTAGCACCTTAAGAATTTAACTTGTTCCCCAAAATTAAAGAAAAAAATTAAGGAAAGAGATCTGAGTGCAAGGAAGATGCACTAGCTGCCTGGAATTTCTTCATTTCCGAGGTAATTGGAAAAGAGTGGACAGAGATATTTTCCAAGTGTTTTAAACGCAAGGAACAGTGTACACATGCTCATTATGAATACTTTGAAAAGATAGATATCAACAATAAAAAATAAAAAAGCCGTGGTGACCTAGTTAGTAAAAGCCGTGGTGGCCTAGTGGTTCGACGTACCGCCTCTCATGCAGAGGGTCGGGGGTTCGATTCCGGCTCGCACCTCTAAGTTTACTTATGTGCGAAATTCAATTTGAATTTACCACTGAACTTTTCGGTGAAGGAAAACATCGTGAGGAAACCTGCATGCATCTGCGAAGCAATTCAAAGATGTGTGTGAAGTCCCCAATCCGCACTGGGCCCGCGTGGGGACTATAGCCCTAACCCTCTCGTGACGAGAGGAGGTCTGTGCCCAGCTGTGACGTTTTGACGTTCCATAGCTTCTCAATATCCCTTTTGCGTCCTCGTAGCCATAGATTTCGGCAAATCATTGCTTCGCTTGAGTCGCTAATAAAAAGCCAAACAAAAGCCGGACAGGCCGGACATATAAATATTTGACCGGACACAACTCGAAAAAGCCAAACATGTCCGGCTAAATACAAACAGATGGCAACCCTACATTTGCGCCTTTTTGAAGTCGTTTTTTTTTTCTTTTTTTTTTAAATTCCTTTTTTTAAGTCACGCAGGAATCTAAATATATAAAACTCAAAGGTGACTGACGGACTGACATAGTGATCTATCAACGCACAGCCCAAACCACTGGACGGATCGGGCTGAAATTTGGCATGCAGGCAGATGTTATGACGTAGGCATCCGCTAAGAAAGTATTTCCCGAAATTCCCACGGGAACGGGAAAAAACGGGATTTTTCATTTTAATATTTCTGCGCATACGAAGTTGCGGGAAAAAGCTAGTTAAGTATACTAATAGCTTCTGCCCACGGCTTCGCCCGCGTGGAATTCGGATATCGCGTTCTCGCGACTTTGCGTTTTCCCGGGATAAAAAGTAGCCTATGTTATATGATAGGAACCGTGGTGGCCTAGTGGTTCGACCTACCGCCTCTCATGCCGAGGATCGGGGGTTCGATTCTGGCTCCTCTAAGTTTACTTACGTGCGAAATTCAATTTGAATTTACCATGTGCTAGCGTCACACTAGCGTAGCTAGTGTTAGCTTTTCGGTAAAGGAAAACATCGTGAGGAAACCTGCACGCATCTGCGAAGTACTTCAAAGACGTGTGTGAAGTCCCCAATCCGCACTGGGCCCGCGTGGGGACTTAGCCCAAACCCTCTCATGATGAGGGCAGGCCTGTGCCCAGCAGTGGGACGCAAAAAGGCTGCAGTAGTATGTTATTCCCAGGGTCCCAAACTATCTCCATACCAAATTTCATTCAAATCCGTCCAGTCGTTTCGACGTGAAGGAAGGACAAACAAACAAATAAACAAACAAACACACTTTCACATTTATAATATTAGGATGGATATGGATTATTATGTACTCACTCACGGGACATAAGTGTCCCGGTCCTTTGGGAGGCGTGCGCGGAGCCGAATCCAACACGTACAGGCCCTTTCGACAATTTACTGAAAATGCAATGAGTACTACGGGCGGATGAAATGATGGGATCTAAAAGCTACCGGGATATTGTGGGGAAAGTGGTGGATTAAGTGAGACAAACGGACACCCTAGATAATACTTGTCTCATGTGATAAAAAAATTGGCAGACGGTGACTGACTAGCCCTCCACTAGATGGGCCCCCATAATAGCAACATTAGGTAAAAATGGCCAGAGGGTGAAGGCTGAGGGTGGAGAGGTGTCACTGGACTTTAAACCGAGGCCAACTCGTCACTTATGTTTCCACATCCACCCTCGAGGACAAGCTCTCACGACTCCACTCTGGATGGCCGGCTAAGGCAAGCCAGATGCGGAAGTCCTGTCTCACTGCCTTGACACACCCACCAGGTAGTTCCCGCGGGAACGCGATAACCGAATCCTCGCGGGCGAAGTCGCGGGCAGAAGGGCTAGTTTATAATATTTTAAGGGTAGATTCTCATATAGGGCAATCGATAAATTTAACGTCTCATTACTTGACACAGGCCTCAGGGTTTGGGTTATATTCACTGCCCGCTAAATTGAACTTTCAATCCTGCTTAAAGTACGCCACAGCGTGTGAGCCCCTTTTTAAAACTTCGAATAGAGCGCCTGGTATTCTTAGGTGGGCATTGTGAAGTGTTTCTTCCTAATATGGGGGCACGGCATTGCCCCCGCTAAGTCGAGCAAAAAAGAGCACAGCCGTAAGTAGCCGGTAGGTACCATACTTTTCTGAAGCCATTCAGGCTGTTTCTACCCCCCTCCCTCTAACATCGTTATTGATAAAGCTAGAAAATTGCAATTTTAACTACCAAAAGGGCACAATATGATGACTAATTTAAAATATATTGCTAGTTAAGGTGCCTTACATTCATCAATAGTACATTATTGCAGAGGCCGCCAAGTAGCGCATTGCCGGACGAGTCAGTTAGAAGGCTGAGCGAAGCGAAGCCTTCTATTAGTACGAGTCCGGCAATCGCAATTGCGGTCGAGGTATATATAATGCTTTTCTCAAACAGCGAGGAAATACGCAAGGTCAGTCGGGGCAAGTGCGCCAGGATGGGGTAAGTGCGCCTAACATAAATATATCGAAACCTATAAATATTACTCAATTAGTAGTTGGCTGTTTACAAGGCATAGGGGCGAAATAAATTTAGGCGCACTTACCCCACATCAGTATTTACTACTTCCATGATCGTGGATGATTTGGCCATGGAAGTTGTACTTATTACCTCCATGGATTTGTCAGTTTCGGGGCAAGTGCGCCAGGATGGGGTAAGTGCGCCAGGATGGGGCAAGTGCGCCTAACATAAATATATCGAAACCTATAAATATTACTCGACTAGTTGTTGGCTGTTTACAAGGCATAGGGGCGAAATAAATTTAGGCGCACTTACCCCACATCAGTATTTACTACTTCCATGATCGTGGATGATTTGGCCATGGAAGTTGTACTTATTACCTCCATGGATTTGTCAGTTTCGGGGCAAGTGCGCCAGGATGGGGTAAGTGCGCCAGGATGGGGCAAGTGCGCCTAACATAAATATATCGAAACCTATAAATATTACTCAACTAGTTGTTGGCTGTTTACAAGGCATAGGGGCGAAATAAATTTAGGCGCACTTACCCCACATCAGTATTTACTACTTCCATGATCGTGGATGATTTGGCCATGGAAGTTGTACTTATTACCTCCATGGATTTGTCAGTTTCGGGGCAAGTGCGCCAGGATGGGGTAAGTGCGCCAGGATGGGGCAAGTGCGCCAGGATGGGGCAAGTGCCCCTAGCATAAATATATCGAAACCTATAAATATTACTCAACTAGTAGTTGGCTGTTTACAAGGCATAGGGGCGAAATAAATTTAGGCGCACTTACCCCACATCAGTATTTACTACTTCCATGATCGTGGATTATTTGGCCATGGTAGTCCATGGATTTGTCAGTTTCTCTACAGAGGTTGCTATTTGCAAGAGAATTAAAAAAAACACACACGACAATAATGTTTTTGCTGGCCAAGGCCGGCAATTGACAGCCTCGCGTCTTCTTTTTTTGAAAGTAACACGAACATTTCCGAGCATGTTTGAGAAAAACTTATAATCATCAAAATTCCAAGGTAGGCTTTTTAGCAGACAAAGTTCAAATTTTGAAAATAAACACTGTTTACCTTTTAAAATCAGAAAAACATTAAATCATATCCCACTTTTCGTTGAGATTCCCGATTTTAAAAACGGCATATGTAACTTTATAATTCCATACAGTAACATAGCAATAACAATGTTACATTTGCAGTTTATCGCGAGTACTATGCTCCGGGTTTCTCTCTGCATTAGTGGCATAGTAGTCAGTCAGTGGGCGGGTCACACCGCACATTTCTCGCAGGTTTGATAGACGATGGGGCCAGAAAAGGCAGACGAACTGTTGGTAAGCCTCCAACAAGATACAGCGAAGACCTGGTGAAGGCCGCGTGGATAGTGGATACGGTGGATTCGAGTGACACAAGACCGGTTCGAAAGGTCCAGCAGAAGACGTCTAAAGCAAGAATACTTGCACCAAACCTCTGACCTCGTGTTAGACAGGCTTTAACTCTGGTTTTGTTGTATCCATCAGCTTGTATTAACCAAGTCAGGGGGCTCTATTCGAAGTTTTAAATAAGGAAAGGGACATTCCCAATCCCTGCGCTCTCGCGTCGCGGTGCACTTTAAGCAGCTAGATTTAAAGTTCAATTTAGCTCGCCGTGACGCATGAGCGCAGTGATAGGGAATCTCCCTTGCCCTAATTAAAACTTCAAATAGAGCCCAAGTTAGAGGGTAACCCGGGGTTAGCGGCGTTGGCGTAAGTGGGCCTGACGTATCGTCCAGATTTGTCAAACAGTGGACATACAAAAAGATATGAGATTCCATCAAAAACATTACATATAAAAAAATGCTCTCGCACCACAATTCTTCTACCGTAAAAAGTTGTGCCCGTGTGGTGTGAGACGTTCGTAAGCTTTTGCGGTCGTTCATTTATTTAGTACCTGCCTATGATAAATTAATAAATATAATGACTTGGCAATTATATGGCTCATATTTAAAAAAAAACCGGTGCGAAGCGAGTTAAGTTCGCGTGGAGAGGGTTCCGACCCTTGATTATTTTCAGTGACGTCATTTTCAAACCGTTTCACAGGATAAGCTCTTTTATATGATATTTCAAATACCTGGACTTCTTAATAATTTTCCTGTACTCTATAGGTCAATTAGAATAGAATAGAATAGAATAGATAGTATTTTTCGCAATCGTGACATAATAGAGAGCTTTTCAGTCGAGTACCGTGTTTAGGCCACGAAGCTTGCTGAGTGGCCTAAGTAAGGTACGAGATTGAAAAGCTTGATTATGGCACTATTGTGAACAATACTTTTTGTACGAGTCCATTAAAATTAATAATTTAACTCATTAGTACGAGTATATAAGAAAAATAAATGTCGTTTGAATTTTGCTCTTCGTGGTAGGGCCTGTAATCTAGTTGGTCACGACGTGCATCTAGATGGCCATGCCGAAACGTGAAAAAGTATTTCGATCGTCTAGAGCGAATCGAAATAACTTATTTCGGTTGTTTCGGAAGTATGACTATTTAACGATGAAAAGAGTGACATTGCAGTATTCTCTATGAAATCTTAATACACATATTTCAATGGACGAGTACAAAAAAATCTTTTCGATACTGTAACAATAATTCTTAAGGCTATAACTTATGATCTAAGAGGAAGGAATGTTACAGTTAACCGAAAAAAGGAGTCCACTCAGCAGTGAAGTCGAGGCACAGGGACCTCGGCGCTGATTTTCAGTCAAGTCAGTTCAAGAAAGACAAATAAAAGTTAAAATTTAACTGTAAATGGTACATATTCAAGCTTGTACTGGTGGTAGTGGTAATTGGGTACAATAACAAGAATGTCCTGTCCTCCGTATTTTTTCCAAAATTTTAGGTCCAGTGGTTTCGGAGATAAGGTAGTTTTTCGCCTATTTTCTTAAATAACTCGAAAAGTTTTGACCTAAAAAGAAATAATTTTTTTTTTTTCATTTGATATGTCACACACACGATATACTTAGTTTGAAAAACTTCATTAATATTTTTTCAAATTTAGCCCCCAAAAATAGGGTCGTTACACGTCCGTCTTTGGGTCACAAACTTACATATACGTAACAAATTTGAACTTAATCGGTCCAGTAGTTTCGGAGAAAATCGACTGTGACAGACCCTAAAAAAACATTTGTCATTGAAATCTTATTTATTCCAATAATACTGGTCAATCAAATTTGACTTCTGTTTGTCACATAATAATAAACTTGTAATTTTTTGACGCTGATTCTAAACCTAATGTGAATTTGCCACTAGAGGCGCTAGTGTCGCGTGAGGTCCAATAACATTCACTTTTCACTGGTTTTGGCGGGCTTCGTGGCATAAATTATAATTTCTTTAATTTACATGTTGAAAAATGATCTCCTACGTGAAATTATCGCAAATATGGATTATTTGGCGATGAATGTGAACGCTTTGAGAGTATTTTTTTCCCAAACAAAACGGAACTGCTCTACATTGCCGCATAGCTACTCGATATGATGATAGTTATTTATAATTAATAAAGTTAATGCGATTCAAGATTTAAAACTTTGTTTTGGCGGCGATCTTATAAAGTCGCCTTTGGCAGCTACCGATACCTCTGGACCTTAGTCAACAGCGGCGCCAACTGGTGAGCAAAGAAACGATAGTCCCCATTATTGCGACATGCATCGGGGTCAGAGGTCTTCAAAAACAGAAAAATAAACAAACAACGAGTGATAGTGATATATGGTGATAAATTTACCTAGGTATACCTACCTATCTATAGAATTTTCATTGGTTTATCCTAGCGCAGTGCGGAACAAACAACGCAACGGTAAGTTAAAATACTTTTACATCACCCTTGGCCGTAAAGTGGGATTTTCTGCTCGCTACGCGGAGAGAAAATCTCACTTCTTGGCCAAGGCAAGACGTAAAACTTTTGACAAACCACGGGCGGTAATTCGTAAAGCCCCAGATCGCATATTTATGGCCCTCACCTTCGGTTAGGGCCACAGAAACCTGCGATCTGGGACATTTACGAATTAACCACCCTAGGTCTGTAATGTACTATACTATGTTCCTGCTAGTATACTTAGGTATTTATTTAGGTCTTACTTGTATGTATAGGTAAGTACCTAACCTTTGAACAACGAAATACTTTTTTATTTGATTGTTTGTAAGATAGTGTAATGTAGGTACCGCGACGTTGCTTGATATGTGTCATACCTATAGGATATAATAGTTTTTACTTTTTTATAAAATACTTTTTGCTTTCCGACACCCGAATTTCCGTTTGAAATTATAATTGTAAATATTCCATTTTGACCCCGCTCCTACTAGAGGAAGCCAGGTACTGGTTGCACACGGGCGCCACATGGGCTAGAGCCGCTCTGTTCAATGTCATATATATCATACGAGTGAGTGGTTAGCTAGCCAATCAAGTATTTAACAGTGGCGGTTCTAGGGGGGGGGGGGGGGGGGGGGGTTGCGGGGAACACATCCATACTAATATTATAAATGCGAAAGTAAGTCTGTCTCTGAAATTTGGCATAGAGAGAGATAGTTGGAATCCCGGGAAAGGACAAAGGCAATTTTATATCGCGTTCCCGCGGGAACTATGCGTTTTACCGGGATAAAAAGTAGCTTATGTCCTTTCCCGGGACTCCTACTATCTCCATACCAAATTCCATCCAAATCGGTCCAGCGGTTCAAGCGTGAAGAGGTAACAGATAGACAGAGTTACTTTCGCATTTAAGTATAATATTAACTAGCTTTAACCCGCAACTTCGTATGCGCAGACATATTAAAATGAAAAATCCCGTTTTTTCCGTTCCCGTGGGAATATCGGGAAATCCTTTCATAGTGCTCCCCTACGCTCCCCAAGGAACCTACATGCCAAACTTCAGCTCTCTACGGTGATCCCCGCGACCTAAACATTAAAATGTAAAAATCCCATTTTTTCCCGTTCCCGTGGGAATTTCGGGAAGTCCTTTCTTAGTGCTCCCCTACGCTCCCCAATGAACCAGCATGCCAAATTTCAGATGCTTACGATGTTTCCCGCGACTTCGTACGCGCCTAAAAATTTAAATGTAAAAATCCCTTTTTTCCCCGTTCCCGTGAGAATTTCAGAAAATAATTTCTTAGTGCTTCCCTACGCTCCCCAAGGATCCTGTATGCCAAATTTCAGTTCTCTACGACCAGTATTTTCGGCTCTGCGTTGATATGTTAGTCAGTCAGTTTCTTCTTTTATATATTTAGATAGATAGATAGCTGTTTCCCGCGACTTCGTACGCGCCTTAATATTAAAATGTAAACATCCCATTTTTCCCGTTCCCGTGGGAATATCGGGAAGTTTTTTCTTAGTGCTCCCCTACGCTCCCCAAGGAACCTGCATGCCAAATTTCAGCTCTCTACGATGATCCCCGCGACTACGTACGCGCTTTAAAATGTAAAAAAAACATTTTTTTCCCGTTCCCGTGGGAATTTCGGGAAGTCCTTTCTTAGTGCTCCCCTACGCTCCCCAAGGAACCTGCATGCAAAATTTCAGATCTCTACGATGTTTCCCGCGACTTCGTACGCGCCTAAACATTAAAATGTAAAAATCCCATTTTTTCCCGTTCCCGTGGGAATTTCGGGAAATCCTTTCTTAGTGCTCCCCCACGCTCCCCAAGGAACCTGCATGCCAAATTTCAGCTCTCTACGACCAGTAGTTTCGGCTCTGCGTTGATATGTCAGTCAGTCAGTCAATCAGTCAGTCAGTCAGTTTCTTCTTTTATATATTTAGATATGGATATGGATTAATATATTAATATGGATTTATAATATTTATTATTATGTACTAACTTCCATGTCAGTAGGTATATATTAGGGAATGCAGAAACCGGTGCAATCTGAAACCCGGGTAATACCGGACTTAGTGACTAGTTAAATTACATTCATAGATTTAAAAAAAACTAGTACTCAATCCGGGAATTAAACTAGCGTTTTAAAAACTAAATTGTACATATTGTAAAACTGCATTTTATTGATTTTAGTAATAATAGTTCATACCAACATTTACTTCTGAAGACCTACGAAATTAATATCTAAGCAGATATAAAGCATTTTTCATTGTTATAAAACTAGCTTCTACCCGCGACTTCGCCCGCGTGGAATTCGGTTATCGCGTTCCCTCAGGAACTATGCGTTTTGTAGCTTATGTACTTTCCCGAAATTTCATCGAAATCGGTCCAGCGGTTGAAGTGTGAAGAGGTAACAGACAGACAGACAGAGTTACTTTCGCATTTATAATATTACTAGCTTCTACCCGCGACTTTGCCCTCGCGACTCTGCCCGCGTGGAATTCGGTTATCGCGTTCCCGCAGGAACTATGGGTTTTTCCGGGATAAAAAGTAGCCTATTTCCTTTCCCGGAACCCCAACTATCTCCGTGCGAAATTTCATTTCAATCGGTTCAGCGGTTGAAGTGTGAAGAGGTAACAGACAGACAGACAGACAGAGTTACTTTCGCAAACTGACTGCTCTAAATGCTGTACATAGGTACATACCTCCATTCAACTGCCGTCTTCCTTTGTCGGTTCATGCCTGCGTGAATAGGTATAACTGACTCGGTAAGCCACACCGTAGGTCTCACCGTCACTTTCCATCAGCCAAGATGGAGGTCAATCACCGAGCAGTTATGAATAAAAAAAGTCAACGACGTAGATATATGTGTAATTGTCAGCAAACCGTCACTGACAAGTAATAATTTGGTGAAGATAGAATTGGCAATCTGTTGCCATACGAAAGTGAACCTTAACGTGTGGCAATAAGGTTTCATTTCGTATGGCGGTACATTTGTTCCTGACAGAGATTTATGTTTTAATTTTTTCTGGCTAATCTAATGTGGTCCTAACCTTCCTGATGGCTGAACTGTCGTGAACTAACGATGCCTAAACCGCATGCAATTTTTATTTTGAGATAGGGACTGTGGGGTGGCTAGCGTGAACTTGGCCACCACACTAGAAAAATAAAAAATAAAATGTTGCGGTGTGGTTCTAACAATTTTTTATGGTGAACTTACGTGAGCTAACGATTGTCTAGCTATATAGTGAAAAAAATTGGACATTTGTTGAATGGGGATGACTAGCGTGAAGCTGGCCAGCCCCACAAATATTTGGCAATTCGTTGCCATACGAAAGTGAACCTTAAAGTGTGGCAATAAGGTTTATTTTCGTATGGCGGTAACTTTCTTCCTGATAGAGATTTATGTTTTAATTTTTTCCGGCTAATCTAATGTGGTCCTAACCTTTCTGATGGCTGAACTATCGTGAACTAACGATGCCTAAGCCGCGTGTAATTTTTATTTTGAGATAGCGACTGTGGGGTGGCTAGCGTGAACTCGGCCACCACACTTCAAAAATTAAAAAAAAAATGTTGCGATGTGGTCCTAACGATATTTTATGGTGAACTTACGTGAACTAACGATTATCTAGCTATATAGTGAAAAAAATTTGGACATTTTTTGAATGGGGTGGCTATCGTGAATCTGGCTCGCCCCACAAAGATTTTGAAAAAAAACCATGAAGTCATGTGATCCTAACGATTTAACTATGTGAACTAACGTGAACCAACGATGAACTAACGATTTAGCGATGCCTTTTGTGGGTAGAAAAAATGGGGTGGCCAGCTTCATGGCCATGATAAACTGCACCCAAGTTACGTGTTTTAGAAGTAATCACCTTCCTTTCTGTTTTTATGTCAAGCAAGTTGTTAGCTTTTCGTCCTTGAACCATTTAAATATGAAAAGTAAAATTGGGAACTGTTTCCTCCCTGGGAGAATAGTTCTATTTCTGATATAGGTAAATATGTTGTTATTATCTACTTCTTTTGAAGTGTATCTTTGTACTTTATATTACCGAGTAAAAAGATGCTACGATAAACAATACGATATAGAAACACTTATCACGTTATATAGAGTGTATAAAATGAAAAGTAAATTTGAAAATCTAGACGCCGACATTCCGAAATTATTTCATGTATTGGTTGACAAATGAGCACACTGCACAAAGGCACTTGTTAAGAGAGCTCTGAGTCCCATTGACATAAAAAAAACATGACATAAAGATCGCGAATGCGTTGCTATTGTTGCTAACACTGACTGAGGACTAAGATTGCTCTATCTACTAAGATGCCTCTATCCTCTAAGAATTAATTAACCGTATCAAAAATATCACAACATTCAATGTTTTCGTACAAGTAACAAACTTAACAACAACCGAAGCCATGGCAAGAAACTGGTCAATGTTAATATTGTTAATGCAATGTTTACTCCACCCATATTTGAAAAGATTAAGTATATCTGCAAAGATGAGTGGTTGGCCTTCAAGCTTTTACTTTTAGCGGTTTACCTAAGTAGGCGACAACGACATTGACCGCAACATATTATTTTTTACTTACATATTGTACAAATGTATCATGTAGTTTGCTACTATGTACATTATTTATGCTTCATGTGTGTTCTACAGTTTTTCCTTCCTCAAATACATACTTCGCCTTTTCATCATAATGCTCAGGTTCGATTTCTAAATGATAATCCAACACCGCACACGAAGCCCCTATCCCTTTCGCAAAAGTCAGCACCAATCAAACCAACAAAGCATCAATATCAACCGGTTGTCAAACCTTTTGTTTGTAAATAAACCTGTACACACATACCGTCTCTGTTATTACTATTGTGAGTGAAACAGACGACAGGTCCATATTGACAGGCACCTGACGATCGACGGGCACGCCCCAGGCGCACGCGCATCGGATGTGCGTCCGGAAAGCGGTAAACGACTCATTACGTGACAGCTGCTCGCGTACGCGCAGTGACGTCATGGGACCTGTTGAGATGATCGCACTTTTTGCTCAGTTCCTGCCGGCGTAATGTAAGGAGTGGACAAAATTGCATCCTTTATAGGGTTGCAAGTTTAGTTCCGTAGACACATAATACATGTTGTTGATACATAATCTTTCGTATTCTTATTCTGTATTCTTCATATAAGTTTTCACTACGGAATATGAAGCACTTGACCACCAAATTTATGTTGACAGTTACAATACAATACAATACAATACAATACAATATCTTTATTAATAAAATGGTATTTTACACGTCAGAAATTACTTTGTTTTAAATTCGTCTTACGTAATCTTTTTGCAATTTGTTTAACATCATTGCCGAGTATTTCGAGAGCAATTTCTTAAAAACAAAAAACAGATTACGGTCCAAAGTTCTGATGACTTTGAAATATTCGTTCAGTTGAGTGAATTAAACAAATCATTTTTGAGGACGGACACCTAGTCTGTGTTTTACTCTTACTTTACTATCTGACTGCTAACAACGAACTCTAACGTGCGGATAGCTGCTTTTAGGCTGCGGCTCCATTGAGGCGGAGACGAGCGGAGACGTGCGAAATCAACCAATCATATCGGGGCTGAGGCGCAGCCATGGCATCGAGCTGTATCCTGATTGGTTGATTTTACACGTCTCCGCTCGTCTCCGCCTCAATGGAGCCGCAGCCTAAACATTTATGAATGCAGCTGGAAAGTGCGATCGACTACGTCTTCGTCCGCTTCGGATGAATGCTCAGACATAGAAGTTATACAAGCTTATTGAATCGCTGGCTAAATGAGCAAATGTAAATATGACTACATATACTTATTGCCATCACTCATCCAACTAATCAATATACATTTGAATGTATAGACAATCTGTCTTTGAGTTTGGCATGATTCATGCAATTGCTTATATATATTCAGTTCTTTACAGTTTATTTTTGAAAATGTATCAACATTGTTTTTATAGTTGCCGAATTGCAAATGTTGTAATATAATAATACAATATAATAATCTCTTTATTTCAGGCTATTGCCCATAATTTGTTAGTTACAAACTTAATTCCTAGTAATGTAATGAAAGCCAATCCTTTATAATTTATATGGTATAGCAATGAAACTGAGCGACGTAGGTACCCTCTTTCGCCAAAACTTTTCCGCCTTTACCCGTCTAATCATTTTTCTCGATTTCATCGCGATAACATGATTTCAACCGCGAACGATTCCGTATCTAGGAAACATCGGATACGTCTCCTTTCCCCCCCCATGCTTCCCCCATTTCCCTCCTTTCTCCCCGTCTCCTAAGTTTCCGGTACGTCTTATGGTCTATTGTTTTTATTTCATGCGTGTAATTGTACCTCTGGAGGCCCTGATTACAGGTGCATTTGTATCTAAAAAAAAGAAATTTACGATTCTCTGAGGAGTAATAAGGAGCCAAGTGGTTTGAATCGCTGGAGGTAAAGAACAGATAATTACTATTAGGTCGTCCCTATTTTTAATTGCTTTGTTAATGCATTTGATTCTAAATAAGATGAATGCGAGAGTAACTCCATTTGCCGTCTTTAACAACAAGCATAGCGATGGGCTTAGTTAAATAGTTTAAAGGTTGTTTGCTAAACACGTTAATGTACTTAGTTTAGTATACTTCAGAGATGCCACCACAAGATTATTGAATTACGCTAAGGACCGACGTTGGCTATTTCATTCTGATCGACCAGGTAATCCTACTAAGCGGGATAAAATATGAACCGCCCATTAATCCGTAGTATCCGTACGTTATCTTTCTATCTTCTATTATAATAGGTTTCTCTATTGAGTCTATTACGCATGATTTGGCAACAACATAGAGCCTATAGTTGCGTGACCATCGCAAATCAAGAGCTATCATCGTCATCCATTAGTCCATTATTATTGGACCGTTGCAACTCTGGTGATAAATCTTGATTCAGTTTGTTATCATAATGGATATAGTTCAATAAATGGTTAAAGAGACTGATAAATTACCGATGCAGGAATAAAGACTGCCAAACTCAAGTGTGACTGGTCTGCCAAAAGTGCCTCGGATTGAACCCCGAGTCCTCGACTGATGGCCATAGGAGCAGGAGACCGCAAAGGGGATGGCGGGACGATCGCAATAAGTCCAAACCAAGCTGGAAACAGCTTGCTGAGAATAGATCCGAGAAATGTGGAAGAAAAGAGCCTTTGTCGAGTAGTAAAACAAATTAGGCTTAAAAAATAATTTTGGGCAGACAATACGCCAGGGCCATGTTAGAATGCAGACCGAGGGAGAAGAAGAGGCCAGTTGGTTGACCTCAGATGCAGTGGATACTGGATAGATGACATCGTGACGATTGCCAAATTAGAAACACGGCCCACTGATAATAGTAAACCTGACCTAGAGACTATTTTATAATTTATAGAACGACTATGATAAAGGTTCAGTTTTAAATCAACCCATACTTCTAAAAATAAGTTCTCTTATATAAGGACCTGTTTTATGTGTACATCGTCGTCGTCGTCGAACACCTGAGCCGTTAAATGTTCTGATCGTTTCCGACATAGTAGAATCAAGGGCATTACTTAATATTAGTAGGTATACACTTTTGGACCTTAAGACAACGGAACAAGGTTCGATTGATGCCCTTGACCTACGCCAACTTTATCCTTAGTAATTTCAAGTTCCTCGGATGAAAAAGGTTCATATTGACAGCGAGAATTGCAAATGTAGTGGACATACATCAAGTTCACGCCGCCGATACTTATTGGTTTCGTGTTGATCTAGGTCGATGGTAAACAATCTAAATATTTTGGAACATTAATAATGAGCATACTATTACACTGCAATTTTTTTTGATTTTGATTTTATGGATGTTACACATGTGATTCGCATCTATCATCATCATCAATTCAGCCGAAAGATGTCCATTGCTTTACATAAGTCCTCAAGTTTCACCACACAGACCGGTCCTGTGCCTCACGTCTGTACTTCGATGGAGCGACGACTTAGTGACACATTATGAATAGTTAATCAAAGCCTCAAGTTTCAGGCGCACTCGAGGCACATTCGCCAGATCGGCGAACGCCGGGTGCGTTCTAGGTCGATGGTAAACAATCTAAATATTTTGGAACATTAATAATGAGCATACTATTACACTGCAATTTTTTTTGATTTTGATTTTATGGATGTTACACATGTGATTCGCATCTATCATCATCATCAATTCAGCCGAAAGATGTCCATTGCTTTACATAAGTCCTCAAGTTTCACCACACAGACCGGTCCTGTGCCTCACGTCTGTACTTCGATGGAGCGACGACTTAGTGACACATTATGAATAGTTAATCAAAGCCTCAAGTTTCAGGCGCACTCGAGGCACATTCGCCAGATCGGCGAACGCACCCGTTGAAGTTTGCAAAATGTTCCAGTATCGAAATTATGTCTTCTTAGTTCTGACGGGTAGTAAGTATAATGAATTATGTTTTCTTATAAATACTAGTCTGACCTATTCTCCGTCGTAAGATCAGCATTGGCTGTTTTACGCTGACATCAGAAGTGGGATAGACCATTTGAGCACGATCGGCCATTTGATATCATTTTATTACTTAAGTCTTTTTAGCTCGAGTTTCACATTATAAAAGCCACTTAAGAATTCAGGTAATTCAAAGTAACATCACAAAGTAAAACTATAAGAAACCTTTAGGTACATGAGAATGACAACATTGAACCTTCTTGTTTGGAAAGAGAAGCTTTCATCATCATCATTTCAGCCGAAAGACGTCCACTGCTGGACATAGGCCTAAGGATGAAGCTTTTTGATTATAATTAATTTATAATTGAATTTTCAAACATAATTCGTATTAAAGATAATTAATAAGTAAACTAAGCTAACGTTATTCTATTTGGATGATTTCACGAGGACAATTACTTTAAGCAGCATCTTTTGGTTTTAACCTAATTTCGTGAGCAGAGGTACTTTAAATAATTAAGTAATTACGTTTAATGTAAGTGTTGAACTTCGTTTGAGTGAAACCTTCGACGCCGTCAGTAGCGAACCAGACGTTCCGTTTGTTATACTATGTTATCTTGTAGTGTGTCTTGGCGTGGATATTTTTTGTACTAGTTTTCTACTATGGTCAATGTAGGTACCAAATTTTGGTGGCTTAGAAATTGCGTTGTAAGTGCTCTACAGAACCAGTGAATCTTCTCTATTGCCTCAATCTTTGACATTCTAGCCTACAACAGAAAATAGGAACTCATTTCCTAGTTAACTTAACGACTCGTCGTTCTATGTATTCTGGCGTTTATTGCCACTGCTTTTTTGGTAATTTTTTCCTAAAATCTCTATAGGTACCTACTACAGGTTTTTTAAATTATAATTGCTCTTAGCCTAAATGCTTATTAAGTTATGGAATAACATTTGTCCTTTATAAACATAACAGTATAACAATTTACCTACTGCCAGCAAAGCTTTCTACACTCCACGTGGAATTTCCACATACCTACCTCCTCCCTCACATCCTTGCTCATTTGAAGCAAAACATTTTTAATGCGGGCAAAGTAATTTACGTCACCGTAGCCTAAAGGTCGAGGGAGGCAATCCGCTTTAAAACCCTGTGCTCAATGTTCACCGTCCCCTCAGCTAATTTGAAAAGTTTGCCCAACCAAATTGTATCAATAAGTGGCCACATATGGATCGTTTTCCTAAGATGTAAATAATATTTTGACCTTGTTGCCCGTTCAATCTGCTGGGATGGGCTAATTTCCCTTTTAACCGCTTAGATGTTCTTTAGTCAAATTGGAATTCTTAGCTGCCTAAGCGCTCTTTAAGATTTTATATTCCTTGACTTCAAGACTTGTGGGGCTAAAGTAGTGACTATATCTGTCGTTGCTCCATTTTCTTGATTGTTGATATCGATAAAATTTCATTATGAAATCATTGTTTTCTAGGTTGCACTTAATTTATCGCAAAGCGCCCTAAAAAAAACGATATTACATTTGACAAAGTTGGTGACTATAAAAAACATGGAAAGTAAACGGGGTAATAAAGTTAATGTGTGGCCGCCAAGTTCTATTTAATGCCAACTGGGGATCTATTATGTTAAAAGTATTTTTGATGGCCACGCTGGTATACGCTGTGTCCATTATTTTTCTTTTATTATCTACTATTAAGTTTAATATTTACTCAGCTAACGAAAGAGCGTTCCTCTTGAGTCTTCCTCAATTTGCACAAATGTTTTACGATGTTATTGTTTTGGTGGATGACGGATGTTAACATGAAGTATAAGACTTATTTGCTAAAATTGCCAAAGAATTTTCATATGAACTTGGAAACTTCGTGCGGGAGTGAAATGTTAGTAATATTGGCATTGGGTATAGGTAACTGGTGAATGGTGATCATAAGAGCGCACATGTAGCTAACTTGGACTGCACGTCTCTTTACTATTCGTAGCAACTAGATCACGGAAAAAAAATATTACGCTTCTAGACCGTAAATTTTACGATTTCTTGTAACAGCGCCATCTAGCTCCTGATCTTGTACGTTTAGATAAACATCGAAACAGATATACTAATATCCAAGGTTATCAAATTCACGAAATAATATTTCTAATTTGGTATCCGGTGATTGGTAAAATAGTACCTACCTGTCGTCAGCATAAGATGATGCCAGTTTTGAGTTCAATACACTGGCAATACTAGCATACATGGTAGTTGTCTCTGATGGTAGGTAGATAAATGCTGTATCTTTTTAATTTTTGGCAGAGTTTGTATTTACATTTATATAATAAACATACCAGTCATCCACCAAAACAACTTCAACGAAGGTAGGGTTCTACCTGAAAAACGTGAAAACACAAATAAACAAGTCATATTTATTAAAATTAATCTTCACACGTAAAGGACCAATTATTTTTCTCGGGAAAAAGTTAATTAATACCCGTCAGAACAAATCCATTGCACAATCCCGCCGCAGCACGAAAACCGATGTTTCAGCTACAAACGAAAAGCCGCAGAACGTGGAGCTATATTAAAAACCTGAGTCAAGCACGAACTGAACCTTCGTTCCGTTTTACGAAATCATTTAACCTAAGTTACCTAAACCGGCATGAGTATTTTTGAGCTGCATTGTTCGTCAAGCTTACCAGCGGACAGCACAGGGTCTACTCTTATTAATCACGGAAATGTTTAGGACTTTAGTCCCCACACGAGCCCAGTCTTCAAATGGTAATTTTCAAATAAAATTCACACCGAGTTGAAAGCTGAGATTTGTGTACCCCGAACCGAACCTCGAACTAAAAACACCAGGCTACCATAGCTTGTGTGCGCAAAAACATCAAAAGGGACATGCTTCGGTATATTGCGGCCAATTCAATCATATCGTCCCGCTGGGATATGAGAGATCGCATTGAATACAGACTGTGGGCTCCTTCGTTTCCATAAGTGCTGTGTCGATGACGTGATGTAGGTACTCGAATCGAGATCGTTTTTTTCTAGACACTTTTCATCTCGTGTTCGTGTTTCCTTGAATGTTCTATAACTTACTCGACATCAACTCATAAATCGAATGTTTCTTTTTATAAGTTGCTTGAGTAACCCTAAAATTCTTGATAAACTCATTCCAATCGACGTCATGTGCAGGCAGATGCAAGTTATATAAATGTAAATCCGGGTCAGCATTTCATCCTTTGTGCGATGGAATAGAAGCAATTTCGATCTTGGAAACGGGTTAGATGGTAACCTGTAACGTTTGTCCGCAGTTTTGGATGGAAGTAGGCACATTGGAGATGTATTGCAAAATTTGCAAAGCTATATGAATTAAAATAGAAAGACTAAGTTTTCTCTTGTACGTCAATGAATATGAATAGGTACATAATGTGAATGTCTTGAGACGAGTTTCCTTTACGTCTGACTACATCTTTTCCACACTGTTTTTTTTAGCTAAAAGCAATGGTAAGCTTGTTTTTTTTAATGTGCTCCATTTGTTTCCAGTCTTGTACAAATACTACGGATTCCAAGCACATAGTTACCCGCACGTGTCGGTGGCTTTGCAGTATCTAGCTTTTGATATCTTGCTGCTTTGTTGTGCGCTTTTATTGTAAAAATACAAGATGTTACGTTATTTTCCACTGCGACTCCGAACTGCAGATAATATCATTGAAGTAGAAACGTGCACTTCATTATATCCTTTTACTGCAGGTTGAGATTAAAACTGTTTTGTCAAAGAAACATTTTAAACCCGTCGTCGGCACGCGTCACTTGAAACTTCCAACTTGACAGGCTTCTAAACAGTCGAGCAGACATCAAGAAAGTATCTAAACACAAAACAAGTTGCTTCAAATAGACACTAATTGTTACGAGTATCTCGATTGTTGTCGTAACTTCATTTATATTGGAGAAAGTCTCAGAATTCCTGTGACGGACAGGTGTCACTGTGTCACTCTCTGTATTGTATTGAAATTTGAGGTGTTTCTTATACATGCTTTCTTTTCAATCATTTTCGTCTTCTTGAATATTTCGTTTCCCCTTCCAGCTTCAACTAGTTCAACTGCCTTTAGATTAATGATTTCTTACAACTTTTTACTGGTCCTCGATATAATCCTCTGTTCCGCTGGGTCACCGTCTTCAGTCACCTTTTCCTCTTACCCAGTCCCATTGTCCTATTAATCTGGGTCAACCTTTTGCCGCCATTCGCATACTCTACCAGATTCTCCCCTTTATCTACTACTACTACTACTGCTACTTCAGCCTATTTGCGTCCACCTGCTGGGCACAGGCTTCCTCTTATCACATGAGGGTTTGGGCTATAGCCCCCACGCGGGCCCCATTCGGACTGGGGACTTCACCGAAAAGCTCAGTGGTAAATTCAAATTGAATTTCGCACATAAGTAAACTTAGAGGTGCACTTCTTTCTTCATCGGCCTGTGACTTTTCAAATACATAGTATTAGAAAATAAGCATAGTCATTTTTTTTAGAGAACAATAACGAGTATAAAGCTTAAATTGTTTCCACAATAATCGATAGCTTTACTATATTAAAGAAATTATGAAACCTACAAGTATCTGTATTAATTAGAGTGAGGAACGTTCGCGGATTGCCTGTTCTGTTACGGGCACACTATACAATAATGAATTATTTTAACACTATTCCTCCTAACTTCAACTCTTTTTTGTCCTTTCGTAACTTACGAGTCGTAAGGTCAATTAGTTCGACCACTATAGTCTGTAGGTCATCTCGCCTACGATATATGATTAAGAAATGCCTTGCCGAATATCCGAAGACATTACCGTTTCCTTTTACGAGATTTCACGCCCACCATTCTCATTCTCGTCCAGTTTATATTGAAAAATCGCGTTTTGCATAAAAGCACCGCTATTTATAAACATTTTAAATTAGAGCCCTCCTGTAAAAACTTTGCGGCTGCCATCAGCCTTGGTAACTTCAAAGGGCCGGACCTCGATACGTTATGTATGACGTCACACTCACAAGCTTATGACGTACTTACTGAATAAAATGGAATTCATCATTTCAGCCAAAAGACGTCCACTGCTGGACATAGGCCTCCCCCAAGGCTCGCCACTCAGACCGGTCCTGTGCTACTTGCTTCCACCGGTTTCCCGCGACCTTCACGAGGTCGTCGCTCCATCTTGTTGGAGGCCTACCGACAGCTCGTCTCCCGGTTCGCGGGCGCCACTCGAGAACTTTCCGGCCCCATCGGCCATCAAATGGCCGAAAAGTGTAATTAGTTAAAAAAAGACCAAGTCACAATTAAATAATTCCTCTTTTTTTAATTAATAGTCATAAATCCGGTTTTATTTGTTTATTATATTCCTTTTCATTGACCTACTGTAATGTAGAAGGAATTTTGAACTTGAATTAGCATATTTATTAGGTTCGAGATGTCTGGGGCATTACGTTACTGCTTATTACTTCGCGTGTAGTATTAAATCTAACTGAAGAACAATTGTGGACTTTATTCAAGTTAACGCATTCACTGCCAATTTTGTTTTTCGAACTTTCGCCAGGTGCCACATCTGTCATTAAGGGAACATTGCAACGCACATGTGCGTTCAAGGCACTACGGGAAAGTCGGCAAAACGCATATATGTTCGAAAGTTCGACGTCCTGCTCAATGGAACAGAGAAGGTAAGGAAGTACTTTTTATTTCTTTTTAAACGGTTTTATATTTGTAAAATTATTTATTTCGATACAAGGAGAATTTTGTGTTCAATGAATTTCTGCTTACATAAATAAATTGGTTTCAATTGAGTCTAAAATTTATAGGTACCCTAATACGCTTGTGTGGTACAATAATTATTAATAGCATAGAGCATTACAATTTACAAAATACTCGCATATGTATTGTATTTTACGATCACAAGATATCGTATATCTCGATTTTGTTACCTACACTTAATGGTGTCGATGCTGACTAAAAATAAGAATTTCATGTTAAAAACCGTCATAAATCATCAGTTCTGCAGCCGTAATTCACCGTTCTTAACTGGAGACATTGCGTGCTGCTCTTACGCGGTCTGATTTTTCCCGGGCGCATTATCCATTTCCGTTTCGGCACGCTCGTCAGTAATATTTGCATCCCCGTCATTAATATCCGAGCCATAAATCAGTACAGCTTGGCCATCAGGATGCATCTCACCCACCCGGGAACAGGGAGTTCCCGCTAAAACATTCGGATTCCGGATTGCATGAAAACGTTAAGGTGCAGAGTTTTCGATACTCTGCTCTTCATGCTCATAAGCTCGTCTATTTTCTCATTACTTATCATATTTAAAGGATCTTGACAAATTATAACTAAGTTTTAAAACAGTGGCTCTCCCAATAAACGGCATCGTAACTACAAATTACGTCAGGTACCATATTAAGCAACAAGCATATTAATTTGGAAGCAACTGGTGTCGTACAACAGCGAAACTTTAGTTTTCCAACTAGCTGCCATGTTCCTTGCAATTCGACAGGCCAATATTACACTGTACATCACAGTGCCGCCAAAACGGAGGTTTGGAATACAGCGCGTCTGACGCGGTCCAAGAATAATAAATTCACCATTATGTTGTATAAAATTAAGCTGGGCTGTTGTTAAATGCATAATTTGAGATTTTTCAAGAATTTGCGAAGTGGCAACCTGGAATACTTTCAACATTAATGCCGAAATTCTCGAGTTTGCTACAGAGACATTCCATCTTAGGCCTCAGGGTAGGCAACGCATTTCAGATCTAATGGTTTCTTAATGGGGATCACAGGATTTGGGTGCCCATGGGCCGCAGTGACCACTTACCATCAGATGGGCTGTGTGCTCGGTTGCCTATACCATTGTCATAAAAAAGAGGAAAACATCATCCGAATGATCTGACGTAACCTAAAAGCATACACGCTTAGTCTTTTCTAGTTCAATACATTCTAATTTCATGTAAATTATCTTACAAGTAGTACGTGGTAGTACCAATCTATTATGTTGTGAACTTTGCATAAAATATCTACTTAATTAATACTTACTAGAAAATACAAATCAAATTAAAAACATGATGAACAGAAGCAATTGAAAAGCAACAAGTAAAATAGTCGTGCCCAAATGTACCCACTCTATACCCAGTGATCCGGAATCTTCTCGAAGCTTCATTTGTTCGTCTGTTACTTGTACTTACTTACTTATACCTGTACAATAAGACACGTGCCGAATGCGCAGATGTGTAGCGCACCTGGCGGTTTGGACTCTAGCGCAAGTCTGCTCACGATGAGCTCAAATGTAAAGGATCCCATATTTTTTTTACTATAGGGAAGACGTATATAACCGAGCCATTTCAATAAGTGGAGTTTTGGTACGACCTCTAAAGGCAAGATTTCCTGACACAGGGAAAATATATTGATAAGGATAAGCATGCACAAATCAAGTCGCTGTAAGCTGTAAAGTTAGAAATAGTTCATATCTTCTGATTAGCGAAGAGTGGCCAATCAAACGCTATGTGTCGATGAGTTAAAATGCGAAAAATGGAAACTAAATCGGGGGAAAAAAACTGGCCAAGAAGCGAGTTAAACTCGCGTGGAGAGGCTGCCGACCCTTGATTATTTTCAATGACGTCATTTTCAAATGTTTCAACGTCATGAAGTACTTTCATTTGATATGTTACACGATATAGTTTGAAAAACTTCATTAATATTTTTTCAAGCCCCCAAAAATAGGTCTTTGATTAAAATTAATTTATTTTCGTTACACCTCCGTCTTTGGGTCAGAAATTTACCTACATATTCGTACCAAATTTCAACTTAATCGGTCTAGTAGTTTCGGAGAAAATCGACTGTGATAGACGGACCGATAGACACACGAGTGATCCTATAAGGATTCCGTTTTTACCTATTGAGGTTCGGAACCCTAAAAATGGACAAGAAAATAAATCATCTGTTTGATGTTACTCCATTGTAGATATACCTAGCCTTTGGAAAAACAAAACTAGGCTCATGAGATAAGACGTTCTTCTTCTATAAATAAACGTGCATCTGCCTATTTATAATTAATTTTGCATTATGTGCAAATACGATTGCTTTAACTATCTGATTTAAACGATATAGCGTTCTTTAGGTTATAATTATGTACGACTATTATGAGTAATAAATGGAAATGTATTTTCAATGCCGACGCTACACTATGACCCATAGTTCTGTATGCACCTGCTACCAACTTACGGTTGACTGTGACTGCTCACCAGTAAAATAAAGGGAAAATTTGTGAAAAACAAGATACTAATCACTTGTAAATTTACATTCATTCCACTTTACCTATCTATGCTAATTGAATAAAGGAATTCTATTAGATGAACCCATGTCAAAATTTTATACAACTGACGAGCCATTAAAAAAAACGAAGTCAGCAAATTAACCGTGTCATTTGACCGTGACATCCATTTCACGTTAATACAGACCATACAATTGTTTATGAATGGTGAATTAACAACAAAGGAGTCCGGAAACCGGAGAGGACAAAGAGTATCGACGCATGAACAAAAAGCTTTCATTTTGAATTCACTAGATTATTAGATAATATGACAAAGAGGTGAAAGAGGTAGGACTGGAACAGGGGTCTGGCAGATGAACTGCAAAATGTGATGATGGCTTGATTTGCAAAAAACAAACCGATTAATCCTGAATTGAAACTTTCCATTAGTATTCACGCACATAAATGCATTGTGAATAATGAAGATGTAAATAAGAATCTGTATTTTACAAATGTTTAGCTAGATTGATCGTTGGATAAAGGTGGGTACATCTACAACTTAAATAATTTAATACAATATTTGAACGAAGGTAAACTTTCGACTGAAAGGCTAATACAAGATCTTACACGTCGCCGGTTATGTTTCACTGCTGCACTAAGTTAACCTTTCTCTTGTGTGGGATTAATGTGACACTTGACACTTCCTTTGCTTTATCTAGTGTTCCCCTAGTAAATCAATTCATCTATACTAATACCATAGAGAAATGATACAAGAAGAGTGGCAGAGCCAATGAAGTATCCCGAACGCAATTTTTTTTATCAACCCTTTAGAGGTCAAAAATATAAAATACGCGTGTAATTAGTTTTTATAGATACTTATTCATACGTAACGTACGTATTCGTACTGTAGAGGGGGGTTGGTGTTAGCTCAGGTAGCTGCTGCAGGCACGGAGATCAGCGGTGGAACCCGAAGACCCGAAGTCAATGTCTAGCTAATTAAAATCTCTAGATCTTGAAGACTGGCCCTATTACTGACTATCACTTCCCTAACTATGAAATAATAGATTAAATGTTGAATTCATATTATATTTTCAGAGATGTTTTCATTACAAAGGATAGAAAAAGACTAAATATAAAATGCGATACAATTCTACGCTTAAAATTGCCTATTTTTGAAAGAAAATGTGTCAACTCACCGATTATACTCGGCCAGTCCCCACAGTACATTAAAGTTTTTTCTATGCTTTTTTACTCTTATCTCTTTCCGCCCAAAATTGGATGAAATACACCTCAAAGTGAAGAACGCCACATAACGTTAATTTAGTCGTACCTCAGCAGTAAAATCACAAGGGTAAAAATACACGTGGAAAAATATTACGAAGGTTACCAAAATACAAGGCTTATTTACACTTGGAATGAAAATCAGGTAGGTAAATTTCAAATTATAGAACACATAAGAAACCTTTACATCGTTAGGTATGAGAGATATTCAAGTTGGGGCAGTCTTCAAGAATAAGCGAGACTACAAGGAAAAAGGTCCATTGATGTCTGTGTTGTTATATCAGGGGGGCAGATTGTTCAACAGCAGGATTTCCATGAGTTTACTACATCCAATACAAGCATAGCTATCAGTAGGTCCAGTTCTAGTGAAAATATTTGACAAAATGAAACCCATGCGGTGTTATGCTTGAAACATGACTGCACTACTAAGTGAGGCCATTATGTTTCACAATGTTTATACAAATATAGCCTAGCTCCGTATTTGGTGGTAGGTACATAAATCACTACGTACATCAAGTGACTCACATGTGCTCAATAAGTATCTAATGTCACACGTTGGATCGTACTCTTATCATGGATCTAATGCAAAGAAATCTAACCACCATCAACCGCCACGACAGCCTATTTACGTCCCACTGCATGGGCAATTGGGCACAGGCCTCTCACCACGAGAGGGTTTTGGAACGGTCTATAGTCCCGACTCGGGCCCAGTGCGGTTGGAGACTTCAAAGTTTCAAACACATCCTTCAATTACTTCCGAGATGCGTGTAGGTTACTTCACGATGTTTCCTTTCACCTCAGCTCAGAAAGCTCAATAGCTCAGTGGTAAATTCAAATATAGTTTCGCACATAGATAAGTAAACTCAGAGGTGCGAGCCAGGTTTTATCTCAGACACTGCATGAGAAATCATACTGATCAAACTACTGGGCTCCCATGGCATTTTGATGACAGTTAATAATAAATAGGCCGTTATTTTTATCACTTTCAGCAGCAGAATTGCGTTCACGTTGAACAGAGTAACCCAAGCGGAAAAAAGCACTTTTTACACTTTTTCAGTGCTTACCTACATCTCCATTTTTCACACAAACTGAATCCGCTTTGAGGGCTCTCGGCACTGAAAGTTAATCTGCACTTGAGCTCCAAATACGAACCATTGTTAAACAGAAATCGCTACAACGCCATTATTGTAGGTACGAGGAAAATTATGGGACATAGATATATAAATATCTAAAAAGGGATCCTCCACAAAAAGGCAAAAGGCAAGTAATGTAATGTACCGCTTTATCAAAGAGACCAGGGCCGGGTGGAATTCTCTATGTCGCATAACTAAAGTCCAATATGCTAAAAGGTCATGCGGTTTACGTGAAAATGACATATGTATATAGTTTTAAGCCTTTGAAACTATCCACTTTGAATTTTGAAATGAAAAACACATGACAAAATTACACTGTGGTACTTTTGGACTAAATGGCGCGCAGGTTTTTTCAGGAATCCTTAGGTATATTATATTCTCATAATTAATCGCAACAATTTCATACATATTATTTATCGTATCCTTTCTGTATTTCCTGTGTTTTGTATATGGTGTTCAAGAAAGAGTATTGTTGTTGTTGTTAATTAACTTTTTAAAGATCCACTTGCACCAACCCTCTTAATTCAGGTTTAACTAAACCACATGCATATGTATGAACTTAATTAGAGTTAGAGGCTAAACCGAGGTTAGGTGCTGGTGAAACCCGGCCTTAATACGATTATTTATTAACACTACAACTACTACAACAGCCTATTTACGGCCCACTGCTGGGCACAGGCCTCCTCTCATAACGAGAGGGTTGGGCTATAGTCCCCGCGCGCGCGGGGTTTATTAACACAGGGGGGTTTAAACGGAGTGTTGGTAGAAGAAGAACCTCATGGCTTAAGAATCTGCGTCAATGGTTCCAGAAGAGCACCCGATCACTTTTCCGTTCAGCTGCGTCAAAAGTGGAAATAGCCATGATGATCGCCAAACTTCGTTAGAAGATGTCACCAGCAAGAAGGAGACTAACACAGGATAGGCAACACATTTGTTATTTTAGGATTTCAATTGTCCATGGGTCTCAGATACCTACCGCACAGAGTTGGCCGGAGGTATCTCGTTTGCTGTAAAAAAAAACAAGTGATAGGTAATAAGATTCAAGAGCGATTCAAAAATAAATAGTACTATGAAAATAAAGCGAACTAACGACAGAGCTAAAACTTGAACAATGAGGGCTATCGCGTATAAATTCGCCGCATGAGGCGTGTCAGCGACGCAACCTACCTACATGGTGTTCGGGTTCTACACTATGACATATGCATATGCATATATCGTGCGTAAAACAAAATCTCTTTTGCCTTTGTCATCCTGCGACCCAGCCCCTTATTATATAATTATTAAATGATAGTCAACAAAAGATTTCATGTCTTTTCATAAGAAGTCTTCCCGAAGTTTCCCACTTATTATTGCTTACTTCGATTAAATTGTCATCGCAGCAGTCCACAGTGAAAATGCCACGAGACCGCTAATTGTTTTTTATTTTAAAACTGTTGAAAATACTATCAACAGTCGATAAATCCGTTGGATTTACAAACGTCCCGTCAGCGCCGGGAATAAATCAGTCGGTCCGTTCCACACAGCACCCTTGGAGATCCTCCAGCCAAGGGTACCTCGTCGTTTTCAAGAAAAATATGTACCTGTAGGTAGGTATATCTAAGTTATTATGTCTTCATTGGGCTCCGCGATACAGGCTCAGAGTCTAGTGCGGAAACCGCTGCCAACTTATGTTACTTTCGTAAACCAACTTGTGGTCCTATTATTTCCATGACTGTATTCTGCATATTTTTTCTGGTAAATAAACACTATTCTTATTTGCTGAAATAGTGTTCATCCTCAGTTTCCATATTTGGTAAACAAAAATTCTACCCTCAAAATGATCATTTTAGTACTATTTGTGGCTATTTAAGCGTAAATAAAGGAATCCCAGAGCAAAATATCGCTAAAGAGTTGTCCCATAGGTTTGTTGAATTAGAATTATTTGATACAGTAATAAACTTATTTATCCCAAAAGTTACCACTTTGAGGTTAGAATTTTGTTTACCAAATAAGACAACAAAGGCTGCACAGAGCTTAGTAGAAACTTAATCAATTAACATGCATGACAGGATCGTAGTCGATGCGGTCATTTTTTTCCGTAGTATAACTCAAAGACCCTAATATCTACGCTATCATTGGGACTATCGTCAGGTGGTAATGATAATTCTTCATTAGACTGCTTGTCTGCAAAACAATGTGATGTTACTGAACTAGTTATGTAGACTAAACGAAGAAACGAATTTATCCACCAATCTACACCGAGGTCAAAGCAAATTAAACCTTTTTAGCAGTTGAGTCACTAAATGACGTAAAATTTACGTGACAGTGCTGTGAGGACTATACTGCAGTTTGGTATGCCACAAGCGGCGAGTGAAACTGCGCGTACGCATTCGTATTAGGAATGTGAGTAAAAGTGTATCCCAAGTCTTCAGTGTAGTGTCCATGATATTGCAGAGTGGGGTACAGTCTCGTAGCTGTCGTGTAGTTCACGATTGTGGCCACTTGATCATAGATGACGCTGATCTTGCGATTTCGAATACGTTGTTGTAAGGGACGAGCTTCTTTCGTATAGATGATGCTGATACTATGATAGGACTACGATTACTTATCTAATTTAAAACCAAATAAAAAAGAAAAGAAAAATAACGTTTATTTTTGCAGTTACATTTACAAATTCAGCACAATATTCTTGATAAATAATGTGGCTGTTATGAAACATAACATAGCAAAATTAGCAAACCTAAAATGTAGGTAATTGCTTTTTAAATTCAACGAAGTTTCGATGTTCCCCGAAACAACAAAACTTGAATATTCTCGTTAAATTTAAGCCCAGAAAGAACCTGTTGTTTTTATCGGCCATTATAAATAGGCAATTACATTTGCACAGGATGGTGTTCATTGTAGTTTCATTGTTTAGGAACTAATTAAAACCACACGTCGTTAAAACCTGCAATTATTACAGCAGTACAACGTTATTGTGCTAGTGCCAACACCTGCATGACGAAATCTAATTTAATTTAAATCGAAGTCCTTAGTTCCATAACATTACATGCCCTTTTGAAATTTTGTTACAATTACAACTGTACATGGATGATATGATATTCAAAATTCTGTCCTGATTCTTCATTCAAACCAAAGTCACTATAAAAATAACGGCATTCAAGAAGGATAACGAAGAATTACGAAGGCGCTTGCGCGTGTATCGGCTTATGAGGGTAGTTGCATGCAACGTCTTACTTTTACTTTTCGGGCTACTCGTGTCTTTCAGCTTATCATACTTGAGCCCTTTGTTGGGTTTACAACCGAAAATACCTTCCTTTAACAATGCTCCATGAAAACCGCACATTCATTTTCTAAAAAAACATCAGCTTCCGCTGCCTTATGGTTCTCTTCCTTACATTTTTGCAGTGTAAAAGTAACACTTAAAGTAAACGTTTCAGCGTTTAATAAAATTGCAGTCTTCTACGCTCCATTAAACTCCAAATTAAGCTGCATTTCACGCCGTTAAGAAACTTTGTAGTTCGTTAGTTGAATTTCTACTTTGTGCTTTAATCCCTTTTACACCTATTAAACTGGTTATAAACGGACCCAGTTTCCATGCATACAAAAGAGTTTAATTACCAAATTACGAAACTAATCCGCCATCGTAGATCCATTAAAAAAACTAGAGCGAACCAGTATACCCATATACTGATCATGGCGAGGGAAATAATAAATAAACTAACTTAACGATTTGGGCGAAGTTTTATGAGGGAAGAGTGCATGGTTCCGATTTCATGGTGCAGCGTGCGTGCACTGCCCGCGAGGAAATTTTGTGTATTTCTTACTTGTATATAAGTTACTATCATTTATTCCACTAAATATCATATTGATGGTATTTCGCCACACAAGAGCCAAGAACGAAGTGGCGATAAACGTTAAAGTTACATTGAATACGCATTTGTATTTTAACTGATTCGACCCTGTAGTGCAAATCTTGTGTAGCGTGATCGTTGTTTTGGAAGTTATTTTTTACTATAAGAAACAATACGTACATGGTAATGTTCATCCAATAAGATAAGATGACGAAAATGCACTTAAAACCACTAAATGCATTTTTGTCATATTATCTTCGATGGACATTAAGTTGGTCTATATCACCAATCTCATCTGCTTGAATGTTTTCATGGTTAAAACGAAAACGTTTCAGAAGTGATTTGCATTACAAATCTGCAGGTTCGTGCGTATGATTACAAACCGTGTTGTTCATAAAAACTTCTAAAATGTCGAAAATATGTTAATTAAAATTTTAATACGTAATTAAATTTAGCCTACTATATGAGTCTCCGAAGCAAAGTCTAGAAGTTAAATTAAATGTTTAATTGGACTGAACTCATACCACACCTAATGCCATTCCTAAAATGGGCAGGTACGAAGTTAACTGAACTTTGAAACGTGACGTATCTTGTCTGAACTTATCGGGTTCATAAATTTAGTCAGGTATCGAATTTGAATAAGTGTCTGTTGTTGGACCCTTATCTCCACCAGGGAAGACTTCTTTTTGGTCATTTCGTGCACTCGCTACTACCTACTCGTATTAAATAATTTAATAGGACATTATAAAAAAATATGGAGTTACTACTCAGCAGTACACATTTACCTTTACTGACATTTTGTCTTGGCCAGCCTGACACTTGAAAGCTCATTGCGTTGTACTTAGCAATATTTCTCAGTGAACGCGTTCGGGAGTTATGTACTTAAGTTATTTAACGTATATTCTTTTACGTGAGTCTTGACCGTTAGTTTAAGTTTTGTTAGTAAATAAATAAATAAATTCTGTTTTAAAGCCGTTATAACTCCGTTCCATTTCACCGAACTATAAAAATCGATGTTCCTAACGTTCCAGAATCTAGCAGGTTAATTGTGTTTGCCTAAAGAGGGGGGAAAGGGGGAATCGCCCAATTCTATCTCCACCTGACAGACTGCAGAAGTTTTTAAATTGGCTTTTTTACAGCGCGCGATATTTGCTCCAATTAATAGCTCTCTGACGATTTTACTACAGTTCTGGGAAAGTGTTTACTTACGTTCCGTTTAGTTTTGGTTGGATTGGAGGGCTTCTTTGTTCAGTGTAGCTTCGCAAGTTGCCAAGGAGTCAATGGGGACTATCGTTTCTTTGCTCACCAGTTGGCGCCACTGTTGACTAAGGTCCAGAGGTATAGCTGTCAAAGGCGAGTTTATAAGGTCGGCGCCGAAACCAAGTTTTAAATCTTGAATCTCATTCAGTTTATTAATTATCAATAACTATCATCATATCGAGTAGCTATGCCGCAATGTTGTGCAGTTCCGTTTTTCTCTCCCTCAATTCCGCTTTCAAAGCGTTCACATTCATCGTCAAATAGGTAATCCATATTTGTGATAATTTCACGAAGGAGATCACCTGTCAACAGTTAAATTAAAGAAATTATAATTTGTCACGAAAGAAGCCCGCCAAAACCAGTGAAAAGTGAATGTTATTGGACCTCACGCGACACTAGCGCCTCTAGTGGCAAATTCACACGTGATATCCCCCATTGTAGCGTATATTTTTAGCGTACAATTGTTGCGTTTGCTCCTCAGTAAGTACTTACACACAGAGTATTGATAGTAAATTATGATGAAAATTACAGTAACCTGGAATAAATTAATTCTAACATTCCATCCTAATAAATATTATAAATGCGAAAGCAACTCGTATATTAAATTTCGGAGATAATCCTCATTATCATCCCGCGGGCCGACGCTAGTGATTAGTATAAATAACTAGTTTTTTCCCGCAACTTCGTATGCGCAGAGATATTAAAATTTAAAATCCCGTTTTTTTTCGTTCTCGTGGGAATTTCGGGAAATCCTCTCTTGGTGCTCCCCTACGTTCCCTAAGGAATCTGCATGCCAAATTTCAGCTCTCTACGACCAGTAGATCGGCTCTGCGTTGATCGATCAGTCAGTCAGTTTCTTGTTTTATATTTATATAGCTATAGATAATTAAGTATTCTACAATGTAGCTAGTCTACTAATGGTTCGAATATACGATTGAATGCTTTTTAACTATCCAGATGAACACGCATACTATCCGAGATCTGTGGTAAATTGCGTGTTAAATTAATCGGTTATTAAATCTACGAGATGCACGTTACCGAATAAATGTAAGTAAGATCTTTCTGGGATATTCATGTTAAAAGACATTGACATATAATAAGTAATAACATATGGACGAACAGTGCCTAACAGAATATGTCAAATGACATTAGCAAAAATGTTCCAATATGCTAACGCCCGTTTATAACGGCCAAACGGGTGCCCGAGCTGTTCGGGCATCCATTTTGACGGGGCCATTTTTCTCCGGCTTATTATGAATCCTAAGATATGAGACTTCTTTTTCTCCGGTTGATTGTGAATCCTAACATATGAGATTTCTTTTGATAGTAGCGTTGTAGCGTCGCGTGACGTTATCACGTAGGCACCTGTAAAAATCGTCCGTAAGCCGACTTTACAGACAGCCATTTTTTTATGAGTAAGTATGTTTATCTCATCTTTCTTATCTCGATCAGCATCAGCATCAGCATCATCATCCTGTATCATGTTATCGAATAATTATATGCGATGTGATGTATTGTAAGGATGTTCTTTTGTTTCCATTGATCACGAGCACGCCATGTGTACTTATTGTTTTGTCGGCCAGTGGCGCACTCTATCCTGTCGACTTTCACTTACCAGCACATCAGCTGATTGAGTGCGCGAGCGCACGCAATTGCGATGCTCTACTTCAATCATAGATGGCGTTAGTAGTTGGTATTTGTTCTAGGGTTAGGCGTGAGTCATTCAGGGGATGGTTTTGTAATTTATAATTTTTAGATAGGTATTCAATTGGTTAACTGGTTTGTGTTTGTTGTGATTAGGTTCCGACGTACATGTGTACAGTCGACGTCAAAGCGATGTTTACACTTTTTAAAACTTATTCAGTAAGTACATAAAAGATTCCGACGAGTTGAGTTGAGAACCTCCTCCTTTTTTGAAGTCGGTTATAAACTGAATAGGGTGCAAAGTATAAACATCGCTTTGACGCCGACCAGTCGAACCTATTGTCCAACTTGACTAGACTACAATGTTTTCCTCGTTATATGACACATCGTACCTACACAAAAGAAAATTCTGAGAAACAAAACGTTTTTTTTTACGTTCGGCGTGTAAGTATGCAATTACGAGTTACGACCAAGTAGGACAGTTTACAAATTGGTATTTCTTGTATTTCTTGCTAATCCGATGTCTAGAGTTGTCAAACTTTTGTCATTTTTAGTAGATCTGAGACCGTATGGAATCTGTATCTTAAAGCTAAACAAGCCAACGGGGGTTGTGAAAACAATAGGTACCCAAGTAGGTAGTTTAAAAAGGTAGTGGAAGAGAAAGCGCTACGCACAGAACGCCCGATTTAGTTAGTATTTAACGCGTTTTAATTTCTTTACTTACTTTTCTATAGCCCAAACCCTCTCATGATGAGGGGAGGTCTGTGCCCAGCAGTGGGACGCAAATAGGCTGTAGTAGTAGTAGTAGTAGTAGTAGTAGTAATTTCTTTAAAATACCGTCTAAAAACATGGCATTTATAAAGCTGTCAATGTATGCATATAATATGAATAATTTTTCTATTATATTTAGTTTTACACTGTTTGTTATAATAAACTGGAGTAAAGTTGGATTAAAGGTCCGAGTTAGAGGTTACTTTGGAATTAAATTGTATCGAGCGAAGTTTCGTGAAACGTGTAACGAAAGATGTCAATGTAAGGATAATATAATCAAATATTACATATGTTTTTTTGATATTTTTAACTTTTAACATTTCTTAGAAAAGTATGATCTTACTTGCGCAATTTGACGATGCTGGGTTAGGGAACGGCCTAAGTGACTATTACTTACATATAAGATGCAAGTATAGGTAAATACGAACTTTACCAGTGTGGATACAAGTTCGACTCCCCCAGAGTTTTAACAAGATCACCACTGCGGCTAATGATTACATTACTCCATTACAATGAGCCGAGTTCGCTAATCAAATTCAACTTTAACTTCAAGTTGTTTAAGTTGATTTCGAAACTGCGCTCCGGGCCCGCATGGAAAGCGCGGGTGAACGTTTATTGTAAGTCTTTGGAGATAGTTATATCAGAGTAAGGTACAGGTTTACACAACTTAGAAGGCGCGTGGATTAAGCAATAATAGACTCTGCGTCAACGGCTTAAGTACTTCGCCACGCGCCTTTTAATTTGTGTCGTGCTATATCGCTTTGTTAGTTTAGCTTAGAAATTGTGCTGGTGGTTTCTAGTTTCAGATACAATATTTGAATTCATTATAACCTACTTTATACGTATGCTTCAATATCTAAAACACTCAAGTTTCTTATCGACCGTAGAAACCGTTGAAAGCGTCTGATTGACAACACGTTTAGCTCTTAGAAAAGTCTGAGGTGCAATCATAGCAGTGAATCAGACTTTAAAATCTCTTGTAAAGGCCTATTAATGTTTTCTTTCAATGTCCATTTCTGTGAAACCTAATGCAACTGATTTTCAACGGATCCTATACAGAAGTCCACAAGGAACCCTTATAGTTTCGCCATGTCCGTCCGTCCGTCCGTCTTTCCGCACTATTGCTCGGAGATGCTTAGTTCTAGAAAGCTGTAATTTGGCACGAATATATATATTAGTTACGCTGACAAAGTGGTACAATAAAATGTTGAAATATATTTTTTTATAAGCTACCTACCCTACTCGTAAATTGGGGATGTCATTTTTTTTTCTTGCGCGGCCTGTGGCATATCGTTGAATAGGTCTTAAAAAATATTGTGGGTTAAAACTATTTTTTGATTAAGAAACGCGTTTGTGAAATATTAAGCTTTAAAGTGCTATTTTTTGTTAGAGTCGTGTCCTCCCCCTGCCAGCACAATGGTGGTATTTGGATGGCTGAAAAAAATCACGGTTGTGGCATATATAACGTAGTTGAAAGGAAAACTATCACAGCTAAGTAGGCTGTACAAACTTACGAGTCATAGTCGACCAACTTACGAAATGATTCAAAAACCAATGATTTTTCTCGAGCGGCAGGGGCGTCGGGCGGGCACGTCTTACCACAGGCTAGCTAAGATGCTAATAAGTCTTAGAAAGGTACTGTGGGCATCGTCAACTTCGGAACCCTATACTTTGCGCGTGGCCCGACACGCACTTGGCCGGTTTTAAAAAGTCCATCCAATAAGGCTCAGTAAATATCTATGTGTCTCTATTAATAAAGTGATACCTATTAGGTCTTGAAAACTTGGCTTGAAAGCCTCAAAGACAAATCTTCAGAGAAAAAATCTCACGTAGGTAATAAAACATGCTGTTCGTGTCTCGCTCAACCCTCAATTCGTAATAGGTACCTTACCTACCTAGGTAAACGTAAGCAGTGAGATAAGTGGTGTTTCACGCATTGTCCACCCCAGGGAATTAACGAGAGTAGGTAGTTAGTAACATTCCCGTATACTGACTAATGTATCGTTGCTGTTTATAAGTACTCGCAATTAATAAATTTTCTACAAATATGATTTCCAACACTCGTTTGGATTTCATTAAACGACACTCGTGTTTAAAAACCCTTATTATGTAGCACTTGCATAAACCAATACGAAATTATCATCAACTCTTTTAGAAGCATTTAAAAATCATGCGTTACAGATTTACTGGTTTTTTCTGTAAATATGTAGGTACGAAATGCCTCAGAGTTGGAGAGCTGTGAAAAAACGTCAAAACTATAACTTACGAGCTTTTTACGCGCGACTTCGTTACAGGGGTTTTCATACAAAATTTCCAAAGCCCAAAGAGTTTTTGGAAATTTCCGGTAGTACTGGTATTTCCGGGACTTTTGAGTATTTCTGTGATTCCCATAATTTCTATCCAGTCCATTTCCGGGGTCCCTCAAATAAGTTTCCGGGATTTTAACGGGATTTTACGGGATTTCCGGGATAATAGGTAGCCTATGTGTTAATCTAAGTTACAAACTATACAAATTATTTCCAAATTTCAATTTAACACGCCCTTAACGTCTTAAGAATAAGGTCGTGTGTAGGTCATTTTGAACACCTGGACAGCTTATCTACTTCTGCTGCTGACTGTACATAATGCTTCTCGGTATATTGACGTCGATAGTCAGTAAGTAAGCCATGGTGGTTTGACGGGTTGACATGACCCTCACAATCCTGCAGGTCGGGAGTTCAAATATCAGCTTGCATCTCTCGCTTCATTTCAATTTTAAACAGCTTACCGGTCAAAAGATCACGGGGAAACTTGGAGACAGTTAAAAAAATATGTGAAGTAACTATACTTATACACCTTATAGTCAAACCTTCTCGTGATGCCATGCCCCAGTAGATGTGTTTTTGGTGGGTTAGCCAATAATAATAAATTGTTCGAAATTGCCATTGTATTGCCATCAGCTGAGCTTTATAACAGCTTAAAATTAAAACAAAAAACACAAAAGACCTGAAATATCTAAGAACGTAATTCGTGAATGGTAATTGGTTTCTTTCGATTGTCTCCAACGTCCATGACAATGGGATCACGCAAACACACCATGGCAATCGGTAACTGAAGTAATTTCACACTCTTCTGTGCTAATTGTTGAATTATCCAAATTGGTCGTTCAAGGTGAACCGTCGATCGGTTTGTGGAGTGCGCGAGGCAGGAGGCAGCGGGGGCGATTTTAGTTTCGCATAGCTGCTGGTTTGAAATAAGAAAATTCGGAAGAGAAAGGTTAAGAAATAAGTGAAAATAAATAATATGAGATAAATAACATAAGAAACTTCAATTTTACATTAGCTGTAATACTAGTATAGCTCAACTAGAATATATTTCTTATTATTTTCATTGATAATTCTAACCAATTTTTCCAGCTGTATAATTGGATTTTCCATTTTATTTACAATTCATTAATGTTGACTTTGCCCATTTTCACTTCTATCTCACTCCTTTCATTTATTTAGTCGTATAGATTTAACTTATTGAAGACAACAATACAAATGAGAAAGGGAAAGATCGTTGGTAATTAAATTCGGCATGACAGTTTCCTGAGCATTATAATAGAGGGTAAAATGGAAGGCAGAAGAGGAAGAGGTAGACCCCGCTGTGATCCTGTTTAACATACTTTGACCAGCTAAAGGAAAGTGCTATTGCCCCGTCTCATTATGACCTGAAAATACGGGCACAGATAGAGACATGGCGATTACTCCACCGACAAGAGCACGTCTCTTAAATATAAAAAGATTGTTAAGGAGTCGCTAAGGCCTCTTGAATACGTATATAAAACATCGCATTGTAATATAAAAACTCTTTTCTCCCGTGACTTACACCAGCATTCCTCACAAATCACGCAGTCTTCCGGCTATCGCTGTGAATTATCGGGCATTCGACGCGAACACCTTTGTGGAATGCCTCCATTAGTAAGTCTGCCTGCGATGACGGAAGCCATTGCCCTACTTATTCTAAACACAAAACTAGTGTTTTTGGATATAAGGTTGCAAGAAAGCCTAGGAAGCCTTGACATCTGATGGAAATTTATTATTAACTACTGAAGTTGTTCAGTGAAGATAAACTTTGTGATCATGTTCTTAGTAACTAAATTCAATTTACTATGTCTTTATTTTATTAGGAATCAGTCATTCACTTAACTACTGAAAAAAAGAAACTAAATGAAATGCTGTAGTTTGTTGATATTGCTTAAACGTAACCAAGTCAGTGTTCGCAGTCAATAAAAAAAAACATAAAACATACAGAATAAGGAAGATAATTATCTAGTATGTTTAGCTTCGTATAATTCGCTCCATAAACGGCCGAGAAAGTTACCCATTTTAAATGAGCTCTAAAATCATGTAAACGACCGAAAAGAAACCTCCGTTAACACTAAACGATCTTTTTAACGCTATTTAATATATTAGGGTACGCTTGCTTCGATCAAAAGTGTTTTCTCGAAACAATGCCCCTTGTGTAAATTGATGAACCAAACCAAGTTCAAGAGCAGTTTGTGTATCAATTTAGATACTTAAGCTGTAGTAGGTATTCTCATATTGGAATTGTTTCATATGAACGGAACTTACGGAACCCACAAATAAAATATGCTCTACATTCATAACACCTGTTTGTAAAAGGAAATGTTATATAGCCCCAAGCCGTTTAGTGAACGTAATAATTTGCTTTGGAAATTTCAATTTCCACCCTGAAGTTAATTGTTCTTGCGGGCCGGAGAAATTATTTTAATTGTTTTGTCACGGTCCCTTGAAAATATACCAGCGTACGTTATGTTACGATGAAAAATATTTCGTTTCGAGCAGCTCGGTTGTCTTTGTTTGAAAAATGATTAATCAAGATTTTTTGTCGTCGCTGACTCTAATGAATATTCGAACTTATAAAATCAATAACTATAATTTATAACCAGAACAGCCACTTTTTAATGTGTGAATAACGTTTAATGAAAGTAAAATAATCACTGAATGACCACTGAAAATATTCAGGTCTCATCAAGAATCTGAAGTATGAAAGTAATGGGGCTCTGAAGTTGACTACCAGGTAGACTATAATTTGAACTCTAAAAATGATAAAAAGTAATGCGAGCCACAAAGCGCTCACAATTTATTGCATCAGACTAAATAAAGTAGAGAACATTTCCATACAGTACCTATATGTATCACTTACTTTATTATAAATAAAGGTCTCATTGAAAATGTTAAGCTTCTAATAAGGACATCAATGACTCCAACCCTCACCGGATTAAACCATTATATCACAATGCCAGCCTTTTCTATTCGCTAAAGTTAGAAGCATTACATAAAAGCGTAGACCTATTTACAGAAAGCAAATAAAAGGAACAATTCCAGTTATTTATGCCGTTGTATTATCATAGCTGCCATAGTTGTGACTTTATTCGCTCTCCATTGTGAGCGTGCAGACTTTATGAGCGGAATATTTCGGATTCTCATGCCGATTCAGCAGTTTTCAGCGCAGCTCTAACACAATGATTTATTGTTTCAGATGCCAGCTATGTAGCCGAAGCGCAATCACAAACTTCGAAAACGTGAAAAGTGCTCGATATTGAGTTCCGAAGTTCGCCCCATCACGGTCACGTCGCGCGCGAAACAGTTACGTTGATTCGATATTTGAAAATGTGCGAGTGCGATTGGTTCGCGCGTTTCGCGTTCTCTTGATCAGTGATGTGCCGTGTCGATAGTGGTTATCGATAGTCGTCACGATGGCGACGATGGATCTGACTAACGAGGTGGTCCGATTGCGGGCCGAGCTTGAGAAGGTCTCTGCTGAGAGGGACATGCTTCTCTGCGAGGTGTCGAATTTGCGGAGGGAGCTTGAGCTTAGCGAGCTAAAGAACTTGCAAGATGACAGGTGAGTGAATTTTTGCTAATGACGCGTCTGGAATGGAGATAATACTCGTAACAGTACGGTGGCCGTGTGAGCTAGAGCTAGGTACCTATATGTCTAGGGATGGTTTCCGCACAAACAAAGGGCGCGTCATGTAGGTCCTTTGAATGGCTCGACAGTTCGTCGGGGGCTCCTCACTCCACGTTACTTAGTTGGTACAAGTTGAAGGGTTTGTTACGGGGGTATAAAAGTGTGAGAAGGGTTAAAGGAATGATGAAAAATATTATGATGCTAAATTAAAATACAAGCATTTCGTTCTTATTCTTAGCTCATTTCTGTTTAGTCCGTACGGCATACGAGAACATAACATGATATTATTCATATTTGATCAACTTCAGTCCCTATAAAGTTCAAAATATTGTATCATTTAACCAGTTTTGATACTCATATTTTTGTGTATGACAGTTAAGTACAATGTTTACTGATTGCGATAACTCTAAATCATTTACGTTTGTATAACATACTCGTAATTAAGTTCCTCTTTAAAACATACATGATTTTTTTCCCTCGTGAAAATCGCTCTCGCTTCCGCGCAACCCCCCACGCTCGCCCGTCGCTCGGGCCGCGCACACGCACGCCTATTGCTCCCATTGTCGGCGACGGCGTTTCCGACGTGTCTGACGTCAGAAGGTCCTTCCCACTCTCTGAATAGACCCTTAAAAACGATGCTGACTCTACTTTCCTTTCCACGTAGGTACTTATAAACTTTCCCGAATAAATCACAAGGAAAAGAGGAGATTGGGGTTTTTTAATTATTTTTCGATTCAATTAGGTACCGTGAAATGTTGCTCCCGGGAGTAAGTAATTACTTTTTACTGCAGGTTAAATGTTTTTTTGGGAAATTTAAGGATAAATTTGCCTATAGGTAGGTAATCTGGTATACTTAACCTGTTGATTTTATTGTAGGTATTGTTTAAAGTAGGTAATTGCGAGTACAATAACACATGCACAGGTTAGATTTTTTTTGATGTATCCTCTCTTCTGCCATTAGACCATGACCTACTTGATGATGATGACTGGAATAATCATAATGAATCTCACTGTCACACCTTTACGTGTAAATTATTGCATTACCTAAATTTTTCCAAAAGCTTGTTTCTGATTATCATAAAAAGAAAAAAATGCTAGTTTTGCTCCTTATCAATTATATTATAAAAGTCTTCCGTCACCTACTGTTAATAATATTTATGCGTAATATTAATAGTATTAATACATACGCAGTCGCAGGCAAAAGCCAGTGCTATATATATAAGTTCTCAACACACGGTTCCACATCCACATGTATATTTCCACTTATTTTTAAAAACTATTCGAGCCTAATCCCTATTCCCTACCCTCTAAATCAAGATAAACCTCGGACGTGGCTTCACCCTCATCATCCCTAACATGGTCTAGCATAAATAATTAATTATGCAGACATATATTTACATAGCTGACAATAATACCCAATACAAATTTACATTCTCGAAGGTTCCTGTCGAGATTGTTCTGTACTTCGACTTGTTATCCTTGCAAAAGGTCAGGAAATTAAAAAGAAAACTGAACTAAAAATACTGTCTCTTAATAAATGGACGTGCCGAAGAGTAGGTACCTACAGAAGGTGACTTGCCACTGGACATAAGAATCATGAGATTTCGAATGCGAACTCCGAGGGCTAAGATTGAATGCCTCTAGGCTGGTACAACGGCTCTCATACCTACTTAACGGAGTACAACAGGTGACAGGTCCGTTAGCGGGTAAGATGGTGGTAGCTATCCTGACGAACCCTGCATCAGGTCCTACCGTCGTAGACCTGCAAAAACACCATTTCATAAAACATGATTTTATGAAGATGACACTGATCCCCTTCAACATCGATTAATGCCTAATATGTTGTTTATCACGCACGCGATTATGAGAAACGATCAACAGAGAAAGATTACAGCTTACGTTATCCCGACATTAGCATGACTGATAACTCGCATCGCCGACCTGACTTGCCGAAATAAAGGGAATTCCAATTTTCGGACTAGCAATTTTATATGAACTTTGGCGCTCCCTACATTAAATGTTGTTTCGGACATAAATTCGGACAATATTTCGTCCTATCAAAATTCTGCTAAATTACTAGTATGCCAAACAATATTATGCATAATAAAATTCGGCCAAGTCAACATTATGCCAACACAATATTCGGGTAAACACCCATTCGGCCAATTAAGAATTATGCTTAATAAAAATTCGGCAAAGTCAAGATTCGGCGTAAATAAATTATGCGAAGCCTGTTATGCGTAAACAGTTTCGGACAAAAAGAATTATGTCAAATAGATGGCACCCGGCATCTGTACCGTTATATTCGGTATAAATAATAAATACTTAGGTATAAAGGCATGTATAGTAGGTTATAAAACAGATTTTTCAAGCGCTCCGCAAAGAAAACTCATTAACAATATAATGTTACACAAAATGTGCAAGTTATAATGAATTTGAACATCTCTCGACTGCTTTTGCTGTTCTCAGTTGTGTTCTGATTGTAATTTAAAATTAAAAAGTTTATCAATTTCCACTCAGGTTCTCACTTGGAATAATATCGTCGAATCCTATCAATCGAGTGATATTTATTTCTTTGTTTTTGGAAATACATTTTTGATATTGCGATTTAAAATTGAAATCATTATCGATCAGTAGCACTACCATGAGTTTACAGTGACCGTACTCATACCGTGACTCGTTGAACTAAAATTCTTCGTACAAATCGTTTACGTAGTCGCCAGCGAGTACGGTCACTGTAAACTCATGGTAGTGCTACAGATCAATTTGATAGGTAAGGTAAGTACCTAAAAACACATATTATGAGCTTGCTATTTAGTAGAGGTATCAATTTGTGTTAACCTAAGCTCATGTCTATGTAAGTACCTATTTTGTCAAAATGTCAAAATGAATATTCGGAATGTTTTAATAATTAAACATCCATGACTCGCGCACACGTTCGCTTCGTGCCCATCATACAAAACTTCCCGCAAGATTCAAGCCCGTGACCTAACCGCAGGCACACAGGGTCACTACCAACTGAGCCAAACCGGCCGTTAAAATTGCTAAAGTTCACCCACAAGTAAGCTGTCACCATAGTACAGTCGAGTTCGCCAATATGTACACACTTTTGCACCTTACCCCTTCGTGATAAGCAGGCATCGTTAACTGCGAGCGAAATCCATTGAAGTACTAGGGTTGCTACCCAGTCAAGTCAAGTCAAAGGCAAAAATTATTTATTGAGTAGGCTTAGAAACAAGCACTTTCGAATCGTCAGTTATGCTACTTATTCATATGTATGGAGGAATGTGTTTATTTATCATTATATTATATTTTACTTATCTATCTATGCTATGCTGATTGTATTGTTTGTGTTGTTTCGCCATCGAATTTGCGAAAATTATTACTCTCTGTCCCAAGTGAAAAATTCGGAGAGTTTTGGATAAAAATTGTAAATACAATACAAAAATTTACCATTTAACTGTAATAATAACATTACACTGAGATTCAGATTCTGTTCAGTTATATTTATTTGTATTATTTTAGTACATAATATTTTAGTTCATCAATTTAGAACCATCGCCATCCCTAACTGGTTGTCATACGTCATTTCAATGGATTTCGCTCGCAGTTAACGATGCCTGGTGATAAGGTCCAAAAGTGTACACATATTAACGAACTCGACTGTACAACGACCCGCTTCCGTAGTTACACTAATCGCTCGCCCCTATCCAAATCTGACTTACACTTTCTAAGTGCAGCACCGAAACTAGCTTGTTTTGCATGTCACATTTCACGGTGAGATTTGCATAGTAATAGCTTGAATTAAACACCGACAGAACCTACTCAGAGTAGCCTATTGTTGAATATGGTAAAACCACACATCTGTTTTGCATTTCGATTTTGCAGAGAAAATGTCAATGCCAGTGGCACCGCTATAGTGAGTTACCGATCTTGTTGTGCTCGGTTCTTTTATGCTTAGTTAGTGTATATACATAGGTAACTAGCTTTTCCCCGCAACTTCGTATGCGCAGAAATATTAAAATGGAAAATCCCGTTTTTTTCCCGTTCCCGTGGAAATTTCGCAAAATCCTTTCTTAGCGTATGCCTACGTCATAACATCTACCTGCATGCCAAATTTCAGCCCGATCCGTCCAGTGGTTGGGGCTGTGCGTTGATAGATCACTATGTCAGTTAGTCAGTCACCTTTGAGTTTTATATATTTAGATTATTATCCATATCGTGATCATAGTTCTCTTCTATAGTGTTCTGTTCGCTACCAAATTTCATCGAAATATATTCAATGATTTCGTTAACAATGTTCAACAGGGAGATTCACTTCCGTATATGTTATAGTAGTTTTAATATCAACACCACGCTTGAAACCATGCGCAATCGAGACTGAGCAAGCTATAAATCCGGGATTAGGTAGGTACCTGTTACGTAACGTGTAACGTAACAGTACCTCAAGTGTATTTTTCGGACCTGGAAAATACTTCTCGACCGCGTTTGCGTTTACATCAAGATTGTATGAAAACTTGAACAGCGCCCCTAACGGTACGTTTTGTAACAAGGTTTAGCGAGTGTATTTTGATTAATACGAAGGAGTGACGAGCGAGTAAGTGAGTAAACGAAAACGTTCACGTTTTCGAGTGACTTTTAGTATGACAGGAACGCAGTAGTATACGCAATTCGATCTGTCAAGGTCACTGTCAGGCTAATAGTTTGAACATTTTTGAAGATACTAAACATGGAGATAAAATTTAGAAGACACGCGGCATGCAGGACTTTTCAGTGCCTTACAAAATTGCTGGTATTGCCTACATGGCTATCTGTATAGCTAGTATTTGGGCAAGAAGCGAAAGAGAGAACTCGGTTCAAGAGTTTCCTACCATATTATAGTTGGGACTTAGGAGTTGTTTACAAGCATAGTTTACAGGAAGAAACCGGATATAGCGCTGCGAGGAAAGTATATGGAATACCGATTAGGCTACCGCAGGAATGTTTTTTAATGAGGAACTGTTCCTACGATAGTTTTACAGAGATGTTTAAGGGAAGATACTTAAATATTGCTAATGTTGTCTCGGTCCAAGAAGGGAAAGGCCAATTACAGAAATGTTCACAAGAAGCGTAAGAAGCGTCATACTCCGCCCTACTCTAACGCCGCCTTATGATGGCCCATTTATAGTGGTTGAGAGGAGGAGCAAAGCGTGGGAACCTGATTAATAGAGAAGGCAAAGCGACGTGCGAATCAATCGGTCGCTTGAAACCAGCCTTTTTGCTGAACGATGAAGAGGCGTACATCGCGACGTAGTCGATATAGAAATAGTCTTTCCAGGCGTGGAGGATTGTGCCAGCACCATCGGCATCGTCCACAAGGCACGGCACGGAAGAGAGATAGGCCGTGTCATGGATTATCGTTTCGGTAGACATAAGTACATATTGGGTGATGCTCACAAGAATTTCCAGTGTGTGACGGCACATTCTTGTGAGCCCCACCCATTTAAGCGTTCTAAATTATTATGAAATAAATCAACTTGAAACTAACCAAGAAAGTAGTTTGTTCTCATCATCACCACTCCCGCTACATATGTGGTAGATTAACGTTAAATAAATCATGTAAAGGGAAATACTATAAATGCAAAATTGTGGCTTAGTAGGTACTTATAGCTAAATAGAGCGGCCAACATTCTTGACTGATGCGAATACCTAAAAGCATTATATCAATCTAGCTTATTCCGACGGTGGCTTCATTCACGTGGAATTCGGAGCGTTCCCGTGGGAATTATGCTTAGTAACACCCCCCAATTCCCCAAGGAACCTATATGCCAAATTTCAGCTTTCTGCGGTTAGTAGCTTCGGTTGTGCTTTGATCGATCAGTTGCTAGTTGCTGACATTTGCTAAAGAAATATACATACTTACAATAAAAAAAACACCAATAATAAACTCAATGGAATATATAGCATGATTTATTAGTGCTTAAACTACTTAAAACTTGATGAAATTCTGGTAGGAATCAGCAGTTGGCTCAGCCACGGGGTCTGGTCTTAAAGTTGCCCCAGTATCACTTGACTTGCTGGGGCAGAGCCAGAAGGAACACTGAAAGAAAATGTAAGTGTATATTAGGTATTTAATTGAAGCCGTGATGGTGGCCAACTACTAGGCCACCATCACCTATTTATGAAAGGGGACGACTGCCTGGATCAGTCGGGTGATCGGTCCTCCATTCGGAACCATTTCACCCATACCGTCACCTATAGAACTCTTCATGCAGAGGATCGGCGGGCGTTCGAATCCGGCTCGCATCTCTGAGTTACTTTTGTGCAAAATTACCTACTACTTGGCTTTTCGGTGAACGAAAACATAGTGAATCGTAAAGAAACATGCACGCATTTGCGAAGTAATTCAAGAATGTAGGTACATGTGTGAGTCCCCAATCCAAACTGCGCCTGTGTAGGGCCCAAACCCTCTGGTGATGAGAGTAGGCTTGTGCCCAGCAGTGGGTATTGCATATGTCAAATAAAAATAAATACTATTATTATGTCTAATACTTCCTGTTTCTTGCTTCTATGCACGCATTCTCCTTTGTATTTGATAAAAGTAACAAGAGCTGCGCCAATTCTTTCTACGTTACAAGAAATTTGGCTCAATTCTAAGTAAGGATGTTAAAATAGAATTCTTCTCTTCTGTTCTCTTATATAATGGCTTCTTTCTAAGTATATGCAAGACAATTTTGCCACTCTCAAGTATGGCCTACGGGCCGAGCATTGTATGGAGGAAACAATTAATGTACGATATAAAAGATAAATCAAGTAAACTTGGTGAGGCTGAGGTGAAACAAACGTCAACGTCCATCTTGTCAACTCAAAATACTTCGAGTAAACTATTCGTAAACCGTTCATCTTTAACCTTTGAGTGCATTTGTCAACACCATTCTCGCACACGTTCATGTATTGTCACCATCACTTTGCGACATCCGCTATACACTATAAAATTGATGGTTTCTGTCTTGGACACTTCGCCATTATCAAAATATTTGTCTCAGGCCGGCAATTATTCAATAATAAACATTTAAATTATCATTAATATCAAATTTGAGGAGGCTTGGTAAACGTCAATCATGACAATGTCAAATATGTGACGGCAGGCAGTGAGTTAAAACGTCTCGATCGCGTTTGCGTTTCTTCAGGTTTTTTCTGTCAAAATTGTCAAAATGGCCATAAGTGTTGCCAAGTTACCTACATTTTCAAAAATTTCTAGGCAACCCGGAGTAATTTATGTAATTTAGTTTTTTGTTAAACCAAATCGAAGTACATAGTTATAGGTATATTCGTCACAAACGTGGAGTATCTCAACATTAAAAAAGAAAGACACACTTATACGTATGCGAAGAAGCTTAAATAAATAACATACTTAGTAAAAATTATCTCAAGAACACAATACAAGCATATTAAGACATAGACGACATACATATATCATTTATTTCACTTAAAAAATCTAAAATTTTGAAGTAAATTTGGATTCGACAGGTTCGAAAACCTAAGTTCTCACGTTCTCACGTGATAAAGTCGGGTGAGTAACTTTACTTCTTGCGTTTCGTTTAATTTACTTTTCAAACTGTCAAATACGAGCTTACACTCGCAGTTAGTCAGAAAACGTGTAAACGAATTCACATCCGTTTTCGTAAAGTAAATGTCACTCGCTGAATTGACTCCATGTTTTGCCGCTAGGGGTGCTGTTTGTGTTCTCATACAAAAATGATGAATAAACTAAAACGCGTTCGATGCGTTTAGCGCAAATAAAGATTTACACTCATGTGAGAAGAGGTAAAAACAAACCGAGCCCGAAGTTGAAGCTTACACTCGCGTGTTAAAACAAAACTGATCGTGAATAGTTTACTCGAATAACTTCGTGACATCGTTTTGCATTTTTGGTGTAAAAAATACACTAGACCTACAGAACGTGGCAGCGTAGTTTTACACTACTAAGTATTCGGCGCCAGCGTTCCATGTGAAGCGGTGTTTCTGTTAGTCTTTACTTGTTGCAAAATTGCCACTGTTTAAAGTGAAATTGCCATGTTACAAAACGTACATATAAATATTGCGTAACGCGCACAATACTACAGTTTCAATGTGCTCCGGAATTTGGTTAATGCGTGACGCTGCTGGGTAATTTTTCAGGCTTGTTTGGTATTGTGTGGATTCAGCTGTAGCTGCAGTTGATGTTTTAGCTCATCCCGTAACATAAATAATAATAAATATCTTGGGACATTTCACACAAATTGACCTAGCCCCAAACTAAGCAAAGCTTGTACTATGGATGCTAGACAACGATATAAATACTTATATAGAGAAATACATACATATATAAATACTAAACATCCATGACTCGAGTACAAACATTCGTGTTCATCACACAAAGTTTGCCCCGAGCGGGACTCGAACCCGCGACCATCGGAACAGAAGGCAGGGTCACTACCAACTGAACCAATCCGGCCGTCAAAACGACAAAATCAAAGGCTAAAACGACATTGTTTTAGCCTTTGATTTTCATAGTTTCATGACCTCTAGATGCAAGAAGAGAATAGATAATAGCGGAAATACATTAAGAGGGTTTATCCCAAAAGTTGGCAACGTCGCATATAGCTGTCAAATGTTTCGCTGTTTTTATTAATTTCTCAATATTACTGAATTAAAAAAGAAGTTCATTCTATGGTCGAATGACGCGTCTCGTTTTATATTTGTTGGTTAGGCATTCAAATGATAAGATTACATTAAAATGCATGGAAAATGCGATGGAAAGTTTTCAAAAGAAAGTACTTCCATAATCCTAAAATCTTCCTGTTCCTATGATAATATGTAGTTGCAATCCATACTTAATGTTTTATTCAACCATAGAGCGCTAATTCATGATTTCATTCAGTAATATTCATAAATTTATGAATACAGCGAAATATTTGACAGCTCTTTGCGACGTTGCCAACTTTCGGAGTAAACCCTCTTAAAGCTCCCTTGTAATCAGGCGCAAAAATGTTTTCATCGCATCGCATCTTAACTTACACCAATCTATATTGTTAAGGCAACGCTCAATTTACATGCTATAACGACTCGTTGACATGATCTCATATATATATAATATTAGGTCCTTACATATGAAATTGGCGTTTGGCGAACTGGCAACTTTGATTCAAAATATGTGGCGTTCGGCTAGGAATTCCAAATTCAAATTTATTTCAAATTTAAGACCATGTATTTCTGTGTTCGAATTACGAAATTTATTTGTTATCGCGTCATTTGTTTTTCTTTCACATCGTTCTGTTCACAATATGGAGAACTTAAAATATCGCTATATTTACGAATATGAGTTTCACCTCGGCACTAGTGCTGCAGAAACGGCTCGTAGGATTAACAATGCGTATGGGGAAGCTACTGCAAAAGAAAATACGGTACGTTATTGGTTCCAACGTTTCCGTTCTGGAAATTTTGACCTACAGAACAAGCCTCGTGGACGGCCGGAGACACAAGTTGATAACGAAGAATTAAAAGCAATTGTGGAAGCAGATCCATCGCAAACCACGTCAGAGTTAGCGGCAGGCTTCGGTGTGAGTGATAAAACCATTTTGATTCACTTGAAACAAATTGGAAAAGTGAAAAAACTTGAAAAATGGGTACCGCATGAATTGAGCGACGCAAACAAAGAAACACGCGTCGAGTGTTGCGTTTCACTTCTCAACCGGCACAATAATGAAGGCATTTTGAATCGTATCGTTACTTGTGATGAAAAATGGATCTTGTACGACAACCGGAAACGTTCTTCACAATGGTTAAACCCAGGTGAACCAGCCAAATTCTGCCCGAAACGAAAGTTGACTCAGAAAAAGGTACTGGTAAGTGTCTGGTGGACTAGTGCCGGTGTCATCCATTACAGTTTCTTAAGATCTGGGCAAACAATCACGGCTGATGTGTATTGTCAACAATTGCAAACGATGATGGAAAAGCTAGCCATTAAACAACCCAGACTGGTCAATCGATCTAGCCCACTGCTGCTTCAGGACAACGCTCGACCACATACGGCACGTTTGACGGCCGCAAAACTACGGGAGCTGCGACTGGAATGTCTTCGACACCCACCATACTCCCCGGACCTTGCTCCAACTGATTACCATTTTTTTCGGAATTTGGACAACTTCATGCAAGGAAAAAAATTCAATTCTCACGAGGCTGTCCAAACGGCCTTCAAAGATTTTATTGATTCTCGCTCACACACTTTTTTTAGTAAAGGAATCAATGAACTACCTTCGAGATGGCAAAAGTGCATAGATAGCCATGGTACATACTTTGACTAAATAAAAAAATAGTTTCATAAAAAAAAATCGTTTTCATTTCTGCCATATGAAACGCCAATTTCATATGTAAGGACCTAATATAACCGTTATCAACCGCAGCTCAGTCTCTCGATTGGCATCATCTCGACAACCCTGATCCCCCCGGCTTTGGGTACGTCGATGTCATTAATACCTGGTACCTATACACTTTATGATTTATTATATCGCTCTATTTAAGGTTTTAATGTGTAGGTATACATATAACGAACTTGACTGTACTCTCTCTCACCGAGAAAACACTCTTTAATTAAGCTACACCCACTCCCCGGATGTATTTTTAAGGAATTGCTTCGGTTTCTTTCCTTTATTTTGTTCTTCCTTTGCGATGAATTCGAAGTGTGCTTTTTTTGACTACCTACCTACTATACTATTACTACTATACAGCCTATTTGCGTCCCACTGCTGGGCACAGGTGTCCTCTCATAACGAGAGGGTTTGGGCTATAGTTCCCACGCGGGCCCAGTGCGGATTGGGGACTTCACACAAATCTTTGAATTACGCAGATGCGTGTAGGTTTCCTCACGATGTTTTTCTTCACCGAAAAGCTAAGTGGTAAATTCAAATTGAATTTCGCACATAAGTAAACTTAGAGTTGGGAGCCGGAATCGAACCCCCGACCCTCTGCACGAGAGGCGGTAGGTCGAATCGAACCACTAGGCCACCACGGCTTCTATACTAGACTACTATGTTGCGAAATAGATGCTAAACACACTAACAACGATGTATCACTGGTCTAATTATCTTTTGAGAAGAGGGGAGATAGTCTAACGCCCGGTTCCTATATCCAAACAACGCCTCGTTTTGCCTACGGACGGTTGATTTTTGACATTTGTTCCATAGAGAATCTGTCAAATTTTAACCGTCCGTAGGCAAAACGAGGCGTTACGTGGATATAGGAACCGGCCCTAACAGTTTTCTTCAATAATTGACCCAAGCTGGTCATTAGATAGTGTTCTTATCACAGCCTAGCTGCTCTGAACGTCCACGGTTCGTGGATCTTAATTTTCCTACCTAACCTAAATACGAAACTTACAGACTAAGTTTACCTCAAGTCCATCGTTTTTCGCGCTGCTGCCAAACCCCTAAGCTAGCTACCTATCTGGGTACCCATCTAGAAGCTCGCCTAGGACACTATCCTCACTCCAAGGTGTTGAGAACAGCTTCGCCGCACCAAACAAGCGCACCAAGTCGCACTCCCGACAATGTTATGATATTACATACAAAACACAACTCAACTGGCGACAAATCTCGCAGACCAAAACATACGCACTTCGCGTTGCCGCGGTATATAACTATCCAATTCAAAAGTTCAATTTTTAACACACGCCACGATTCCAACAATGAAAAGACCAGTTCGTTTTTCAAGTGACAGTTCATGACAGACAAGAAACGTTTCGCTCCGATCGGGTGCGTTCCGAATTACGATGGGCTCGAACAATCACCCGCCTCGGACAGGCCTTTAAGCCGGTCCGCTAAACTAGAGGAAGTCGCGATAGAGTTGCTACCGCTCGCTTGAGAACCGAATCCCCAACCATGACCTCAGCAAAGCGAGGGGTCCCGTCCTTACCGGGAAACAAGTTAACAATGCGCCCCCGGCGCCAACGCAGTGGCGGTAGGTTAGCATCCTTAACTAACACGAGGTCTCCAACAGTGGGGGGATTGGTTTTGTCAGTCCACTTGAGGCGCTGCTGCAAAACATGCAGATATTCTAATGACCATCTGGCCCAAAAGTTCTGACCCATCTGTTGCAGCATCTGATAGCGCGACAAACGATTGTAGGCTACTTCCCTGAGGGGGTGTTCTGGCAATGCTACAAGTGGTTGACCAATCAAGAAATGGCCTGGAGTCAACGCTTCCAGGTCATTTGGGTCGGAGCTGAGCGGACACAACGGACGGGAATTGAGGATCGCCTCAATTCTACAAAACAACGTCGCGAGCTCCTCATATGTCAAAATAGTTTGACCAATTACTCTATACATATGAGCCTTGGCTTGCTTAACAAGAGCCTCGAAAATTCCACCCCAGTGGGGGCATCCGGGAGGGTCAAATTTCCACGTGATACCCCGACGGGAGAGGGCCGTGCCAATACAAGTATCATTCTCCCGCAAAAACTTAACTACATCTTGCAAGTAACGGTCGGCACCCTTATAATTGGTTCCACAATCCGACCGGATCAGAGACGGACATCCCCTTCGGGATACAAATCTATCCAAAGCCGCAATAAAGGCCTCCGTCGAAAGATCAGCAACTACTTCAAGATGAGCAGCCTTGGTTGACAGACAGACGAAAACGCACAAGTACGCTTTCACAGCCTTCGCATTCCGAAGTCGCGACGTTTTGACCCAAAATGGTCCCGCAAAGTCTGTCCCTACCCTCAAAAAAGCTCTAGCCTCAGTGACCCTGTCAGGGGGCAGGTCACCCATCTGAGGCTGCATCGTGGCTGCCTTGAGTCGATAGCAAGGCAAGCACCGAAACACGATGCTCCGTACAACTCGTCGACTGTTCAATATCCAGAACTCTCGCTGCAAAATGCCCAAGAGTGCATTGCAGCTAGCATGAGAGTTCTTCAAGTGGCGATCCGTCACCAACAACTCCACCAATTGGCCCTTCTTAGGCAGCAATATGGGGTGGCGCGCCGAATAGGGCAAGTTAGCATTGCGCAGACGCCCTCCAACCCGGAGTATTCCCGACTCATCAATGAACGGGTTGAGGTGTACTGTCGCTTTCCTAAGTTTGGGGCGACCTTTCCGTAAGGTATCCAATACGTCCCCAAAGTGTTCTGCCTGCACCACTCGAGTCCAGTGATGGAGGGCTGCTGTACGCTCTTCAACAGCGAGAACACTACCGTGTGACCGGTCTTCAGGATGGCGACAGTTGTGGATAAATCGTTGGACCCAAGCGGTTACTCCAACTAGTTTGTCGAGAGAGCTATAGCGTTCTAGAAGCCACGCAGTGTCCGGCACTGGAGCTGTCTCGACAACGTGGACCTTCAATCCCGACGATGGGGTCGCAATGACACAACTGGTAGGCCAGTGTGTATCCGATTCCAACAGCCAGCTTGGCCTCCACCACAGGGGGTGGGCCACGAGCTCAGGTGCCTTGCAACCCCTGGACGCCACGTCCGCTGGGTTCAGTTCACCTGGTACGTGTCTCCAAATCAAAGCAGTCTCAGAGTTCTGGATCTGCGAAACACGGTTAGCCACAAAGACCTCCAAGGTATGGACTGACGACTTCAGCCAACACAGCACAATTTGGCTGTCACTCCAGGCGAAGGCGCTCTCCTCAAGGTCCACCGTGTCCTTCAATGTAGAAGCTACGTGGTTCAACAAGCGCACGAGAAGCGCTGCGCCCGACAATTCCAACTTCGGGATCGTCAAACGTGTCCGAAGGGGCGCTACCTTGCTCTTCGCCATTACCAAATTTACATCGACCGCTCCGTCGGAGCTGACCGTTCGCAAATGGACGGCAGCTGCAAACCCTCGTTCGGAGGCGTCGCAAAACCCGTGCAGAGTTGCTCTACATTTCCCTGCAGGTAGCAGCTTACGCGGCAGTTCGACCTGATTTATTTCCGGGAGCGTAGCGAAGAAAGCTTCCCAATCGCTCAACAAGTCTCCGGAAAGCGGGTCATCCCAACCCAGTTGGGCTGTCCACAGGCGCTGCATGAAGGCCTTGGCCGTGAATACTACCGGCGCGATCCATCCGTTTGGATCATACGTTCTGGCCACCGTGGACAGGACAAGCCGCATCGTCCAGACCTTCGGGGAATCCAATTCGACCCGGTAGGTAAACACATCTTGGACTGGTCGGTACTGCACGCCAAGGATGGATAACATGTGCGGATTCTCAGCATTTTCAAAAAGGTGCGGATCCTGCTGGTGCTCCTCGGGGAGGCCGGCCAAAAGTGCCGGTGAGTTGGACAACCACTTTCGCAACTCATAGCCACCAGTCTGCAAGAGTGCAATCAATTCATCCCGTAACACCAAGGCGTCTTCAATGCTATTGGCCCCGGTGCACACGTCATCCACAAACAAATCCCTTTCCAAAATGGCCGCCGCTCGAGGGAACCTCAATCGCTCTCGAGTCGCCAATTCCATCAAAGTACGAATAGAAATGTACGGACTACTCTTGAGGCCGTAGGTATTCGTATTCAGTTCGTACACCAACATCGGTTCATCAGGGCTCTCACGCCACAAAATCAGCTGATACCGACGGTCATCAGGGTGTATCACTGTCTGCCGAAACATCATCCGGATGTCGGCTACAAACACGACCTGATGCTTCCTGAAGTTCGTGAGGATGTCAGTTATGTCCTTGTGCAGTTTAGGACCTGCATGTAAACACTGGTTTAGGGACACTCCAGTCGAGGTGGGGGCAGAGCCATCAAAAACCACTCGAATCTTGGAGTCCGGTGACTTCAATACCGCATGGTGGGGGAGAAAATAGTGCTCCACCGTACTCCAATCCCTGCGAGACACCGACATATGTCCCAAATCCTCGTACTCCCTCATGAAATCAACGTACTTCTGCCGAAAGACCGGGTCTCTTCTTATGCGGCGTTCCATCGAAACCAGCCGCTTCTCAGCCAACGCGCGAGAAGCACCAAGGGGTGGTCGATGAGTAAGTAGAGGGAGTCGAGTTATGAACCGACCTGAGCGGAGGCGACCAGTATTATTCTGATAAAACAGTTCACATTCCTCTTGCTCAGGACTTAATCGCGACACAGTGGGCGGCTCTTCAATCTCCCAGAACCGTTGCACGGCTTCCGAGAGCGCAGTTCCAACCAAACAGCTCTCCTCAGCAGGAGGCGTGGAAACTGTGGACACTGTGTAGGGTATCATATCATTACTTACCTTTTAAGTTACACTTTCATTTATACTCATCATTAACATGCTCCTGCAATTAAAAACATAACGTTTCATCGGATCCCTTGTACACAAACACATTTTTATAACACTATAATCTCACGTACATCCAAGCTTCTTCTTTGTCTCGCGTTTACCTATCCGACACTCAAATTATGTCGCGGCAATGTATTTGTCGCGACCTCTTATTATTTTTCCTTCTTGAATTACTTGAACATTACAATTTTGCCTTTATAATTTCGGTGAAATAGTGGTTTTTGTAAATATTGACGTAGTTGACAATGTTGTTGATACCCGTTACTATGGTCACGACATATCAATCCTTTGGTAAAATGTTAGGTTTCTCACTGGTGGGCGATAAATTTGATGTTTTATTTCTATTTTTATTCAAATTCTCTAAAAATTCCATCCAAGGTTTCCTTATCGATATAGCCGCAAGGATGGTCAGTTCTTCTTCAGCTCTCAAACGGAGCAGTCGAAATTATAAGACCTTTGTCCTGGGGGTCGACCAGCCCCCAGGACCCTGCAAAAAAGGCCCAAAGCCTCTGGCAACCTTTTGGCCGTGCTAACTTAATAATTTACTTCATCTCTGAGTTGGTGTGCGGACAACTCTAAAATATATCCGCACAAAGTCCTTCAAGTTGGTGTGCGGACAACTTTAAATATCCGTACAAAGACTCACCTTCTACGTGGTGATAGCCATTCGCTCCATCTCTTCTGACGTTTTACCCGCTGTACTATCACCCGTGCCGCTCTTTACGTGTACCGAGCCTGTGGCATCACACTGCCATCCAGAGACGGTCCACTACGACGTCACCACTACGCTGATCCACCCTGCAGCAGTACTACCCCGTGCCAGCCACCAGCTGAACCTCGAAGCGTCGCTCTGACCCTGCACACCTCCACCGTCCAGTAAAGACCTGTGCCGCTGTTCCTGATTCCAACTCACCAATATCCTGTGCCGCCCTTCCGCTACGCCGTGCTACTGAAACATGCTCCACCTCGAGCTCCTTCAACCTTCACATCATCCTTCACTCGTCCCACACCCTGACTCAACTTTACCTTCACACCGCTCTTCATAACACCACTTCCCACCACTTCATCCATATTTCATTACCCTTTTTTTATTAATTGTAAATAGTTTTTCTTTCCCTTATTGTAAATATATTTATTGTATATACCTACTCTTTCCTTCCTCTTCTCACCTTCACCCCTTAATTGTCGCTTCACGACAGTTTGGCGCCCAACCTTAATCTTCTAGACTCTTCTAATTCTACGTATTCTATATTTATTTATGTCTATTTCATATTTTTCAAAATTCTGAAACAACACTTCTTCTAGTGCTACCTACCTCTTTGGCTGATAATTTATTTAATTTCATTTCAATACTGGCCGGTACAATTTAAAAAACAAAAAACTTAAGGTAAACCTCATATATATAATTCCTCAAATATTTCTAATAGATGGTGCTGCCATCTGGACTTTGTCGGTGGTACTACATACCTTATAACTTTCATCTCTAAGTGCTGCCATCTGTACTTTGGCGGTGGTACTACATACTTTATAACTTTTATCTTTAAGTGCTGCCTTCGAGCTTTGGCGGTGGTACTACTTACTTCCGGTGCTGTCACCTTGGTCTTGGCTGGGGATCTGCTTCTTACATAACTTGGTGCTGCCACCTATAGTTCGTTGTTTGGACTACTTATTGTCAACAACTCTCCATCCCAGTACTACTATCCCCATCTTGCGGATCAACTATTAAAATTCTTGACACTTTACACCTTCCAACAATCATCTTTCTCTTTCCTTCATCTTCTAGTTCACTCTTTCATCCTTTCCCTACATAACCTCTTTGGTTTCAATTAATCTCCTTCATTTAACACTGGCCACTACACAAAATTTAAAAATAATAAATTCAGTACAGTCTTGCACAAAAGTCTTACTCAATTTATTATTTTCTTTTCATATAGTTCATTGCAAACACTTTTATAAATCAAACATGGTACTTATAAATTTCATTTTTATTTAATTGAGATAACCAAATACTTTTCCACTACACTACATATGACACACTACAAAGAAGAACTACATTTTAATATATTTATACATTATATTTAATTTTCTTTGGTAAGTATTTATTTATTTTAAAATTTACATCTTTTGCACTATATTTCTCTTCATTCGTTTCTTCAAATGTCTCCAATTTGCGACTTCAAATCTTCATTTTCTTCACCATTTCTATAAAAAAAAAATTAAACTTATTCTTTTCTCTAAGTACTACTGCTATAATTAACCCCTACCTACGACCTCTCCACTAAATTCTAAGAAAACCAGTTATCGGTTCCCTTTTCTCTACTTTACCTTCTTTTGGCTTCTTTGCTTCAACTTTGAAGTCTTCATTAGTGCTAAGGCACATTCTACTTAATCACTCTATCTAAACCTATGGTATTCTACAATACCATTTCTTAAGGGCATCTAAAATGCTCTTATCTTCACTAAGGTATCTAAAATACCTTAATCTACACTACAGGTATCTAAAATACCTTCTTCACTCGTGGGCTCGATGTAGCTCATTCTTTACGTGTGTCTAAAACACACTATTCTTCTATAGGAGCGGTTGATAACTCCCTAAATAAGCCTCAAGATCGTCTCTCTTTCCTTTACTAATCTTAGGAGCGGCTGACTACTCCCTAAACAAGCCTTAGGTCGTCCTTATTGTTTTCCACCCGTGGAGCGGCTGACAACTCCCTAAAAATAAGCCTCTAGTCGTCATTTTGGGAAGCATCCTCTTAGAGTGGCAGTCATTGAATGTGAACTCCACCCTTATCAGCACAGAAGAGATGTTATGGAAGTTGATGTCTGATTGTTTGCGTGAAATGTTGTTGTCTGAAAGAGAAGAGCCTTACTTCCCTGGTTACTTTAGGAATATTTTCTAAAAATTTTCTCTGAGTCGAAAATTTTCTCGGGTCGTTGGGGAAATGTAGGGTATCATATCATTACTTACCTTTTAAGTTACACTTTCATTTATACTCATCATTAACATGCTCCTGCAATTAAAAACATAACGTTTCATCGGATCCCTTGTACACAAACACATTTTTATAACACTATAATCTCACGTACATCCAAGCTTCTTCTTTGTCTCGCGTTTACCTATCCGACACTCAAATTATGTCGCGGCAATGTATTTGTCGCGACCTCTTATTATTTTTCCTTCTTGAATTACTTGAACATTACAATTTTGCCTTTATAATTTCGGTGAAATAGTGGTTTTTGTAAATATTGACGTAGTTGACAATGTTGTTGATACCCGTTACTATGGTCACGACATATCAATCCTTTGGTAAAATGTTAGGTTTCTCACTGGTGGGCGATAAATTTGATGTTTTATTTCTATTTTTATTCAAATTCTCTAAAAATTCCATCCAAGGTTTCCTTATCGATATAGCCGCAAGGATGGTCAGTTCTTCTTCAGCTCTCAAACGGAGCAGTCGAAATTATAAGACCTTTGTCCTGGGGGTCGACCAGCCCCCAGGACCCTGCAAAAAAGGCCCAAAGCCTCTGGCAACCTTTTGGCCGTGCTAACTTAATAATTTACTTCATCTCTGAGTTGGTGTGCGGACAACTCTAAAATATATCCGCACAAAGTCCTTCAAGTTGGTGTGCGGACAACTTTAAATATCCGTACAAAGACTCACCTTCTACGTGGTGATAGCCATTCGCTCCATCTCTTCTGACGTTTTACCCGCTGTACTATCACCCGTGCCGCTCTTTACGTGTACCGAGCCTGTGGCATCACACTGCCATCCAGAGACGGTCCACTACGACGTCACCACTACGCTGATCCACCCTGCAGCAGTACTACCCCGTGCCAGCCACCAGCTGAACCTCGAAGCGTCGCTCTGACCCTGCACACCTCCACCGTCCAGTAAAGACCTGTGCCGCTGTTCCTGATTCCAACTCACCAATATCCTGTGCCGCCCTTCCGCTACGCCGTGCTACTGAAACATGCTCCACCTCGAGCTCCTTCAACCTTCACATCATCCTTCACTCGTCCCACACCCTGACTCAACTTTACCTTCACACCGCTCTTCATAACACCACTTCCCACCACTTCATCCATATTTCATTACCCTTTTTTTATTAATTGTAAATAGTTTTTCTTTCCCTTATTGTAAATATATTTATTGTATATACCTACTCTTTCCTTCCTCTTCTCACCTTCACCCCTTAATTGTCGCTTCACGACAACTGGACCCATTACAGTATACCCAAACTTGGTGTCCAAAGCCATAAGGCCACCAGGCTGTAATGTCCGTTTGCTGGTTAACAGTATGCCCCCTAGGACGTCAGCACCCAGCAGCACGTCAACCGGGCTAGGGGTATCAAAGCCAGCATCAGCCAAATTCAAGTGAGCTGTCAAACGCCGAATCTCTGGTGGCAGTTTCACTTGGGGGAGCTTCCCCACTACTTCCTCCAACACCAGTGCTGGAGCTGTAATCCTCGCACGGGAAGTAGGGCTCTGACCAAAAGTGAAAGTGACCTGCCCAACCAGGTTTGACACTATGGTATTGCCTACCCCACGCACACCTTCCGGGTGGTGTTCCAAGTTCAAGCCCAGCCGTTGCACCAACCTCCTGGATACAATGCAGCCCTGTGCGCCCGTGTCCAATAGGGCACGCACACAGACTGATCCTCCGCCAGGACCCCAGACATAAACAGAGGCCGTGGGCAATAACACGGTCTCGAGGGGGGTGGCGGTGGTTGATGCCTGGGCAGCGTATCCCTAACAGGGATACAACGAAGCCTCCTGCTCGGCAGGGGGGTACCGCTCGAACCGGTCGAGCGGATCCCACTCCGGCTGGTAGGCCCGTCGGGCTGGCCGAGCGGTCTGCGGCGTCTGGTACGTCCATATCCGGCCTTGGTACCTCGGAGGCTGCGATTCCAGGCGGGGCCGCTCAACAAGCGGCGGCGACATTCGTGGCGCCGACCTGGGCGGCGTTGATCGCCGGCACCCGCCCGTGGGCCCCCCTCGTGGGGGCGCGGGTGCGCGCGCGACAGCCGCATAATTCTGTGAAGGCGGGGGGGGAGGGGTGCCCCTCCCTAAGGAGGGACCCCTCGGAGGACTCCGGCGTCCTTCCCCGCCTTCCCTGGGCACCCAGTACCCCTGGTCTGCCTGGGGCGGACTCCGGACAGGGGGGGAGGACGAACCCTGCGCAGGGGGGGGTTTGACTCCGCTGCGGTTCATGCACAGAATGGCGTGGTGCTTCCCTCCACATGACTTGCACGCCTGGGAGTGGGTGCAGTCCCTTGCAAAGTGAGGGCCCAAACAAGCAAAGCACCACTGCCTATCCTTGGCGATATTGCGTCGACCCTCAACCCTCTGGGCCAGGAACTTCTGACACGCAGGTATCCGATGACCTGGGTTCCGACAGTACAAGCAGAGGTCAGGGTCCATAGTACCCAAATTATATTGTCGGGGGCCCGCCGGTCGTGGTCCCGATTTTCCCCTGTTTCCCCCTTGAGATCCAAATCTCATCTGACCCGGGTAGGAACCAGATGGTCTCGGAGGGGGTGACGCATTGGAGGTGTCGGCCCTTCGACACTCAATCTCCAACAACTCCACCAAGTCGGTGAAGGCCGGTAGGTGCTGAGCACTATCTCCACCGTAGCGGTGTTCAAAACGTGCCCGAACGTCAGCAGGCAACCGGTTCAACAAAAAACTCAATAATATGTAGGACCATTGGTCCACGGGAAAACCCAGTTTTTCTAAACCCTTGGTCGCTGTCAAAACAGGATTCAGCATTTTTACCCGGATGTCTGAAACCTGAGTGATCCTGGGAATGTTCCAAAGTTTGCCCATTAGGGCATCCGCGAGCCGTCGCACATTGTGATATCTGTCCCTCAGCAATGTGCGCGCGGTTTCATAGTTGTCGTCGGTGACCGACAAATGCGCGACCAATTCACGCGGTTCCCCCTCCAAAGACGACAACAACTGAGCCAATTTCAAGGAAGCTGTCAAATCAGTCCGAGCATGGACCAGACTGTCAAACAAATCAATGAAACTAGTCCACTGGTCCAGATTTCCATTGAACGTGGGAAGCTGGATGGCGGGCAACCGAGCTGCCAATCCGGGATTCATATTTGTGACTACAGGCTTTCCGTCACTCTGGACCCCGCTGGCCCGAGCCTGTAGAATCTCCGCAGCCCGTTGTACAATTTGATCCCCCAGATCCAGGCATTGATCAAAGTCCGCTTCAACCCCTCTCAACTCTTCTTGACCCGTGGATGTATCCGTTGAGCCAACTTGTTGAACCGCATTCAGGTAGCCCTCCATGGCACGGTACACCTTTTCCAAGCGTGTCGGCACGTCTGCATGTCTGGCCAACAGTGCCTCAACCCGGTCCGGTCTGTCAACCAATGCCGCTCCAGATGCAAACCATCTGAGCTCCGACCTCAAAACGGACCTAGACGTGCTGGCCATAGTACCCGATTCAATCAACGTGACCACGGGTTTACTTAAACAAAACTCTTAAATTAAATTTAAAAAAAACCTATGAATTATGGTCACCCTAGTGAATTTCCAATTATAAGATTGCCTTCCAACTTAACCAGCACAAACATAAGGCAATAACAACCAGCCTATTAGCACTTGCAACAATAAGATATTAATTTTAAATTAAGCTAAATCTTACCGAGTACTTTCCGGAGGTAAAATACAAAAATGCAAGTCGATTCAGCTCAAACAAATAGGATCACATTAATTGTGCATCGCACACCAATATACAACAACAACTATTATATTTCTATAATGGTTTGTGCAAATTATAAAATAAATTTATTATTAAAATAGGAATTCAAAATTCAATGATTTGTGTACAATACAGCCTGCCGGCGACACCCAAACACGAAAATATAGTTTCACAAGTTTATTAATTTATCCAATTAACACCTCAAATAGCTTGTATTACGCAGTAATTTGGTAAATTCAATAAATTTTTCATATGGAAAAACGCATGTTAACATAACCTCAAAAACACGTTTCAACTTAAAATTGTCCAAAAAAACACGGGTTTTTATCAAATCACATGGAAACAACCACAGCTCTGCTACCATCAATGTTCTTATCACAGCCTAGCTGCTCTGAACGTCCACGGTTCGTGGATCTTAATTTTCCTACCTAACCTAAATACGAAACTTACAGACTAAGTTTACCTCAAGTCCATCGTTTTTCGCGCTGCTGCCAAACCCCTAAGCTAGCTACCTATCTGGGTACCCATCTAGAAGCTCGCCTAGGACACTATCCTCACTCCAAGGTGTTGAGAACAGCTTCGCCGCACCAAACAAGCGCACCAAGTCGCACTCCCGACAATGTTATGATATTACATACAAAACACAACTCAACTGGCGACAAATCTCGCAGACCAAAACATACGCACTTCGCGTTGCCGCGGTATATAACTATCCAATTCAAAAGTTCAATTTTTAACACACGCCACGATTCCAACAATGAAAAGACCAGTTCGTTTTTCAAGTGACAGTTCATGACAGACAAGAAACGTTTCGCTCCGATCGGGTGCGTTCCGAATTACGATGGGCTCGAACAGATAGCCTTACTTAAAATTGCCTAATTTAACCTACATATTACATTTTTTTAACCACCAAATATTAACCTGTCTTACCACACACTGACCTCTCAACCTGATGACTGGATGATTACACGCGAACTTTAAAATGGCTATTGTTAATATGTCAATGATGAACTAAGACATCATGTAAGTATTGAAGTATTGAATAACTTTTAAAAAATCATGTTATTATTAAATTAACATTTAATATTGCGATCGAGTGTGAATTAGCATATTTTTACGTGATTGTTTCTTAGAAGCACCTGAAGCGATTTAGGTAATTGCGGTAAACCGAGTTTTATGGTAATTATATAAATACACGCACTACCTAATAGAATATGCAATTCACGCTAGGTATTTGCTATGTATTATTTTTTAACAAAAGAGGTCTACTTTGTAAGTTTTAAATCGACCTATCTATTTTCGTTCACATGAGCAACGCACATTTTTCCATATGCAAAGGGCAAAAGCCGTGGTGGCCTAGTGGTTCGACCTACCGCCTCTCATGCAGAGGGTCGGGGGTTCGATTCCGGCTCGCACCTCTAAGTTCACTTATGTGCGAAATTCAATTTGAATTTACCACTGAGCTTTTCGGTGAAGGAAAACATCGTGAGGAAACCTGCCCAAACCCACTCGTGATGAGAGGTGGCCTGTGCCCAGCAGTGGGACGCAACTAGGCTGTAGTAGTAGTAGTAGTAGTAGTAGTAGTAGTAGTAGTAGAAAAGGGCAAAACTTTTTTTTCTACATTCATTGGCAGAAATTGGTAGCCAAATGCTCGGACACCTGACATAATATAATGATAATGACAGTGCCGATATACGACACGCATTGTCTGCGAAATGTGTAAGGTTACGTTCGTTCCGGAGAATAGGGATGACGACATTGACGACAGGGTGGAGAAATCGAAATTCTAATTAGTCCGTCAGTCAGGTAATAAAAAAATATTAGACACGTATTTTTTGTTTTATCAAATTAACAAAGAATGACTAAGTTAAAACGCATTAAAGTTGGAGAGTGGGGGCTAACTACGTCACTGTTAGGTATAAATCGTACCTACCCGTGACGTCACGCGACATTTCAACTCAATATATCTCCGTATAAGTTTGATTACGTGAAAAAAGAAAAAATACGTGTCCAATACTTTTCAATAATCTTCCTGATAGATTAAGGAAAAAAAACTTGTCGTCATCCCTATTCAAATGTTTTCTGCGGTGGTTATTGACATGCATCCGTATTATCATCATCACTGGTGGAGAACGATAAAGTTCTAACTAGCTTGTGGACACGTAGACGTTTGAAATTTGACCAAAATAGTAACCCTGACCATTTTCTGTTTTTGCCTAAAAGTTAAGGGTTGACTGGTAGATAATTTCTCGAGGCATTAATCCGCCTTTCGTTCACGAATGTTTCTGTTTCAATAAGTAATATGGACTTCTAAATTAAAATGAATACATCTAGTAAGTTCATTTCTTATTCTACGATATAACTAATAAAATAATGTATTATTCAGTAACATTCGTACACGAAAGCTGAATTATCTGCCTTATTCCCTACAGTACTGTAGGTACTTAGCTTCATCTACATTCTGTTCCCGCAGGAACTAAGCGTTTTATAAAAAGCAGCGACCACTACCACTACCACTATCACTACCACTAGTACTACTACTACTACTACTACTACTACTACTACGGTCCCCACGCGGGCCCAGTGCGGATTGGGGACTACACACACATCTTTGAATTAATTCGCAAATGCGTGCAGGTTTCCTCACGATGTTTTCCGTCACCGAAAAGCATAGTGGTTAATTCAATTTTAATTTCGCACATAAGTAAACTTAGATATGCGAGCCGGAATCGAACCCCCGACCCTCTGCATCAGAGGCGGTAGGTCGAACCACTAGGCCACCACGGCTTCCTAGGTGCAAAGTCACAAGGTCATAATGCAATATGTGTGACGCGAAAACTCCATATCAACACGTCGCCGTTCAAATAAAACTTGAGCAATTCGCCGTGTCCTAAAATCAAAACAAACAGTCAAAATAACTAGCAAGTAAAGTGCTTGACAACGCCCACAGTGTTTTTGCAATTTGCCATTGATAACTGCGCGTACGCAAAGCGAGGACATCTGTGTCATGTCGTTATTATTTGCCGTTGCTAGTGATGGGCAGTTTAAATTTAAAAAACCGGCCAAGTAGCGAGTTAAACTCGCGTGGAGAGGGTTCCGACCCTTGATTATTTTCAATGACGTCATTTTCAAACCGTTTCACAATACCATGGACTTCTCAGTAATTTTCCTGTAATCTATAGGTCAAACTATCCTCCGTATTTTTTCCAAAAAATTATGTCCTGTAGTTTCGGAGATAGGGGGGGGGGGGGGGGTCTGGTAATTTTTCGCCTTTTTTCTTAAATAACTCGAAAAGTATTGACCAAAAAAGAAATAAAAAAATATATTTGAGACCCTCATAAGAAGTACTTTCATTTGATATGTCACACGATATAGTTTGAAAAACTTCATTGATATTTTCTCAAATTTAGCCCCCAAAAATAGGGTATATGTTTAAAATTCATTTATTTTCGTTACACGTCCGTGTTTGGGTCACAAACCTTCATATACGTACCAAATTTCAACTTAATCGGTCCAGTACTTTCGGAGAAAATCGACTGTGACAGACGGACGGACAGACACACGAGTGATCTTATAAGGGTTCCGTTTTTACCTCTTGAGGTTCGGAACCCTAAAAACTGAAATACTTATTGCACTTAAAGGTTTTTTTTTTAGGTCACTGCGGCCCGTGGTCACTGAAATCTTATGACTTCTTATTAAGAAACCACAAGATCTCGAATGCGTTGCCCACCCTGAGGCCTTAGATGGAATACCTCTGTGCCATTTATTTCACCGGCTGCCTCAACCCCCTACCGGAACACAACAGTGCGATAACTGCTATTTGGACGGTGGTACCACCCCGGGCGGACTTAGCACCAGGCCCTACCATTAAAAATGCAAGTTTTTGTGCCCAGAAAAAGCTCTTGGTAAATTTCTGTAAATTGTCTAGTCTAATTGACCTGAGGTGCTTCATCAAGCTTGTTTGCGTCTCACTGCTGAGGCCTCCTCCTCAACACGAAAGGGTTTTATTATGATTTATGACATCATTTGAAGTAAACTGTAAAACCGCAGAAAAAATTACAACACCTTTACCCAACTACTACTACTACTACAGCCTATTTGCGTCCCACTGGTGGGCACAGGCCTCCTCTCATCACGAGAGGGTTTCGAGTATAGCCCCACGCGGCCCCAGTGCGGATTGGGGACTTCAACACACAGCTTTGAATTACTTCGCAGATGCGTGCAGGTTTCCTCACGATGTTTTCCGTCACCGAAAAGCTCTGGTAAATTCAAATTGAATTTCGCACATAAGTAAACTTAGATATGCGAGCCGGAATCGAACCCCCCGACCCTCTGCATGAGAGGCGGTAGGTCGAACCACTACTACTACTACAGCCTATTTGCGTCCCACTGCTGGGCACAGGCCTCCTCTCATCACGAGAGGGTTTGGGCTATAGTCCCCACGCGGGCCCAGTGCGGATTGGGGACTTCACACACATCTTTGAATTACTTCGCAGATGCGTGCAGGTTTCCTCACGATGTTTTCCTTCACCGAAAAGCTCAGTGGTAAATTCAAATTGAATTTCGCACATAAGTAAACTTAGAGGTGCGAGCCGGAATCGAACCCCCGACCCTCGGCATGAGAGGCGGTAGGTCGAACCACTAGGCCACCACGGCTTAATTACCCAAAGGCCTTTACCCAAAATGCCCTTTAATTCAGAAACTTTAAAAAAATGTTTTGTAGCTTTAAAGCCCGCGCTACACCTGAATGCGTCTGCAGCTCGGTTGCAGCTCGCTTGCATCTGTATAATATTAGTTCTCGTAAGTCCTTGTCACACCACTTGCAAGCCGTGCGTCTGCCCTGCGGCTGCCCGGGTGTGGGTGTGAGCCAGGCTTAAATACCTAACTGAAATGTTTCATCAAAGTAACTTGAAATGTTCAGAAATGGCCCGTCATTAGCCATGAACATATATCACAGTCGAATTCGCTTTTGTTTCTCATTGGCCGATTTATTCGTTAATTAGTAACTATTCAAGATTGTCTTCACATGTCACGATGTTTAATGGCCGGTGTTCCAATCTTGGTCGTGTGCGAAAAAAATTGCGCGCGCC
>OZ020297.1:3893465-4017876 GCA_963971205.1 Aethes cnicana
GGGTATTAGTATTTCCAATAACCGACTGTCGTACTGAGACTATAACCGGTTATAATCGATTATTTCGGTTTCAGTTAAAACCGGTTTACATTCCCTAGTAGTTAGTCGTCGTCACCCATTAGGTAAGCTTTAGATAAAAAGTATACATTATGTAATTTATGTATATATTGAAATAAACGCCTTTTAAGCTTATCTTATCTGTCACTTTGACATTTGCCTTTGCTAGACAAAGACAAAACAACTTTTCTTATAACGGGTCTGTAACTTTTTATGAATAAGGGCGTGCGCCCACTGGTGACTTTTGTCGCCGTGACTTTTTTGTCACCCTGTCCAAGACCAAGGAGATGTATGGAGGTGCGCGCACCGGTTCGATGTGACCACCTCCATACATCTCCTTGGTCTTGGACAGGGTGACAAAAAAGTCACGGCGACAAATGTCACCCGTGGGCGCACGCCCTAAGGGGGCAAGATCCCACCTAACATCGGTAATTTTTTTTCTTCGTGTACGAGTTGGACTCGCACTTGGCCGGTTATTAATATTTTTTTACGTACGACTAAAAATAGTAAAAAGACTTGACCTTGACTGCTTCTTGTTGTATGTATGAGTTATATTATTGAAATAAAAAGCTAACTTTAGTAAAATGCTAAAACAATAAAACAACTAGGTACATGCAAGACATATTGAAATGAAAACGGACAACTCACATATTAAAATCAAGTTGCATTGCAGGCATTTCTTCCAGCTAACCTTTGAGCATTTGAGTGTGTTATTTGTTTTTTGTTATGTTTTGTTTATATTTCTTAGCAAACATCATTAATATAAGTAGTGCTTTGCTTCATTCATTATAGTTTGCTTTTCATGTGATAATCAGTGAGCGGATAATCCCTAAATGCATCAGTTTCTATAGTCGAAACACTGAATTTTGCGATCCCGGAATCGCGGGATCTTTTCGATGGCAAAGTGCATTCCATAATCCATTTAGCCAACACCTGAACTTTAGGTAAATATGCATCCGTTTATCCGATCACTGGTGATAATGCTAAATGAATTAAATTAAATGAATACTTACCTAAGGCGGGAACGGGAACGACGTCTCATCTAGGGGTTGGTTATTGTGCGTAGAACTAGGTTAATAAGATTTTAAATATATAGGTATATTATGTAATAATTATGTAATTAATTATCCATTTCGATGAAATCGCTGAAGTTCGTTCCCGCCTTAAAGAAGAGTAAAAGTCAAATGAAGAATACATAAACTTTGTATCTAGGACAGTTCTTGTTTTAGTAGTGATAGTGTGCTTAGGGTTCCATACCTTTGAGGACTATTGTTGTGCCAGTGATTTCTATCCTTCTGTGTGTCCATTTTTCTGTCACAGGGATTTGCCTTTTGGAAGGGGAATTTATTTTTTTACTTGTCTTGATGACCTTTATTATTAATTATATAAATCTTACATATACTGCTGTTGTTAGCTGTCGTGTAGTGACAATGTGTTTACTTTTTTCACTTAAGTGTTTAAACTTTCTTATCAGGAAACATATAAACATGTTGAGGGGGCAAATGTAGGAGATACCGCAAAAGACAGTAATGAAGATGTAGCAGAGAAATTTATATTTAATACTGATGAAAGCGATGAAATCGAATCTGCAGAGGACAATTCTGTAAGACTAATTTTCTAAAACATTTAAACATTTTTTTATGTGTTAGGTTAGGACACATTAAAACATTTTTATTATTATTAATGTTAATATTACAGGTGCTGAAATTGCTTAAAAGTTGTATTGATGGAAAAGCCATTTTAAATAGTGGAAAAAAAAATCAAGGCTTACTTGACCAGACGCTGAGAAGTCGTCTAGCCAGACTGATCGCTACGAAAGTGTTGACTGACAATCCTACTGGTGTAGTGCCGGGATGCAGGCTTATGAAATGTGCGCATGAAATAGCACAGATTTTTCCAAAGGAATCTCCAACAATATATTACATTCCATATATGAGTGCTACATCGCAACTGATAAAAAGAAATGCGTCTGGAAAGTTATATGATGCCGTCATAAATAGAAGGAAAGACCTACGCAAGAGAGGCGTAATAGCAGGATCTTCCCGAAGTTCTAGGAGCTCTTCATCAGAAACTAGTTCTGCATCAGAAGTGACACCACTAACATTTTTACCAGTTCATAGTGAAAGTGAAGGTATACAAAAATTTTAATGTATTTTTCTTGTCTTATCTTGTTCCGTGTTGTCTTTCTGAAAATTGCATTTTACAGCTTTTTCTTTTTCGGTACAGTCAACCAGTTTAAGTATAAGTTTACAATCTTATCACAAATTAATCATCTCTGTATCTATCACAGGAACATTAAAAAAAAAACACTATCCCCTTTATTAATAACAAAATATATAAACACGGAGTAAACTAAACCATGTTTTGTCTTTATCTGTCACTAATATTCGCAAAATCGAGACACAGACAAAAAATGGTCACGACTTTGTGCGATTGCGGCAGCGGCGAGCGTTTTACGGACACATTGCGCAGTCGTGACGCCCGCCGCGCATCGGTTAGCAACCGTTGCACGCAATATATGTCAGTAAAACGCCCGCCGCTCGCCGCTTAGACCGATGTCGTGGCCGAGCCATTACACCGGGTTTACTCCGTGTATATAAATAAGGGGTATTAAATTTATTGTGAGATTTGTAAGAAGGTTCTACAGTAGACAGTAGCCTACAAATAAAATTGGTTGAAAGTACATCAATAATTTTTGTTGTAAAAAAGAAATTGATCAACTTTTTTCAATTGAATATTTTTCATTCTTGTATTTTTTTTACAGTTTTCCCGCTCCGAATTATATTTCTAAATTAATATGAAAATCCATAGAACATACCAGAAAAATATAGTTTGGGTTTGGGATATATAATCGCGGTTAATCACTCGGGATAGTGTATGGGTTTGCACATGACACGAAATGTCAAGGATCAATGTCTTTATCCCCGGCCCAAGCTATACTTTTCTGGTATCTTCTATGGGTTTTCATATCAGTTGATAATTATTTAGAAAAAATATCTTTATAACAGGAGAACCTGAAGTAGAAGAAAAGCTGCACTGGTTAAGAAGCTGTGTTGATCCATGGCACTTGGTAGAAAGTAATTGGGAAGCTACCAGAAAAGTAAGATTGGCCACACTACAATCCAAATCTGGAACTGTCGAAGAATATTTAAACTTGTATCCGGCTCTCAAACTACCAGAAGGTTATCGGCTGGTAAGTATTTTGAAATGGTTCTGGAAGCAAAACATCTTAAGGCGAATTCAGTCCAAAGGGTTTTCGTTTTTATGAACTTTAAATAAATATATCTAAATACACATATGTTTATCACATAAATACAGATATGTTTATCCCAGCAAGTATACAAATTTGAGGTTTTTCACGCAGTACTAAATGCCTACATTGAAAATCTTCTAAATTGTCTGGAGATAACATATAATATAATAACAATGGCGCTTTTGATGAGTGTAGGTATATTATAATAATAATAATATTAGTCCTCTGTGCCCAAAAATCCACGAGTTCGTGCTTTGTTATTAATTAAATCCTTTCATTGCAGCTGTTGGAGGACTTTATTCACATGTATAAAAACAACAAGGACTTCCTATATTCTAATATTATCCTACACCAAAAAAGCATTGTCGAAGCGGCTAAATCCAAGTTAACGCAGTTACGGGACAAAGACGTCAGACAAGCGATACAGAATTGCATAGATTCCATTAGTGGTAAGTCACTTATTTAGTTTTAACTGACTTCGAAAGACAGTGAAGGTTCTTAATTACTGGTTCTCTGCGGTAAACATCTATACATACATACATACATATATATATGTATGGATAGATGAAACTGACTGACTGATCGATCAATGCAGAGCCGAAACTACAGGTTGTAGAGAGCTGAAATTCGGCATGCAGGTTCCTTGGGGAGTGTAGGGGAGCACTAAGAGAGGGATTCCCGAAATTCCCACGGGAACGGGAAAAAATGGGATTTTTTACATTTAAATTTTTACGCGGGTACGAAGTCGCGGGCAACAGCTAGTAATATATAAATAATTAATAGGATGTTTTGCTTATCTGTTTGTTTCTATAATTTCAGATACCAAACCAGAGTCGGAAACAACTGCAGCGTTGTTGTTGCTGCCATATTTGGTGCCTTCAATAGTGTCAAAGAAAAAAGGAAAGCCATCTTGGAAGCCATCGCGTAGTGAAATCCGGGATGGTTTTATATTGCAAATAGCTGGCGTTGATGATCTACAAACAGCAATATCAAATAGGAGAACTAAATTGGCGAAACTCGGAAGAACATTTCAGCCCTTGGTAATCTACACGGGCACAATTTGTGATATAACAAATATTTATGTTATTGTTGGTCAGACTATTTACAAAGTAAATTCATTACTCCAGGGAGTGGATGTGACATTTAAGATTATACACGCGACAGGAGCCGAATACTCTGACGAATCTTATCTCATTTGGCTGTTTATACAAAGAGCATTGTATAACATAAACACTAAATTTGACAAATCACTCAGTGTTCTTAATACCTTAATAGGCGATTTAAATTTGAGTTAAAATGTTAACTTGTTTTCTGTGTAAGGCTCAATTTTCTGATACTAGATCTCTTTGTCACCATTTGCGTTCTCTGTGCTTTGCTGCCTTAGACAAAACCGAGTTTCATTGCGGAGAAGAAGGATGTTTCCGACATTTTCATTCTATAAAATCACTATCAAAACATATCAATTTATGTCATAGAAGTGAATCTTCTATCTTTAATTCAGATGAACCTGTAATTAGTGAACAGGATGCTGTTATGTTACCCTCTCCCACTGAAACCTCGCAAGATCTGTCGTTCCTTGCCACAACAGCAAATAATGTGAGTTCTGTGAGTTTGTCTGCTGAAAGTGCTGAAAATATCCTTGAAACCTCACAAGATCTGTCGTTCCTTGCTACAACAGCAAATAATGTGAGTTCGTCTGCTGAAAGTGCTGAAAATATCTTTAGTCATGACATGTCTTTATTCATCGCATCACTGTATGCAAATCCCATAATACCACGTTCAACCGTTCAAGTTGTAGTTGAGGGTATGCGATCTTTCCTTGAGCAATCACTGGACAATGTATTTAAAACTCATTTTCATGAGTTGGTTAGAAAAGGAACCGTTACTAGAAATGCAATAAACGTTGTTGACCAAATGTTGAATCTAATAAAGAAAGCTGTTACTGGCTTCCGCTCAGAATATACACGTTTTGAGAACTTTTCGAAGTGTGGCACATTCATGTCTCCTATCGAAGTTGTAGTCGGGCAGAGGATGGAAATGAAACGCACACGTCTTGGACTCACTTACGTTCCAGTAAATTGCACCATGCAGATTACACCTTTGCGTCTTATCCTGCAAAAATTTTTTACACTGCCTGATGTACTAAAAGATACTTTAGAGTATTTGTCCATTTTAAAAAAAGACTGTAATTCTGGTCCTATAACTAATTTCGTTCAGGGATCAGTTTGGCAAAACTTTGAAAGTAACAGATGTTCTAACGATGATATTATATTGCCACTTGTACTTTATTACGATGACTTTGAGATCGGTAACCCTCTTGGCAGCCATGCTGGCATACACAAACTTGGAGGAGTTTACGTTTCTCTTCCATGTCTTGGGCCGAAATATTCATCTCAATTATCGTACATATTCGTTTTAGGCCTGTTTCATTCCTCAGATAGAGTTCAATTCGGCAACGGGGTGGTATTTAGACGAATTATTGACGAAATTAATTATTTATATGAAACAGGGGTTGTAGTAAATACTAATATTTATCAAGGCATAATTAAATTCCGTTTGGGCGCACTTACAGGTGACAACTTAGGTTTGCACTCCATGCTTGGATTCGTAGAATGTTTCTCTGCCAATTATCCCTGTCGAATTTGCACTGCATCAAAGGATGCAATTCGAACCATGTGTCATGAGGACCCATCATTGATGAGAGATATGACCAACTACAACGCCTTAAGAATTCTTAATGACGTTTCACAAAGTGGTATAAAAGATAATTGCGTCTGGTTTGATGTGAAAGATTTCAACCTATTTAATAATGTAGCTGTTGATTTACTTCACGATTTGTTGGAAGGGATTTGTGTAAAAGTAATGTCATTCATTATTACTGAACTGATACAAGCAAAACTGTTTCATTTGAAAACTTTAACTGACAGGATGTTTGCGTTTGATTTCGGTCCAGATTCATCTTCAAAGCCGCCATCTACTGGATTGCAATTTGAAGGGCCTACTTTGAAAATTCGCACTTCTGCATCTGAAATGTCCGTTTTCGTCAGGTATTTCGGTCTACTTGTTGGTTATTATGTACAGAGAGATAATGAGATTTGGAATTTATACATCTTACTACGAAAAATCATGTACAAGTTGTACTCTGTACAAGTATATAACGACTCGTGTGAACAGTTAAAATTCTTAATCAGTGAATTTAATTTGCTATATATGACTCTGAGTAAGAAACAATTAACTCCTAAATTTCACTTTCTTGTGCATTATCCAGAAATGATGAAAAAATTTGGCCCTATTACGCAAATGTGGACAATGCGTTTTGAGGCGAAGCATAGAGTGGCAAAAATTGCGGCGCGCTCTTCAGCAAGTCGAGTCAATATTACTAAAACAATTGCGTTAAAATTACAGCTCCAACTTAATTACCTTTTTTTGAAAAATGAGCCACTATCTTCCGTTGAATATGGCAAACGAAAACAATTAAAAAAAGCACAAATTTTGGAACTGAACAAAAACTTTGAATTAGTCGGAGAAAATGTTATAGAATGCTCTTTGTCATGGGTAAAGTTAAATGGGGTAAAATTTACACAAAATGCTGTCATTACTGTAGATTTGCTAGAGTCGACGTGCTTGCCGTCATTTGGGATAATAAGGAACATATATATTGACAAGGCCAACGAAGTGTTATTCGCTTGCTCGTCCTTGAGAACCATTGACTTTGACGAACATTTCTTCGCTTACGAAGTCGAAACTACGGATCTAAATGTATACATAGCGTACAATAAACTCGTTGCACCTGTAACGAACACAATGACTGTTATGTCCGATTTAACGACGTTTGTTACGCTTCGTTGGTCCTTTGATTGACGACTTCATTTAATATTTTGTGATATTTGTCCTGGTAACCGATTTATGAAACCATATGTGTGAATATACCATTTTTTTTTTATTGTTGTAATTCTGTACAAAACTGCAACTCTGATAACATTTTGGACTAGATTTGAAAACTAATTAGGCTCGCAACTTTCTCCCGCTACACTCATATTACAAATCCAATACAGTTTTTCTTCATTTTCGAATGGTATTTTCACGGATGTGATTTCATAAACCATGAATTCCTCGCATTCACGACCGGCTGTCCGCGACAGGTTGCATAATGGTGTAGTTATTTAATGTTTCCATAATTTGTTTAGGCTTCCGTGCCGCTGGATGCACGCCGCGAATATTATTATTTGCAACGTGCCGCCGGCGTCCGTCGTCCTCTTAAGCGCGAGGCAGTATATCTCCCTTGTTTTTTCCCTTGACTGTATTACTGCAGCACCGTAGGCCTCGATGCTCTTGTTTCCAGCGCGGCCACGCGGACTCACGGGATGCCAAGGTGCTGCAGGACTCGGGTTCTTTGGCCGGGAACCCCTGTCACCTCCATAATCTATTGAGCTTTTTTTTGCATTAGGTCTGCGCACGTAATCGCGCTAATGTAAATGTCTCTGCTATGTCTTCATTAAATATTTTGTGATATTTCTCCTGGTCTGCTCACAATGGACCCCTCGCATTCACAATAAGCTGTCCGCGATAGGTTGCATAATGTTGTATTTATTTAATGTTTCCATATTTTGTTTAGGCTTCCGTGCCGCCGGATGCACGCCGCGAATATTATTATTTGCAACGTGCCGCCGGCGTCCGTCGTCCTCTTAAGCGCGAGGCAGTATATCTCCCTCGTTATTTCCCTTGACTGTATTACTGCAGCACCGTAGGCCTCGATGCTCTTGTTTCCAGCGCGGCCACGCGGACTCACGGGATGCCAAGGTGCTGCAGGACTCGGGTTCTTTGGCCGGGAACCCCTGTCACCTCCATAATCTATTGAGCTTTTTTTTTGCATTAGGTCTGCGCACGTAATCGCGCTATTGTAAATGTCTCTGCTACGTCTTCATTAAATATTTTGTGATATTTCTCCTGGTCTGCTCACAATGGACCCCTCGCATTCACAATAAGCTGTCCGCGATAGGTTGCATAATGTTGTATTTATTTAATGTTTCCATATTTTGTTTAGGCTTCCGTGCCGCCGGATGCACGCCGCGAATATTATTATTTGCAACGTGCCGCCAGCGTCCGTCGTCCTCTTAAGCGCGAGGCAGTATATCTCCCTCGTTATTTCCCTTGACTGTATTACTGCAGCACCGTAGGCCTCGATGCTCTTGTTTCCAGCGCGGCCACGCGGACTCACGGGATGCCAAGGTGCTGCAGGACTCGGGTTCTTTGCTGCCATATTTGGTGCCTTCAATAGTGTCAAAGAAAAAAGGAAAGCCATCTTGGAAGCCATCGCGTAGTGAAATCCGGGATGGTTTTATATTGCAAATAGCTGGCGTTGATGATCTACAAACAGCAATATCAAATAGGAGAACTAAATTGGCGAAACTCGGAAGAACATTTCAGCCCTTGGTAATCTACACGGGCACAATTTGTGATATAACAAATATTTATGTTATTGTTGGTCAGACTATTTACAAAGTAAATTCATTACTCCAGGGAGTGGATGTGACATTTAAGATTATACACGCGACAGGAGCCGAATACTCTGACGAATCTTATCTCATTTGGCTGTTTATACAAAGAGCATTGTATAACATAAACACTAAATTTGACAAATCACTCAGTGTTCTTAATACCTTAATAGGCGATTTAAATTTGAGTTAAAATGTTAACTTGTTTTCTGTGTAAGGCTCAATTTTCTGATACTAGATCTCTTTGTCACCATTTGCGTTCTCTGTGCTTTGCTGCCTTAGACAAAACCGAGTTTCATTGCGGAGAAGAAGGATGTTTCCGACATTTTCATTCTATAAAATCACTATCAAAACATATCAATTTATGTCATAGAAGTGAATCTTCTATCTTTAATTCAGATGAACCTGTAATTAGTGAACAGGATGCTGTTATGTTACCCTCTCCCACTGAAACCTCGCAAGATCTGTCGTTCCTTGCCACAACAGCAAATAATGTGAGTTCTGTGAGTTTGTCTGCTGAAAGTGCTGAAAATATCCTTGAAACCTCACAAGATCTGTCGTTCCTTGCTACAACAGCAAATAATGTGAGTTCGTCTGCTGAAAGTGCTGAAAATATCTTTAGTCATGACATGTCTTTATTCATCGCATCACTGTATGCAAATCCCATAATACCACGTTCAACCGTTCAAGTTGTAGTTGAGGGTATGCGATCTTTCCTTGAGCAATCACTGGACAATGTATTTAAAACTCATTTTCATGAGTTGGTTAGAAAAGGAACCGTTACTAGAAATGCAATAAACGTTGTTGACCAAATGTTGAATCTAATAAAGAAAGCTGTTACTGGCTTCCGCTCAGAATATACACGTTTTGAGAACTTTTCGAAGTGTGGCACATTCATGTCTCCTATCGAAGTTGTAGTCGGGCAGAGGATGGAAATGAAACGCACACGTCTTGGACTCACTTACGTTCCAGTAAATTGCACCATGCAGATTACACCTTTGCGTCTTATCCTGCAAAAATTTTTTACACTGCCTGATGTACTAAAAGATACTTTAGAGTATTTGTCCATTTTAAAAAAAGACTGTAATTCTGGTCCTATAACTAATTTCGTTCAGGGATCAGTTTGGCAAAACTTTGAAAGTAACAGATGTTCTAACGATGATATTATATTGCCACTTGTACTTTATTACGATGACTTTGAGATCGGTAACCCTCTTGGCAGCCATGCTGGCATACACAAACTTGGAGGAGTTTACGTTTCTCTTCCATGTCTTGGGCCGAAATATTCATCTCAATTATCGTACATATTCGTTTTAGGCCTGTTTCATTCCTCAGATAGAGTTCAATTCGGCAACGGGGTGGTATTTAGACGAATTATTGACGAAATTAATTATTTATATGAAACAGGGGTTGTAGTAAATACTAATATTTATCAAGGCATAATTAAATTCCGTTTGGGCGCACTTACAGGTGACAACTTAGGTTTGCACTCCATGCTTGGATTCGTAGAATGTTTCTCTGCCAATTATCCCTGTCGAATTTGCACTGCATCAAAGGATGCAATTCGAACCATGTGTCATGAGGACCCATCATTGATGAGAGATATGACCAACTACAACGCCTTAAGAATTCTTAATGACGTTTCACAAAGTGGTATAAAAGATAATTGCGTCTGGTTTGATGTGAAAGATTTCAACCTATTTAATAATGTAGCTGTTGATTTACTTCACGATTTGTTGGAAGGGATTTGTGTAAAAGTAATGTCATTCATTATTACTGAACTGATACAAGCAAAACTGTTTCATTTGAAAACTTTAACTGACAGGATGTTTGCGTTTGATTTCGGTCCAGATTCATCTTCAAAGCCGCCATCTACTGGATTGCAATTTGAAGGGCCTACTTTGAAAATTCGCACTTCTGCATCTGAAATGTCCGTTTTCGTCAGGTATTTCGGTCTACTTGTTGGTTATTATGTACAGAGAGATAATGAGATTTGGAATTTATACATCTTACTACGAAAAATCATGTACAAGTTGTACTCTGTACAAGTATATAACGACTCGTGTGAACAGTTAAAATTCTTAATCAGTGAATTTAATTTGCTATATATGACTCTGAGTAAGAAACAATTAACTCCTAAATTTCACTTTCTTGTGCATTATCCAGAAATGATGAAAAAATTTGGCCCTATTACGCAAATGTGGACAATGCGTTTTGAGGCGAAGCATAGAGTGGCAAAAATTGCGGCGCGCTCTTCAGCAAGTCGAGTCAATATTACTAAAACAATTGCGTTAAAATTACAGCTCCAACTTAATTACCTTTTTTTGAAAAATGAGCCACTATCTTCCGTTGAATATGGCAAACGAAAACAATTAAAAAAAGCACAAATTTTGGAACTGAACAAAAACTTTGAATTAGTCGGAGAAAATGTTATAGAATGCTCTTTGTCATGGGTAAAGTTAAATGGGGTAAAATTTACACAAAATGCTGTCATTACTGTAGATTTGCTAGAGTCGACGTGCTTGCCGTCATTTGGGATAATAAGGAACATATATATTGACAAGGCCAACGAAGTGTTATTCGCTTGCTCGTCCTTGAGAACCATTGACTTTGACGAACATTTCTTCGCTTACGAAGTCGAAACTACGGATCTAAATGTATACATAGCGTACAATAAACTCGTTGCACCTGTAACGAACACAATGACTGTTATGTCCGATTTAACGACGTTTGTTACGCTTCGTTGGTCCTTTGATTGACGACTTCATTTAATATTTTGTGATATTTGTCCTGGTAACCGATTTATGAAACCATATGTGTGAATATACCATTTTTTTTTTATTGTTGTAATTCTGTACAAAACTGCAACTCTGATAACATTTTGGACTAGATTTGAAAACTAATTAGGCTCGCAACTTTCTCCCGCTACACTCATATTACAAATCCAATACAGTTTTTCTTCATTTTCGAATGGTATTTTCACGGATGTGATTTCATAAACCATGAATTCCTCGCATTCACGACCGGCTGTCCGCGACAGGTTGCATAATGGTGTAGTTATTTAATGTTTCCATAATTTGTTTAGGCTTCCGTGCCGCTGGATGCACGCCGCGAATATTATTATTTGCAACGTGCCGCCGGCGTCCGTCGTCCTCTTAAGCGCGAGGCAGTATATCTCCCTTGTTTTTTCCCTTGACTGTATTACTGCAGCACCGTAGGCCTCGATGCTCTTGTTTCCAGCGCGGCCACGCGGACTCACGGGATGCCAAGGTGCTGCAGGACTCGGGTTCTTTGGCCGGGAACCCCTGTCACCTCCATAATCTATTGAGCTTTTTTTTGCATTAGGTCTGCGCACGTAATCGCGCTAATGTAAATGTCTCTGCTATGTCTTCATTAAATATTTTGTGATATTTCTCCTGGTCTGCTCACAATGGACCCCTCGCATTCACAATAAGCTGTCCGCGATAGGTTGCATAATGTTGTATTTATTTAATGTTTCCATATTTTGTTTAGGCTTCCGTGCCGCCGGATGCACGCCGCGAATATTATTATTTGCAACGTGCCGCCGGCGTCCGTCGTCCTCTTAAGCGCGAGGCAGTATATCTCCCTCGTTATTTCCCTTGACTGTATTACTGCAGCACCGTAGGCCTCGATGCTCTTGTTTCCAGCGCGGCCACGCGGACTCACGGGATGCCAAGGTGCTGCAGGACTCGGGTTCTTTGGCCGGGAACCCCTGTCACCTCCATAATCTATTGAGCTTTTTTTTTGCATTAGGTCTGCGCACGTAATCGCGCTATTGTAAATGTCTCTGCTACGTCTTCATTAAATATTTTGTGATATTTCTCCTGGTCTGCTCACAATGGACCCCTCGCATTCACAATAAGCTGTCCGCGATAGGTTGCATAATGTTGTATTTATTTAATGTTTCCATATTTTGTTTAGGCTTCCGTGCCGCCGGATGCACGCCGCGAATATTATTATTTGCAACGTGCCGCCAGCGTCCGTCGTCCTCTTAAGCGCGAGGCAGTATATCTCCCTCGTTATTTCCCTTGACTGTATTACTGCAGCACCGTAGGCCTCGATGCTCTTGTTTCCAGCGCGGCCACGCGGACTCACGGGATGCCAAGGTGCTGCAGGACTCGGGTTCTTTGGCCGGGAACCCCTGTCACCTCCATAATCTATTGAGCTTTTTTTTTGCATTAGGTCTGCGCACGTAATCGCGCTATTGTAAATGTCTCTGCTACGTCTTCATTAAATATTTTGTGATATTTCTCCTGGTCTGCTCACAATGGACCCCTCGCATTCACAATAAGCTGTCCGCGATAGGTTGCATAATGTTGTATTTATTTAATGTTTCCATATTTTGTTTAGGCTTCTGTGCCACCGGATGCACGCCGCGAATATTATTATTCGCAACGTGCCGCCGGCGTCCGTCGTGTTCTTAAGCGCGAGACAGTTTACCTCCCTCGTAGTTTCCATTAACTGTGCAGTGGGAGTAGTATGTCGGGCAACCCAAGTAAAGATTAGGTGATTGTATTGTGATTTACATTTGTGATTGTTATTTATTTGCGTATAAAGATGTATAAAATATGTACCTACTTCGCCAGACCCGACTGTCTTAGCAAATCATTGCTTTATACAGCAAGTCATTGTAGATACCTTATACCAAGGATGATAATATGACCGGATCGACAATCGCCATAGTACAATTCGACCACGAAAAAATTGTTCAATCCATAAATCTAGATGGCGCTGACAAATCGCCCAAGGCTTTGTAAGCAAAACAATAAGACTACAGATGTTTCATATTACTGTAAATGTATTATTTTTAAAAAAAGATTGCATAATAATACATTTGCAGTAATATGAAATATCTGTAGTCTTATTGTTTTGCTTTCAAAGCCTCGGGCTATTTGCCAGCGCCATCTAGATTTATGATTGAACTATTTTCCGCGGTCGGTCCGTACTATGGCGATTGTCAATCAGGTCATATAAAATATATCATCCTTGCCTGTACACATACATTAAGACATAGTCGACCAAGAAATTGCCGTACCACTTTCGACTCTTATTGTATGAGCATAAGCTTTAAAGTGGAACACTTACTTGGTTGACTATACATTTGCTAAACTGTATGTAGTTTTAACCTTATAAACGCCATTGACGTACATTATACATTGTAAAAGTGGCCTACGTGCACAGCTATCCGGTACTCTATTTTGCTTAAAAAATAAATTTGAAATTCACCAAAAAATAAGCTAGGCGTGTCGGTGCATGACGACTAATATTTGACGCGGCGTTACGAACGTGAACGATTTATTATTTCTTGATTATTTTAATTTGTGAATTTTGTGCACTGAATGTTATTGATTTGTGAAAATTATTTTTAATAAATAACTAATACCTAAAAATACTTGTTATTTATTTACAAATCTATTACAAGATTACTTATTTGAGACATCAACGACGTAACTTAAATTAATACGCGGTTAAAGGCGGTAATGAGTTATTTTAAACATTTTATACTTACACTTATCTGTATGTCTCTTTGAGTATATCGTTCTTGTTGTACGGGTACGTTGTAGGTAAGTTAAGTTACGACTTTGTTCTATCTTTTTTTTGGTATTGATGAATTTAAATGGACGTACAAGCTAGTTGTATAGAGAAAATAATGTTATTTTATGTGTTGTATTAATGTTTTATGTTTTGTACTATTTTAAGTTAACTTGTTGCTTTATCTTGCTATTGTTACATTACATGCTTGTTTCATTAATATTTTGATTGTTGCGAGATGTTGAATTTGCTGTTATACTTTTGTACGTTTATTTTTTGTTTCGTTCAACTTTCAGACGGAAACTTTAACAAGACATAAATAACTTACAGGTAATAAGAAAAATACAATATGATATTGTATTTTTGTTATTACATAATTAAACATTACACAAAAATACAATATGATATTGTATTTTTGGTATTACCTGTAAGTTATTTATGTTTTGTTGTTAAAGTTTCCGTCTGAAAGTTGAACGAAACATAAAAAAACGTACAAAAGTATAACAGCAAATTCAACAAGATCTCGCAACAGTCAAAATATTAATGAAACAAGCATGTAATGTAACAATAACAAGATAAAGCAACAAGTTAACTGTAAATAGAACAAGCCAATAGTGCAGATTCAACAAGGTAACCTAACAAACAACATATTGATAGAACAAGCACGTACTGTAACTACAACAAGATAAAGTAACAAGCTTATGTAGATTCTACAAGCTAGTCATGTCAAAACAACATCTCGAGCATGCTAAAACAACAAGGCAAGCATGTTGAAACTATATGCTCAACACGTAAGAGTAACAAGCTAAACTAACAAGCTGATTGTAGATTCAACAAGCTAGTAATGTCACAACAACAAGGCGAGCATGTTAAAACAACAAGGCAAGCATGTTAAAACTATATGCTGAACACGTAAGAGTAACAAGCTAAACTAACAAGCTGATTGTAGATTCAACAAGCTAGTCATGTCACAACAACAAGGCGAGCATGTTAAAACTATATGCTCAACACGTAAGAGTAACAAGATAAACTAACAAGCTGATTGTAGATTCAACAAGCTAATCATGTCACAACAACATGTCGAGCATGTTAAATAAACAAGGCAAGCATGTTAAAAATATATGCCCAACACGTAAGAGTAACAAGATAAACTAACAAGCTGATTGTAGATTCAACAAGCTAATTATGTCACAACAACATGCCGAGCATGTTAAAAAAACAAGGCGAGCATGTTAAAACTATATGCCCAACACGTAAGAGTAACAAGATAAACTAACAAGCTGATTGTAGATTCAACAAGCTAGTCATGTCACAACAACATGTCGAGCATGTTAAAACAACATGGCGAGCATGTTAAAACTATATGCTCAACACGTAAGAGTAACAAGATAAACTAACAAGCTGATTGTAGATTCAACAAACTAGTCATGTAAAAACAACATATCGAGCATGTTAAAACAACAAGGCGAGCATTTTAAAACTATACTCTCAACACGTAAGAGTAACAAGATAAACTAACAAGCTGATTGTAGATTCAACAAGCTAATCATGTTAAAATAACATCTCGAGCATGTTAAAACAACAAGGCAAGCATGTTAAAACTATATGCCCAACACGTAAGAGTAACAAGCTAAACTAACAAGCTGATTGTAGATTCAACAAGCTAGTCATGTCACAACAACAAGGCGAGCATGTTAAAACTATATGCTCAACACGTAAGAGTAACAAGATAAACTAACAAGCTGATTGTAGATTCAACAAGCTAATCATGTCACCACAACATGTCGAGCATGTTAAAACTACATGGTAAACTTGTAAAATCAATCGGAAAACTTCAACCTGACGTAACGTAGAAATAACAAGATAAGTAGCTTGTACAATCAACAAGTTACACTTAACAAGATCTATCTTGTAGTTTCAACCAAAGAGCACGTAGGCGCTATTTCAACCTGAAAACTTGTTGAACCAACCTGAAATCTGGTTGTTTTTTCTCTCAGTGTAGAGTAAGCAGGATAACGATTTTCGCTGTCTCTCTCACACACTTCGACTCCGACTAGAATCTCAGTGGACGCACAAGATCCAATTAATTATTGTAATTATCAATAGGGATGACGACAGGGTGAAGAAATCGAAATTCTAATTAGTCCGTCAGTCAGGTAATAAAAAAATATTAGACACGTATTTTTTGTTTTATCAAATTAACAAAGAATGACTAAGTTAAAACGCATTAAAGTTGGAAAGTGGAGGCTAACTACGTCACCGTTAGGTCTAAATCGTACCTAACCGTGACGTCATCACGTCACGCGACATTTCAACTCAATATATCTCCGTATAAGTTTGATTACGTGAAAAAAGAAAAAATACGTGTCCAGTACTTTTCAACAATCTTCCTGATAGACTAAGGAAAAAAAAGTTGTCGTCGTCCCTATTTTGGGAAATATTATTGTCAGTGACACATTTAGGCGTTTTTATTCAACGTGTATCAAGCCCTTTCCTCAGTCATCAGATGGTTAGAGGAGTTTGCAGGCAACCGGGCGCCGATTCGAACCCGCGAACTTGGAAGCCGACATCAGGAAACCCCAGGCTTAAGTATAATTCAGGACTTCAGGAAGCGTTAGTGTGGTCAATCAGAAAATCCACCTAACATATTGGATAGTTTTGTAGTTTGATAATTAATGAAGAATAAATTAATTTTTCATTAGGTAGTAATATATAAAAACATTAATAAAGGAAAAATAGAGCTTGTATTTAGTTCGCTCCTGCAAGAAAAAAAAGGCATTCTATTTGGGTTTGATCTGAACCCATACACGATTCAACCTTTAAAACTACTATTACCCATAAAATATAACCAGTTCTGAATGAACTGAACACCACAATTGACTAGTGAAACGATAACACACACAGCCGCTTCCTTTACAGGCATACTCAACTCACTGAGCACCATTTATTGCTACGTGTTACATGTTCTGCTGCCCTATACTGCTCAATGCGCATCAATGCTTTTGAAATTAACTGAAAGATACAAATGTATGGTTAGTGGAGACAGAAATCAACTTTTACTACTATTTAATATCTACAGTACCTACAACAACGCAATGGTGAATGATGATGCTTCTGGTGATGATGTCTATAGCCTGCTATGCCCACTTTCCACTGCCTGGGGTGGTGTGCCTCTTTATCGACCGATCAAGCGAAGCGTCTCCGTTTCAGCTTGGGCAAAAATTCTTCCATATGCCCAGGTGTTCTCCTCTATAGGTCACATTTCTCAACCGAAACGGAAAAACTGTACCTACGCTACGCGGGTTACTAAAAGAAACAGCACAGCAGGCGCCCCCTTAACTATGTCTCGCTCATCAGTATGCTGCTCTCTCGCGTCCTCAATAAGATGGTGTTCATTAAACAAATATATTGTGGATGTATAAAAAACGTGCACTCGTGAAATAATAGGGGCACGCGCCACGTTCGCACTTGCTTCCTGTGTGCCTGGTGTATAAAACAAACAATACAGCTTTGTGTATAAGTATATTGTGATGACGATGGGAGGTTTTTATACTTCGCTTTCGTGAAAAAGAAGGAGTTTAGAATGAAAGGTAAAACTTTCCTTTTTCAGTATGATTGTGAGTATTTTAGTAGTTAGTTTACAAATGGTTCTTTCAAGTATGAATGTCAAAAAGTGTACCTCGGAATCGGTGAAGAATGGATCGCGCGACGACGTGACGGAACAGATCTTCCTGGGCGGATTATCCTCCCTATCTTAACATGTTTGCCGCCATTGACTTGATAGAATAAAGTCAGTAAATTAAGTGCCCCACACGCTATGACTTCCTTATGAAGTTGCGCATACACTTCGAAGTTCTGGTCGGATTTGTTAAGTTACTTGCAATTTATTTCTTGGCATTGATGAAACTTTATTACTTACTTACTTCATTGTTATGACGGCGAAGAGGTTAATAAATATTTATTCTATCTATAAGATATTTGAACTTCCATCTAAGTATTTTACATGTTGTCAGTGATGGAGTTGCTTTCACATTTATAATTTTCAAGTTATAGCTACGTCATCATAAACAGGATTCTGTGCTCATCAGATCAACGATTCACCTTGAAGTTAAAACGTGCGCGCAAATCGTGATGCCATATGTGAATGTGTACTGTTGAGGTCAGGAGCGCACGGACATTGAAATAAAGCCTTCCATCACCATTTGAGAAAAATATATCCTCCGATTAGACCCATAGCCTTGACCAAAAGGATTCGCGGAAAAACCCTACGTCAGGCGGCGTTTTACGACGTCCCGAAGTGTCAGCACTTAGGCGGTTGTAAAACTAAGTTAAGCCTTTCCACGTGTTCCTGTGGGGGAAAATATGTAGTTGCCTTATCTTTTTTCTGGAGATGCTGTGTCTTATGAGAAAAACGCTATAAGTACAACGCATGACTGTGCAGTCACGCGTTCGGTGTGGTCCAGGATTTAATTGGATCGGGGTAATCTAGCGGGAGTAGCGACGGTATTACATACAAGAACAATTTTTATGGAATAAGTCATGTAATGTTATGCATCACAAAATGTTCACCTGCAACTTGTTAACATCATTTTTGTACGCACCGGAAAAATACGCTGCGAAGCAATTCAAATCTAAAGCATCGTTTTTACAGAGTGCATTAAGTTACCTACTTAACAATTAAAAGTATCCTTCTCACTTTCCTCTACAAGCTCTAAGCAGGCTAATTCGCCTAAACCAAGTGAGCTAAGTGCACTTAACTAGGATGCTTGAGAATCTCAAGATACTCCCGTATACGGGATGCCTTCATTAAAGATTTAGAGCATCTAACTATCGAGTCTGTTGCTGTTCCTTCACCAAGTTTTTCACTATTTTTTAATAATCCTCATGCGGTTTTACTTTCCTCAGTTAATTTATTATGTTTATTTCATACATATCACAGTTTGTATTCACAAAAAAGTAGTCAGCTTATTCAGAAAATTTTACACATTCGGCCCTTTTTCACATCAGTTATTAATAGTTGTGATTATGAATGATGATGAGACTAACAGCGCTTCGGATAAGACTTTTTCCTGGGAACAAATTTCAATTGTGTTGTGGTCTTTTGCTGCCTCATTTATTAAAATTGTCATGAACATTCACTTACAACTCCTTAACTCAAAAAAACTTTAAAATTTAAGATAACTTAACTACTAAAATTATAATGTAAAAGAAATTTCATTGAAATAAACAGTTTATTTTTTCATTTTTTTATTTTAACCAATTCGTCTGAAAGTGGATTTTCAATAGATAACTATTTAAAGGTTCATTAATATATGGCCGCACTTTAAAGAAGCTATACTTCAATTTAGCAGCATGAAGACGTCATTTATGCTAACTTGTATGATTTACTGCTAAATTCCCAGCTTAATATTGCACGACCGTAGATGAACGTATAGGGAACCGCCCACAAGTTTTGCATTTATCAGTGTAACGTCAGAGCACGATAGGGAAACATATTGATTAGGTGTTTGCACGCTCGTTTTCAGTGTTAATATTTATTTTCGAAACTAAACGATATAGGATGTTATAAATTGGTAAATACTTTTACCAAAAAAGGAGCCGCAGTGATCTTCATTGATATATTTTGTATAGGTCATCCACGTTCTCTCTCCTTAGAGAAAAAGATTTATAGGCTCAACGAACTCTTATTCTTATTTCTTAGTCGATTTAATTGCCCAATTGAATCATGATACAATTTATTTTAATTCTAGCAGCATGTCATAGGTACATAAATAAATTTAATTTGAAAGAAAGAAGAAAGAAAAATCGCTTATTACCAGTACCACCAAAAAAAAAATACTAACATTTATACCATGAGTGCGTACTTTGTCTACGTCCATTTTCAAGAACATTTGATCAGTATAGTTAGTAACTAGTTTTAAAGAGCCTTGTTTGAAGGAACTGGCATATAAAAGCAGCTTTTTAGTTCGAGTGAACAGGCTCTCCTTTCTACCTCTAGGTCGTTTAGCATACGCCCACTGTTCATCCAGTCGATTGGTTTCGTGTTATAACAATATTAGTGGCATTGTTGATTATAAGTCGGTTGTGTTTTACTAAGTAGTGTGTCTAGAAAAATAACTTCTTTCTCACGTCACACGGCTTCATTTGTGACTGTAATCTAAATACCCAATAGTCTTTAGCACGGAGGGGTTTATAAGGTTATGAAAAGAGACAGTGTAAATAAAATGCGCTTTACCGATTGTAAGTATCACAACTCATAAGATCAAGAAATTGAAAGTGTAAAAAATATCAATACTGAAAAACATTACACGCAGTTCACGAATAAGCCTTCGATCGAAAATACATCATTTGAGTAACGGAACAAAATAACATATTTACCCAATTGTGTTTAAAATTAGCTGGTGGTGGTGGCAACTCAGCAGCTAATACCAAAAGTGCTGGCGAAAAGCGCATATTATAATTTATATAATACAAGTGGATACAATATGACATTGTCACGCATGCCGGTGTATCAGAAGAGCCCGCGAACTTGACCTTTCCCAGAGTGAAATTCTCGTGTTTAGTCGATAATGAGTGTGCGTATTTCGGGTAAACGCAGAATACCGGCCATGTGTTGGAGCGAAGGCTGCGAATGCTATAAAAGGTGAGTTTTCGCGCAATTATCCCTTTCCATGAATGCTGACTGACTGAGCGTTAAAGGCTTTTGTTCCGAGTTTTACCCTAAAATGTTCTTTTGAAGATTTTTTGAAGTGTTGGCGTTCGGCATTAGTCGAACGTTTTAGTAGGTCTTTCTTTAGCTGGGAACGAAACGGCTTCATATTATTAGAGATAAAGGTGAGGTCTAAGTGGTGAACCTTAGCGGAAACCTTGTTCAGCAGTGGATTATTTGAAGATGATGAAGCTTCTTCAGTTATCATGACTTCATATCGGTTATTGTGCTTTTCTAGAACACGCATCTCAAATTGCTAACACATTTGAATTTTGTTCTGAAATAGCATATGACTTTGATTCAATTTGAAATGAAGTTGCAATATTGCGAGATTATGTAAAACGAGTTGCAGTCTCAAGCAAAGTCACAACTATGTTACGTAACTGTTAACTAGATTTCAACTAAGTTGATTGCGTGTAGAAACTAGTTCGGCGACTCATGTTTATCTCAACAGATGATTAGTGCGAATAATTAGTTGAGATTATATCAGATCTCATTTTAAGCAAGTAAGTAGGTAATAAAATTAATGGATTGCCAACAGTTGGCAAAATTGAAAAAAAAAAAACAATATTGAAATTTGATTATGTAAGTAGTATGATTTGATTATGATTTCAAATGAAAAACCCAAGTAAGTATGTCATACGAGTACAATAGAAGTACAGTCAAAGATATGTATCCGGCCAAAGCGTCGAAAATTCGAAATATATAAACAGCGACTCTAAGGACACAGAGATCGATTTGGATGGATTGACAGATCTTTGACAGTAAGGTACCTTAAGTACTATGTAAAAGAAATCCGGATGGCTCACTTTCGATGTCACACCAAAATTTTGGTTGACAAAATCACGCACGGTGAAACACCGAAAACAAATAATCATAAAAATCAATATTGAACCTTAACAAAATACTAGAGCTAAGGTATTTTTGCATTCTGCCATCTTCTAGCGAAATTTTATTAGTCTAGCACCAGCGACCACGAACTATACTAAATGGAATTAACATCGTTAATTCTGCTCTTAAACGTCTGGAACTAGATTAAGTAGGGTACTCTACGGACGCTATAATTCTAAATATTTTGAACCTTTTGTTTTTGAATTATCAACTAGTTTAAAATTTTATATATCACGCGACAAGTTCACATTTCAAACTCTATAGCAATTTCTTTGCTTTCACCAGGTGACCTGTATTTGGATTCTTCTTTGTTTAAATCATGTACGTTAAGTTTTGTTTGAAATTATGTATTTACTGTTTCTAAGCTGCTTTTATTTGCAGGTAGGTACATTGTCGATATCTTCCATACCGATCTTGGTACTTCAATTATTTTTTGTTAATGCAATATCTAATCCGTCACTGCAGGTACGTATGTTCAGATTATCCTCTGAATATGCAACGGTATTTGATTCTACTTCAATTTATGTCAGTGCAAAGCTTCCACTTATTTTATTTTTCATTGCAGCTTCGCATGTTTGTAAGCGGCTTAAAATCATGTAGAGAAACAGAAATATTATGATCAACGCTAATCGTATTAATATGATTTAATTAGGTATTTCAACTGAATAATAACTTGTATTACATCGGTAGTTGTGATCAAAACATGGAATTATTTGTCCGTCGACTTATACTGGACACCGACTTCACGTAGGTATGTGATTCGTTTTCGAGAGCATTGAAAGTTTTTTTTTGTACCTATCAGTCCATATCTTAAAAACTACTGAACTGATTTTGATGAAATCGGTACTGTTGCCTAATTTGATTGAAATGTAAGCATATGAAAAAAGAAAGGTCAATAGTTACTGAGAAATACGTGGACAAACATACATACATACACCTGCAAAATTTTGTATATTTGCTTGAAATCCCAAGCAGACTACCTATCATATTATATGAATATCATGCGGTTCCAATAATATTACATAAATAAGTATTGAATTGATTTGATACCCTCCTTTTTTTGAAGTCGGTTAAAGAGACACTAGGTCGAACTTATGCTTGAGATCTATTAATACGGACCTACATCCAGATAAATCTAGTACAATGCATGTCCAGTTACGATGCCTACAAGCGGTCGACCGCGGACCGGTGCGATGCGCGGGCGCATACACGCGACTTACATGTTTTACCGTGTTACAGTTAAACGCCATAGATTTGCCGTCAATTGGGGTCAGTGATAGGTCAGATTCACAGTGAATACATTTAAAGGCTTTATTTAAAAAGACTGTAGATATGATGGAGTTGGTTTTCACCAAAATATCAGATTACGAAAATGTAAAAGGTAGGTAGTCTCGCGGCATTGAGTCTACGAATAAACAAGTACCTGTAATAACGATTTTTTTAGGAATATAGGGACACTCTGAAATATTGAATATAGGGGTTCACGGGGGTGATGAATCGATGATCTGTCCAGGTCGGTAGGATATGAATCTTGGAAAAAACATTTTATGTAGGACTTCGTACCGCCCTAGAACTTTTTTTGGGTGGTTATGAAAAATAGCTAACGTCCTATTCTCAGACCTACTGAACATACACACAAAATTTCATGAGAATCAGTCGAGCCGTTTCGGAGGAGTTTGGTTACAAACACTGTGACACGAGAATTTTATATATTAGATTTTCACCAGAGCTAACGCGCGGGCGCCCATGTGCTTACATTTTTAATCGCCAAAAACAGAACTACACTAAGAAATAAATTAATAATTTAAAACACTAAAACAACGATTTGGCTTTCCGTGCCCACCTCCAAGCTCCATCATTAGATTAGCTCGGTGGTGCCATATTATTGCATTGTCATCCAAGTTACATATACGTGCCAAGTTTCATCATGATACGATAAGCAGAAGTGAGTTAAATTTAGCTTGCAAGATTCCTTACATAGTTTTGTTAGGTAGTTACACGACGGCCTAATAAAAGCGTTCTAAAAACATTTAAAAACAACAATAATTTGTATCACGCAAGTCGAATTCAAAGCATGCCGTTTCTCAAGTCGATGCACAATAGTTATCGGTCGTTATAATTAAAACCGATATAGCATTCATCAGGCGAACCGGTTCCAAACGACCTTGCTGCGTTCACCGCAGACATTACTGATCTATATACTTAACAACCTCATGCTGTCACTTTTGCACATTGCACAAACACCTTGGCACAGAGAGAGATGACCGCTACCAATTTGACAGGTGATTTACTCTTGTTTTGTAATAAACTGCAAGTTTAAACGTAGGTACATAATATATCAAGGTTTACCTTTCAAATTATTTTCCATAAGCCACTCTTTGATTAACCTTGTTATTATTTCGACTTAGTTTCTCTTTGATCATACATAATCCACAGAGTGTTAGCAAGAATATTACTTATTACCACAAGCATCAAAGATTCAAACACTAAGTAAAATTGTATCGTCATAAATTATTACCGCCATCAAAAACTACACCATCTCCATTACGCTGTGCCATTGACCTTCGTAGCATACTAAATCACCTTGAATCACTCCTATTATTTCTGTCCAACAGGTGTTCTGTACTGTTTTGTATGGGGTGACGTACGAACACCGCACAATTCGTACGAGACAGATGGCCCGGCTACAGGTTGTGTGGCTTCACAATAACGCAGGATGAACAGATGGAGAGGAACTCGTTTCCCGTATAGCTGCTATTAATATCCCGCCGATTGACTTTAAAAGGCTTCAGATTGCCAGTTCAGTTTTCCCCTATCAATCAACACATGTCATTAACCATTTAGAAACTGACCATCATGTAGAAAGCATTTCCTTTTGTATCCTTCAGCGGATAGCGCTGCAGATTTTCAGCTGTCAGGTTGTATGCGCGCGAGTTTCGCTTTCCCTCAAGGCTGCAAGCGCTTCAGGCGCATGCGCGGAGCCAGTCGCTCACGGCCGTCCGGATAGGCCGCACGCCTCGTTCCCTCGGAATATTGATAAACTTTTGCCGATCCACCCCGTCACGGTTCTGAATCGTGTGTTGGAAGTGTTCACAGTGCAAAAACAAATATTGTGCGATCATACTTGGACTTACCAAGATTCAGTGCTTGTGGCAAAAACTGCAGGATCTAGTGTTTTTCCTTGACGATCGTCACGCGCGTTGACTCCTTTTTTATATCGGTATGCTTTGTAATTACGAATGTAATTATTATTGCCTTTTTTTTCAGTATGCTTCTTCAGTTGGCTCATAATCTCATAATAATTTAAAATGAAATCGGTATAAATAATAATTCTACAATTATTTTATATCCAGACACGTCAACTCTATTGAATTCAGGATTAACATGATGACATTTGCACATGAATAAATTAGTAACCAAAATAGTTTTACACATGAATTTTATCGGTATCACCTTGAAAAATATTACTTCGGTGTTTTGTAATAACAACTTGCGGAGGCGTCTCTAATTTATTACCTTCCTGTCGTCAAAATTCAGGTATAGCGTTGAGAGAAAAATGTGCGACTAAAATTATCTCGAAATCTAGGGAGTCCATTGTTTTTCTTGTGACTAGACAATAGTAAGAATTTCGCTTATTCCACGTACGAAGATTGGAGCTGAGGTGTCACGCGCCGTTGACGTGGAAGAGCCATTGTTTTGGTCACGAATGCTGGTACATTATCGCCAATCATAGCAGTTGGAAAATTTCACAATTAGACAAGTGCCGATCACTTTGTCCTGTACAGCCAATAGCTTTAGGTGCAATACCGAACCCTAATAAAATAATGAGAGTATTTTTAATCTTCCTCGACCATTTTTACGGAAGTTAAGGTAGACGAACCAAAACGGGGTTGCTGTTGCTGTATTGAATCATTCGTGTGCTATTTCAAATCGTATCTCAATTATTTATAAGATAAGATAACCTACACAGTTTTCTCACGCCGCTATCTGCTCACAAACAAAAGTTCAAGATATCTTCTAGAGCGCTCTAACGACTTGAACATTAAAAACAAACCTCCAGGAAGTGCTCATATTAGTGTACTGATGAGCTTGGATGACAGAATAATAAACGTATGAATCGATCTAGATGTAATAGTACATTACTACAGAGGCCGGGAAGGAAGATGTTGCAGGCCGAGTATTATATTTATATACGGCCGAACGAAGTGAGGCCGGATAGTTACGAGGCCGACAACTTCCGTTCCCCGCCGATGTATGTATAGTGCTTTTCTCAAACATGCAATGAAATAAATAAATAAAATAATATTTTATATATAATATATTTTGTCTTTTTTACATAAATAAAACTGCGCTACCTATGTAGCAAATATGGTTCATGTTTTTTTCAAGCTGTATTGGTAGAATGTCATAGCGAACCATAGAGTAAATATTGCTTGTAGCTTTTTTAAATGACGGAACGCCAAGATCCTGTGTCACAAATATATCAAAAGGAAATTAAAAAAAAGTGAGTTGCCGGCCTAGGCCTGCAACGTTTGTATGAAATTTCATTATAGACCAATTTGTCTAGCCGCGCCTGAAACGTGATACTTCCCAGGCTAATAAGAAGAACATAATATCAACATTTCATTGCATGTTTGAGAAAAAAATATTTGCAAAGTAGTATTTGCAATAGTTACAATGTTAGACTGTAGTTAATTGTTCAAAATAAATTTGGGTAGGTATGATTTTTTTGTATTATTTATTTATTGTAAATATTTATGTATATTTGCCTATTTTCTTGTATAAGTAAATTTGTGTATCTTTATGTTAATAATAACTTTTTTGTGCATATTCATTTTTTTTATTTGTATAGGTTTTGATTAGTGTTTTTTTGTTCTTCTTTCGCACCTCCACAAAAATGTCTGCTTCACCTAAAGTTATATAGGTAGAGAATGCCTAATGGGATCAAGTTCGCCTTATTATATTAGTTTTTACTAATGTACAATAAACTTTAAATAAATGAATATTTTTTCCTAATTTGTTTTCCCCGTATCCTATATTTTACGTACATATTTCAAAAGCTTCTCAGAATATATGAGACAACTTTGCAGAATCAGCTCTTTTAGTGAATTGGAACATTGTTAAGAATCGCGAGAGATTTGCATGATTCCACTCGGTTACTTTTTAGACCTAGCGACTTACCTTCGGGGTTTCCGTGTTCGCAAAGTTAAAAGACGTGTTCAGCATACTTACCGCGTCTTCGCTACCTCTCGTTTTGCGGATGTTGAAGTCTCATTCCTTTTTCTCGGATATTTCTTGCATGGAGTGCGCTTGAAGTCGATTATTTTTACTTGATTTGCTTATTTGTAAAGCCTTGTGATGACTAAAAACAGGATTCTTTCATGATCAATTTCCAAACCTACCTAACTAAGGCATGGTTACAGATTAAAATGTTCACGATGTCACATCTGCTCTCTTGTAACTAAGTGCAGTAATGGCACTTAACATCTGGGCATACACCTGTCTATAACCCCTGTGCAGCTTTTCTTAATTATACGTGAATGTTTTATTATTTATTTTTCTTTTGCGGCGTTACTTTGCGAATTAATGTTGCAAGTTTAAAATTGTGAAAGAAGACTCGAGAGCCCACTGATAGAATAAAGTAATAATGCCTTTCGTAATGAGTTAGATTGTTCCATTACAATTCCATTCTAGGGCACTGAGAACCATATTTTTTTTTAATTTCCGTGCACAATTTGAGTTTTCTTATTTGAAGAGCAGCATCATCGCCTTTTAAACTTTTCGTGAGCCAATGTAACTTTGACGTCATAACACGTTTTGCAAACACATTTACAAGTTTGCCGTAATCTTTGTTTGCATTGTTTCTTATTACACTGGGTTTTATTGTATGGAGATGTTTACTAACTTTGTTTATGCAGGATGTCGCGGTTCTTTCTAGATGTTTTTGCTACTATCTATCTATAATTTACTTGGTTAAAATTTGTGGTAAAATGCCATTTTATTCTTAGTCCCCTTTTTATGATTGTCCAGAAGTAAGCTGTCTAGTTTTTGTCGCATTCTTTATTCAGTAGGTATCATTATGTTGTATGAGGCAAAACTGGCACAGTCAAAAAACTTCAGTGTCATCAGTCGGCGACGGAAATGTTTTTGTTGGTTTACCGTGTGATGCCTCAATGGTTACCTTTTGTTAATTTTCGTAGATATTCCTCGAGAATTATGATAAAACACGAATTGGGAGCTTTTAACGGTCTTGTGACTTTTCAATTCTGTTTCTTATTGCCGGCTGTCTAAGGAAGGGAAGGACACAACTGTTTCAAATCTTAATAAATCTGAAATTTACATATTAAAGAGAGATCCTCATTAAATACGTAAAATACAGAACAGCTTGTCTAACTGGTTGGACGCTGTTTGTTTTGTTTCAGTGTCTACAAAGGTCAAAGTTTCATTAGAACGCAATTGTTCCTACAAGGATCTTGCCGATAAACAACCGTTCAGATTAAATAGTTTTTGTGATGAAAAATACACCGCTATCAGTCTGGAACATATCTTCCGGCCGACTCGCGCGGAAATATGCCTGAAAACATATTTTTTTTGACAATACATCAGTGTCTGGTGTCATTGTAAAGTAACACATACTCTATCCATAATGTAAAACCAGTTTATCCTTTTTTTACTCAGTGCGTCATTTGGTGACGCTCACGGATTATAAGAAGTGTCAGTTCCGTCGTTGGCATGTACAGTCGCTAAGTATAAATAAACTTCTATTAAAAATAAATTTGAAACATTAAATAAAATTAAACTAGCTTAGTCAAACCGCAGAATGTTCACCACAAACTCAATAGTGCGTTATTGAGTCTAATTATGTTAACGTCATAATAAGTTTCAATGGTTTTAGTAGGTATTTTTTCTTCTGCAATCTTAAGAGTGGATGAATAAAACAACAGCTATCCTTGTTGTAATTACCGATGTAACAAATTACAGTGGCCGACTGACGGTCCTTAGTATTGCTCGAAACTTGCCAAAAGGGAAAAGGAGGAATCCCAAAGTAATCCCAAAGTTTATAAAAGAAACTAATATCAGAGCGGTGTAAATGTTGGTTTCCTTATTTCTGAAAGTGTATTCGCTGAAATATTTATCCGTTATTCCCGCTGGGCTATATCGGCTCTCGGCATGATTATTTTGTCACGTTCTGTGAGATTATTTTACAATTTCTTCTTTTACATCTTCATAATAGGTACATAGTCTCATTTTAGTCTTATATTGTGGTTCTTCGTTGTGAATTGCCTTTGATACTGTTGCAGTTAACCCAATAACCAATATCCTATCTCTTATCTACCTTGGGAATAGGCTCTCAATCTTATCAATTTGATCATTTTTATGTATGTCATATGTCAACTATTACACCAACCAGACTTCAGTATCAACATTAAGTACAATCGTGAACATAAGACTAACGAACTATTGTTGTGCCGGCCAGATATTTCCTGTCCATTGCATCACGGGATAAAATATCCACCATAACGATCTGCTACCACGGAAATCTCTGTTAGGCGAGACTTCTGTGAGTCGAGTTTCCGAGTATTATTTTGCGTTCTTTTTTAAGATTTACATTTTGGATTCATTTTCTGTGACACCATGGTGTTTGGTTGTGACCGTCAAGCCAGCGTACACCGTACCATATCCAGGATCTGATTATGCAAATAAATAGTACCCAAATAGTACCCACGGAATATCTAGATAAAAAAAATAGTACCCTTAAACTTTTCGAAATATAAGGGCTGTTCACGGTGTACGCTACCGAGCGTCAAGCTGGCGTACACCGTGTGGATCTCTGGAACGGCCTTGTTTTCGGGAATGGTTTATGGTTCAAAAAATAGTACCCAAATAGTACCCTAGAACCCTCAAATTTCATCACTCTATCTATAATGGAAGCTGAGATATTACATGACTTCACGGTGTACGAAATTTCGCACCGTCAAGCTGGCGTACCCGGGAATTTCACACAGAAGACCTTCGAATTCTGGAATCAGGTTTATGTCAATAAATAGTACCATAAATAGTACCCCCTTTTCAGTAAAAATAATATATAAAAAGTACATAAGAGACTACAAAAACACAAGGAAAACTTCCACATACAAATGCGTTTTGGTACAGTCGTGATAGAGAGTTTAAAATGAACTCTCGTTTTTATAAAGATCGAGCCATATTCGTTCTTATTGGGATTTAAAAGAGCTTAAATTTGCTCAACGATGCAACCGAACCCTTTTACCTGTTTAGGGCCTCCTCGCCGGCCGGCGCGGCGTGCAATAAAACTTGTTTTGTATTATATTTAGTAATAAAAGGGTGCAACTCGAAATACATATTCATTAAAAATAAACCAATGGTGATTGTAATAAGGTTCAAAGTGAGCCCATGTTTGTTTTTACTTGAGGCATTCCTATTATTAAAGTCTACAAATCCGCACTGCCAAGGAATAAGGTAAACAAACAGTCCACTCTGTGGTGTGTAGGTGGTGCACGTATAATAATGTTGGATACCTAATTACCTATATCTTTAAAACTTGTGTAATTTAATGTGAAAGTGGTACGAGACTACAAAGCAAAATAGTAAGTATTTTTGTAATATTACTTTTATCTACTTACATTTAAGTAAAGAAAGTCTGAGTGAGGCGCGTCTTGGGGGAGGGAGGCCTATTTCCAGCAATGGATGTCTTTCCGCTGAAATGATGATGATGATGTTCATCACCCTGATTTATAGTGTTTAATTACGATATTAAATCATCAAAAGAAGCCAAGAAAGAAAGTACTCCGTATTCGTATTTTATTCTTTTACGTAGGTATATAAATAAACTAGTTGTACCCCGCGACAGTCTGCGTGTGGAATATAAAATTGCCGGTAACTTTTCTTTCCGATATCCGATTTAATGTGACTCCGAATGATGCTTTATCTACCATTGAAAACCGCACTAAAATTGGTTCAGTCGTTCCGGATATTAACCCTAACAAACAAACAGACAGACAGTTAAGAGACAGAAAAATTACCCTTTTATAATAGTATAGATAGATAGATAGACAAATAATGTTTTTTTTAATGTGATGCATTTTTTTGTGTTTGTCGCTTAGCCGATGCTGGACACCATGATGTACCTACCAGTTCTTTTTCTTAAATCACCGTGTGATTGAGATATTAACCATTGAAAATTGACCGCGCATCACGTGAAAACCACTGGACCGATTTTGATGAAATTTAGTATGAAGATAGTTGTAGTCCCGAAAAAGGACATAGGCTACTTTTGTCCCAGAAAAACGCATAGTTTCCGCGGAAACGCCATAACCGAATTTCACGCGGGCGAAGTCGCGGGCAGAAGCTAGTTGTAAATATCTCGGCTCCGATCCGATGCACTTTAGAGTTATTATATTTCAAAACAAAATATGTTTATTTTGAATATCTTTCATAATCTACCACATATACGAGAGGCCACTCATAAAAAGTTTTTTTCTTCAAACCAACTTACCCAATGCCCTTTGCACGGGAAAGCCGGCACACGCAGCTAGTCTATACACATATAAAAATGAATTGCCATGTCGTGTGCTAAAGCCCGGATCACATCAAATGCGTCTGAGGCGCGTCTGCAGCAGCAGATGCAGGAGAGCCGCCGCAGACGCGCCTTAAAATTTTGTGATTTTTGTGTGTGTATTAATTTTATGGTGTACAATAAAATGTTATTTACTTCTTTAGGATCTGCTTAAAAAGATAAATAATTTCGTATAGAAATCCGTGATTATACATATTGGTAACGCCGACAAAGTGGTACAATAAAATTTTGAAATATTTTTTTTAGTCTACTCGTAAAGTGGGGATGTAATTTTTTTTCTTGCGTACTCCTTGATGTAGGGTGTCGTTGAGTAGGGTCTTAAAAAATATTGTGGGTTTGTTAAAACAATCTTTTGATTACTTAAAGGATGCGTTCGTGAAATATTAAGCTTTAAAGTGATATTTTTTCCTAGAGTCGAGTGTCCCACTCCCCTGCCAATCCTGAACCCTATAATAGTAGACACGCACTTGGTCGGTTTTTGTTCTTACTTGTCTCACGTTAAAATAGAGATTGGATTGACGTGATTTTTTTGTGAAGTAGGTAGTGGGAGGGTGGGTTAGGATACTTTTTAGCACGGAATATTTCCTTAAAGATAAAGAAAAGGTGGAAATTTAGTATCAATCTCTACCAGCTAACTAGATAGATACACATTAATATATTCATTTATTGCGTTTCAGATGTTTATTTACATAATCGAATTCATCTTGAGAGCATGGAGGACCAACCAGCAACCGTCAAGCAACCAGTATCTTCAAATGGTTGACATTTATGCGACGCTGCATACAAAACAGGTAAATAATGCATACTTTACTTATTTGTATTTTTTCGCTGGAGAATAATTGAAATCATGTGTGATCTTTCTGATCTGTTTTTTTTTTACATCATTGGGATGGGATTCAAGTGTCGCTCACAATCAAGCCTATACTGAGAAAACATATACAAAAAAAAATCATTTTACTTACTAGAGAAAAAATATTAAAACCGGCCAAGAAGCGAGATAAACTCGCGTGGAGAGGGTTCCGACCCTTGCTAATTCACAAACACAATGACGTCATTTTCAAACCGTTTCACAGGATAAGCTCTTTTATATGATATATTTCAAATACCATGGACTTCTTAATAATTTTCCTGTAATCTATAGGTAAATAACTATCCTCCGTATTTTTCCCAAAATTTTAGTTCCAGTAGTTTCAGAGATAAGGGGGGGGGGTAATTTTTCGCCTATTTTTCTTAAATAACTCGAAATAAATTTCAACTTAATCGGTCTAGTAGTTTCGGAGAAAAACGAAGGATTAAAAAAAAGGATTCCGTTTTTACCTCTTGAGGTTCGGAACCCTAAAAACCTAAAAAACATTCTTAGAATCGATAACTGATTCTGTGGGTAAAATATCGTCACAACGTTTTGCTTGACCCTATATATAAAAGGCAAAAGTGATTGACTGATGTGTCAACGCACAGCCCAAACCACCGGTCGTAAATAGCTGAAATTTGGCATGTAGGTTCCTTGGGGAATGTAGGGGAGCCTTTAACTAAGAGAGGATTTCCCGAAATTCCCTCGAGAACGGGTAATCTAACAATCTTTTTAACAACGAAAAGAGAGGTGTTTTGGTGATTTTGGTTGTTTTTTTGGAATTTTCTGGTTGAAGTCGTATGTTCTTTTAATTTTTATTGCTAATTAGTCTTTCAAGCTTTCAAATAAGATAAGACTACTTTGAAAAATACACCGTTTACTTGAGGAGAAAAAAAAAACCGAAAGATGGGAATTTTATTTAGAAAAAAATCAAGTGGCTTTATTTTTGTTTTGAAATAGCTTACTAATCGAGTTTTCGATCGAATCGAATCTATTATGCGCACATTTCGTTTGATCAAGTTTAGTGTAAAATTAACACATTGTATAAAACAGTTTCTTGTTTTATATATATATATAACAAGAAACTGGCTGACTGCGACTGACTGATCGATCAACGCAGAGCCAAAACTACTGGTCGTAGAGAGCTGAAATATGGCATGCAGGTTCCTTAGGGAATGTAGAAGAGCACCAGACAAGATTTCTCGAAATTCCCACGGGAACGGAAAAAAGGGGTTTTTCATTTTAATATTTCTGCGCATACGAAGTTGCGGGGAAAAGCTCGTATAGATATATATGTATATATATACTATTCATAGTTATCATTTACCTTTGGCTCACTTGCAATTTGACAACATTGGTGTTATTTTTCAGATCGCAAAACAACCTGAGCCTGAATATGTAGTGTTGCCACATTGCAGACACCTGATAATGACAAAATTAAATAGCAAACTGCATCAAGAAAAACCAGGTGATGCCGTACAAAAAACAGATCTCATTTTTTGTGATAAGAATATGTATTGTTTAATAGTGTATTGAAAATTGTGTCTCTAATTTTCCTTTGTAAGTATTGATTTTAAATTAGCAAAATGAAACTAAGTAAATCGGAATTTATTTCTAAGCGCTCTCCTCTTTCTTGTAAATTTTACACAGTGTTCTAGTTCTAGGAGAGGCCCAAAAGCCAAAGTTCCTCTGGAATTTCAAAAAGTAGTGTTGACTAAATTTAGTGATGCTTTTTGCAATGGCGTTCCACCACTTTCACATGATGTTTATAATCGGATCCAGACTTGCTTAGGTTACAAAATGTCTAAAAAGAGTATTTATTTAAGTGTGAAATCAAAATATTCATATATTTTTAATATCACTGAATGCGAGACCAAGTTTGCTGATTGTGATTTTATTTCTGATAACTTTAACAAAGATCCAGCAGATTGCACCGACTGTTCATCGCCATTTTTAGAGAATAGTGATAGTGGAAAGGAGGCAATCAAGGGCTCGAATAATTTAGTTGGGGATAATTTACCTGCAAATTCATTAATAATACACTTTATCATGGGAAGAGATTTAACCAAAATTTTATTTTTATCGTAGAAATGAAAAAAATCACCCTCTTTCTAACAAAAAATATTAAAATTTCAAACTTATAAATGGACTAATGTCATACAAACTCACCTTTGGAGATCATTGAAATTATGTTGTACTTGGTTTTTTAAAGATAATTTTGCTAAAAGCCAATACGATACTACTTCCCGCGGCTATTGTAAACAATGCAATGCGAAAATTACGATAACAACTTCTCAGCACTCGGAGAACTTTATTGAGTTAAAATGTGTTATTACTGACTGGAAAAACAATCACAAGCATTCTCCGAAATTTAAGAACTACATTCGTAAACAAACTAGACGAATCTTAGGAAGTCCGCTGCAAAACGAGACAGCAGCTTCAATTAGATACAATAAGGCTTTCGAAATTATGGATGAAAGTAATAAAGAACCGCCTATATTGCCGAATTTAAATACGCTCAGGCAAATCAAATATGAAAACAGAAAATCTTTACAATTTCATCAAAATACAGTTTTATCTCTTTCGTGTATGAGCGCTACTCCTCCTTATGATTTCAGCTGTTCCTTTTTATACTTATTATTGGACCGACAACCAGATAAATTACTTTAAAAAATGTCAAAGAACTTTGAATTATGTGAGGCTCTCAATAGATGCTACGGGATCCATTTTTAGGAAAAATCTAAGACCAATAGTTAACGAGCATATGGAACCTGCACAAAAAACGCAAGGCCCTTTATTTTTATGCGTTATAATATGTACACTGCTATTTACTGTAGTATCTGTCAGATACTACAGTAAATAGCAGTGTACCTTTAGGTCAACTTATATAGGAGCCCATTTGTTGCACCTTGTATTATATGTATGAAACGAACCAAATCATCTCATGTTATATAAAAATATTATAGTTGACTAGCTGACCCCGCGGACTTCGTATCGCCTTATAATTTTTTTTGTGTATAAAAAATAGCTTACGTCCTATCCTACTTAACATGCACTCCAAATTTCATAAGAATCGGTCGAGACGTTTTAGAGGATTTTGGTTACAAACACTGCTGTGACACGAGAATTTTATATATTAGATTTAGTCATATAAGACTATTTCTAGTAGGTCTGAGAATAGGACGTAAGCTTTTTCATATTCACCAAAAAAAAAACAAAGGCGGTACGAAGTCCGCTGGGTCAGCTAGTAGTCTTATATAAGTGAAGAACACCATACTAATTTCAAAATATGTTTCAGTTGCCTAATAGAAGCGTGTACTTATAAAAATATCACTGTTATTTATTATTAAGTGTTTTACTTAATTTAATAATTTACAATACAGGTGTTAACAATTTTTACGAGTCAACTTGTAGTACACAAGTTTTTTTTTATAATTGTGTTACTTTTTAAGATATTACTTATAATAATTTATACTTATCAGCGAGATTATTGTGGTGGGGGTTTTTATTGCGTTTTTAATTAAAAAAGAACGAAAATCCTTATATTTTAATCCTACTTTTTTCGTATTAGTAATTTGAAATTAGTACCCTATAACTAAGAATATTTGATAAAAAAGACTGTCTAGTTATCCAAAATATTTTTGCTCGATTATAATGATTTCTTAAAAGGTTTTTTTTTAAATTACTGTATGTACTCTTAGTTTTGCATCACACCATTTACGAAAATTTACAATGCCTTCTTTTTTGTAATTATTCACGTCAAAATGTCGTTTATAAATATTTTTTAATATACTATTTTTAGCAAATTTATCCAGAAAAGATACGGATATTTCCTTAACATTTGTCTACAATAATTATGGGACCTGTAAATACCATTCCAAGTAGTCCGCACTGCGGACTGCTAGGTTTTTTCCAACTTACAGTCCCAAATCCCAACAGGAAAAAAAATCCAGTTAAGTTTACTTTTGATTCAAGTAGGTATGTCAACTAAAATTCCATTCGTATTTTAAGAAAGTTAATGACAAATTCTCTTTATTGGTTATTTTATTACAATGTTTAAATATTTGTACTTATGTGTTGTTGATTTGTGTAAATATATGACATCCAACCTACTTGGTTTTATTTCGAAAATTTTCTTCGAATCTTTTAGTGTTCCACAGCCAGCGTCTCATTTCTCCATATAACTAAGTACTTATGCTTGTAACTACTAAATTAGTTTAGCTTGTGGTAGTGAAAGTTTTAAGATGCATCACATGGACGCACTGCGGACCACTAGGATTTTTTTCTCATTTGTCTGCAGTGTGAACAAATGGCAAAATGAATTCCAGTAATCCGCACCTGCGGTAAGAGTTCTTTGCATTCCCACTGCTGATGCTATTAAGTACCATTTGTTCGCACTGCGGACAACCGGTATAAAAATCCCAGTAGTCTGCAGTGTGGACAACGGGGTGCAGACAACTGGGAATAGGCCAATCTTATGATGGTGCCATTTCAACCTTTGACCGCCACGCCAATATTAAACGTTGCGCCTCTACGCCCCCGAACTAAAATAGTTGATAGAATATGACCGACTGTCACTCAAAAGATTAAAAAGTATAAATAAATATATTATGAGCTGACAGTCGGCCGCTGTTTTCGTTTGAAAATAAAATATAAAATCCTGTCTTTCTTCTTTAATTACCATATCAGTTAGCCGGTTTCTATATTCATTAAACGCCTAGTTTTGTCTACGGATGGTTAAAATTTGACGTTTGCTTCATAATCTGTCAGATTTTAACCATTCGTAACCATAACGAGGCGTTTTGTGGATATAGGAACCGGGGTTTAGTCGACCTCGATACTCGTAAATGTCCTGTACATTGTCCACCATTACTCGGCTAAAGCAACAAAGCCACATATAAAATATACTATTTTATTTAGACATTAAACGGAATCCAATTACATATGTCACCAGTACAAGACTGATAAAAAACGCATAATATGAAAATAATAATGAATTAAACACTTTTTCGCGCGCCAGTACTTTTACTATGTAGAAGTTTTCCTTGTGTTTTTGTAGTCTCCTATGTACTTTTTATATATTATTTTTACTGAAAAGGGGGTACTATTTATGGTACTATTTATTGACATAAACCTGATTCCAGAATTCGAAGGTCTTCTGTGTGAAATTCCCGGGTACGCCAGCTTGACGGTGCGAAATTTCGTACACCGTGAAGTCATGTAATATCTCAGCTTCCATTATAGATAGAGTGATGAAATTTGACGGTTCTAGGGTACTATTTGGGTACTATTTTTTGAACCATAAACCATTCCCGAAAACCAAGCCGTTCCAGAGATCCCTACGGTGTACGCCAGCTTGACGCCCGGTAGCGTACACCGTGAACAGCCCTTATATTTCGAAAAGTTTAAGGGTACTATTTTTTTTATCTAGATATTCCGTGGGTACTATTTGGGTACTATTTATTTGCATAATCAGATCCTGGATATGCTACGGTGTACGCTGGCTTGACGGTCACTGTTTGGTTTATAATTCGTTTATTGGTGACTCCACAACCGGCGTCAGTCCCCTGCCGAATTTTGTGCAACTTCCAGCAGATTTACATAGATTTGGTGTATATTTTTGTAAAGTGGGACGGTACTACTACTACTACATCTAAAATTACCATCTGAGATCACTGGGAATTGCACATCTTGCGGCAGCGGACTGACGGCGATTGAAACGGTTTTATATTCACCCAAATCTTCAATTTCAGTGTTGTTTTTGTTGATAACGTCGAAATGTCCTAATACTGTGTGAATTCTAGTAGTAGCACCACAGATGCGGCTAGACATGATTTATTATAACGCCGACTTACTATATTGCTGGTAACTTATGCCAGGGATAATATACCTAAGTATATCTCATTTAGCTTCATACATTTGTGAAAGTCATAAGATATGGCGTTACATTGTAATTGTCGTGTAATATAACGTTGTGACACAAAATTGTGATTTTGGAAATACTTGAGAAGGACAAATGTACTATCTTCTCGCTAAACTACACTTTAATGCTAAATTACCCTTATTGTAAGTAAACAATGTTCGGATAACAATTATGAGCATCGAGGAACACAACGAGTGTATACCCTATACTATACTCAATTAAGGTAGTTCTACATAATTAACCCTTTCCAAAAAAGCAAGCTCGCCAACCCTACATAATAGGGCAAGTTTACGTAAATGACGTTACGGAATCGAATTTACCCCTCAGCATCCCTGGCGGGCTTGATTATAATTCGACGAGCGTTAAACTGCCTAATGAACTAAGTGTTTTGGATCCGTGTGAAGTGGAAAAAAAGATATAGATGAGTCTAATTGAATGTATTGAAAATGAAGTTATCAATAATGATCTTCCAAAGTTAATATATCATCAGGTTTTTTAAGTTATATTTTCAAGTCTCTTCCCGCTAAATACACAGAAGCGAGCAAAATTAACACCGAATCCTCTGTAACACTCTCCGATGTCTATATTAGCGAGTTCCTTAATGCACCTTATGCTGCGGTGATACAGTCTAAATTAGCACTAATTGGTGTCGGAGTTAGCTTGCGGTTCGTTTTATATTCTCCTACTGGGAGACATTTAATTTTATTATCCAAAGAGCGTTGCCCTGCCGTAAGGATTCGCCTTTTTGACACGTTTTCCAGCTAGCTAAACATACGAGTATATATAGAATCTCGATAGCATTAGATTAGGGTGTACGTGACGAATAAAAATGTTGTTTTTCATTCCATCGAAGAAGGCTTTGAAATTATGTATTTACTGACTTCAGATATATCTCAAGATTTAGTTAGGTTCTGAAAGTATTGTTGAGGAGTTTAACATTATTATTTAACGTCAGCTGGTTATTGTACTGTGTTAACAAAAACAAATACTGCACAGTACTGTAGATTTCTGAAAGGACTGTAAAGTCAAGCAATACATACAATACATTTTATAAATTAACTACACAGAAGCAATCTCAAAGGTATTCTTGCTCCAGATAAAGATGTTCGACCTTTCACCCTAGGGTGTATGCTACTGCTAGTCAGACCAGAATTAGATTTTAATAATTCAATATAGCTACGGAGGACAGTTCCTTTGTCATTAAAATTGAACGAGCGCATGACAACCAAAATGAATTTATAATTTTAAAAGAAGATGGTCATTTTCCTCCTTTTCTTAGTCATTCTTGACAGATATAATTGGTTTTTACACGTAGCTACAAAAATAGACTACTTGTACTATCTTCTATACGTATAATAAAAATGAATTGCCGTGAGTTAGTCTGGCTAAGGCTCGAGAACTGCTGGAACGATTTGGCTGATTCTTTTTTGTTTTATTCCCTGAGCTTCTGCGAAGGTTTAGACAAAAAAAAAATGAGAAAAGTGTAAAGGAACAGCTAAAAAAGACGAATAACTTTGTATGGGATTTGCCTTCGGGTGATACGAAGTTCACCGAGCCAACTAGTTTGATTTGAAAATGCATTATCATCTAGCTCTAGATAAAAAATAAATTAGTTTAAACCTTTTTCTTTTCCTGATTGAGACTATGAGTTGTAATAATCATGTGTAATATTGTTTATGATGTACATACAACGCGATGCAATACAAATAATTTATTTCGAACTGAATCGATATTGATTAGCAGTTACAAACTTAGAGCTATGGTTAGTACACATATGCTAAACTTAGATTAATTTAAATTAAAGACACGTGGGCACTGGCATTACAACAAACATAGTCACTAAGATCATCAAAACTTGTTTTTATTCTACATATCTGTGTTATATCACCATCTTTGAAATTTCCAATTATCTATTACTATCCATTATTATGACCTATAGTATTTTGTTCATTAACTTGAATGCTGTTTCGAATTATTTACCATAAACTACGCCTACACTAAATGTCAACATCAACACCCACGTTGATGGTTTTTCTTAAATTGATACAACATTCTCGGTTCCAATTCATCCACAAAATATTCTGAAAATAGAAGCGGTCATTTGCTAAATATTTAAAAAGAAATACCATTCACTATTTCCTTTATACTCCTTTGTTTTAACCGTTGGTTTTCTCTAATCCCCTTCACATATCAGATTACGCCACACAACACAATACCCCGGCCATAGACACGCGACATCTTTTTCTGCAGTCTATTGACCGACGTTTTAGCATTGCTGACATTAGCTATACGTGTGTTTAACTTACTATTATTTGTATCTATATGTCTGTTGCTAACTCTATCAACCTAACATAATATATTTACTGCTGTTGTCTTGATATTCAAAGTGAATTTGGTCTCAACTCTTGAGGTGCAATGATATAGCTACTTGGATTCTTATGACACACTCGCCGTATTGTTTTGCCATTGAAATTTGATTCATTTTTTTGATATCCTAACAAATATGAGTTGTAATTACTTGAAATAAATATTATTATTATTTTTTGGTACATTTTCATGTCACGGGCCCATGGGGACCCGGTCATTCGCATTCATGGGGCCGAAGCCAACATGAAGAGGCTTCTGGTACCTTTTACTATAAATGTGAGATGGCCGCAACTGTGGAGATCTGTCCTCCCAATACAACATGAGGCTGTACTGGCGGACAGCCCTCCCCAGTTGCCAAACTATTGCCGAGGAAGGAAGACACTTGGAGTGGGCTATGTGGATGGGAGGTGTGGACGGGGAAATCGGGCTATGGAGTGAGATAACGGACATCTGCCTGATCAATATCTCACAAATCGAAAGCAAGGCAGACGGTGACTCGCCGCTTACGCACTAACCAAGAGGCTAGCCTTCGTGGGCCCCCTATACGGGCCACCGCACGGGTGGCGAGGGAGCAACACTGATGTAAGCAGCTAAGGCTGTGGAGAGGTGTGCACCGGTTTCGCCATCGCGGGTCGCGCCTCGTGCGCACCCGGAGCGGGTTTCCCCGTTATTACGCAGATTGAGCACTTCCACCCTTTCAAGCATATAGCTCCTGCGCTCCACTCTGGGCGGCCAACTAAGGCAATCCAGAGATTCCAGAGGCGGGGGAGGTGTGTAGCTGTGTGTATGTGTGTGTATGGCGCATGTGTGTGTGTGCCCCCAGGAGTCTCGGGTGCGAGGTGTCGCCGCTCACCATCGGCCCGCCACAGGCCGCCCTGCGCTGACTGACTGCACCGGTGGTACAACACCAGGTGGGCGATGGGGTCGTCACATCCCTACGCCGTTATTATTATTATTATTAACTGCATTCAAACTACTTCGGTTCAGTGATATTCCTGACCACTCTATTCTTATAGGAACTTAAGAACTGACCTAAATTAGGTTCTAATAGTCCTGTAGTAGCGCGTGATTATCCCTTTTCGTTTCGAAGTCCGTGCATTGTACCTATGTCTTACTTATCAAATTACTCTTCCTATTGAGTTAAAATTTTCCTTTATTATTCTCGAAATCGTCATAATTTTCAAAACTTTTCCCATGTTTACGTGACACGTTACGCAAGTTCTGTACTAATACTAACGTAATTTAAGTAACCTTACCGTCTTTATTGTAACTGTCGAGTAAGTCTCGCTGAAACCCACGCGCCTTTCCCGCCCACCCGGAACACCTTTTAAGCTGGGAAAATATTACCTTTATGTTTTTCCACATCGTCCTCGTTTATCATATTTCCATTGTAATTGAATTTCAGCTTTTGTCTAACCTCCGTTTCCCTTAACTTGTTTAACTTTTGTACGTTCCGATATTGCCTCCATTATATGGAAATGATTGATTTGTTGTACTAAGTAAGCAGTAATTTTAGCCAAGGACTAACTTAACCTAACAATAGTCTAACCAAATACAAGAAACCACTTCCTCCAGAAAACTATCGAGTTGTAAGGGCAACGATGTATCGCGGCCGATGAAGGCACTCAATACTTAAATGCTACGAAGTCATCATGTGATCAACTGATCACGATCGCCAGTAATGAGATAATTAGTGATATAGGTCCATCGAGAGACTTTGCCATACGGCCATGTATTTTATGGTTAAGGACTGGATAAGTTTCTCATGAATAACAAACGTTATTTTTCCAAGCTCGACTGCTTTTAGGTACTTCATTTTTATACCTTCGAACAACATATATTTTATAGGAAAAACATTTTGGTAACCTTTTCGTGCGGAGTGTGAAACTTTTATGCTTAGATAAGAAGTATGTGTTTGTTTACCAACACCAGCTTACGGCGATAAACAACTAGGAATCGTAACACAATTGTGCAAGGTTTAGAATTATATATTTTGATAAGAACGTAACATTTTGTTGTTCAGTTTTATTACGGAACTAAATTTTATGATCAGTTCAATTAAGGTGAAGTAAAAGCGTTAGTCGTTACGAGCATGTTGCACGTATTAAAAATCACTCCATATGGAGTAACTTTGTGCTCAGTACTTAACTATAGAGGCAGATTGTGGGATTAGATACTTACATAATTATGTTTACAGTAAAAAAAAAACACTTATAAATACCAAATAGGCTCACTTCAAAATATGGAGAGTAAATGATAGTGCCTTGGAACATTGAAACTGACATAATTAGGCAGTTGAGTCAAACTGACCTACATTTAAAATTGGGTATCGCTAATTAACGTTATCGTTGTTATTAATTTTAAATCGAGTCAAGTTGAAATACCGAGATCAAATATCATATTCCATTACGGACGACAATGTCCAATGAATTGTAATTAAAATGAAACATCCATCATGCTTATCAAACAGGTGTGTCGACATTTCGTAAACCTGCCGCGGCTGGACGAGGTCCGTCAACGAATATCACTTGGACGCAATTAAAACGAAAAGGGCAATTCAGTTAGGAACACAAACGGCCAACGCTTTTGTGCCCTGGCCTTTGCCGTCATCTACAGTGCCTTGTCTTAACAGGGCCACGGAGGCTGGAGGCGTTACGGAATCACCTCAAAAGCTGACCTTCTCAACAAATGTTAAAGTAGTTGACATTATTATTTATCATTCGGGTTGAATGTTAATGTTTGAAAGACGACGTGTCTTATGGAAGAAAGTTTTGGTTGTTTATTTATTAAAACTTTATTGCACATAAAGAAAGCTTAGTGTACATAACTGGTGTATTGTGTGTTGAACATGATAGGTACCTTTATTGATGAACGTAGTTGAAATTGGATCTGATACTTCGAGAATTTATTATTCGATTTTGATATCATTTAGTTCTTTATTTTAATTACAATGCTCATGATAGTAGGTACAGACGGATCAAGATTACATTGATGAATTTATCAGTCACGTATATAGTCTTATAAGTGTTATAAGTCGCCATGATAAATGCCTTCGAAATCAAATCCAAAGACAAAAAATGGAAATGTATTTCACAAAAAGAGAAGAATGTAATTCGCGTTGTAATTTACTTTTAATAACTTTCAGTTAATGGTATTAAATTTTCCCGGCGTTATTGCTAAAGTTAAAGAAGATTTATCGAGCAGTCCGCAACAAGGTAACTGATTTTTATTCAGGGAATTGAATACTTTAAGGAAGGCCGGCATTAAGTTATTTATGACGTAGAAAATCTTAAAAGTATGCAAACAATAAAGTTGATTCTAATCTAAGTAATGCGCGTGAAAAGCGACCTCCGTGACAGTTGATTACATAATGCAATCAATATTACACTTTTAATTGCCCTTTTGACGTAACGGTGACGAGGCAAAGGATTGGGCGTAAGACTTTCGTCTGTCATTTTATGTCCAAAAGAATTGAAAAATCGAAACAAAACGTTCGTTTTTTCCAAAAGACCATCGGATCGATCACGAGCCGCTACGATCGGGTGAAAGTGAGAGCTCTATCTGTCCGACTGCTGTGACGTAACGTAACAAATCGGCCATTGTCCGTTGGCCTGTTAGTTTCAACACCGGTGAATGTCTAATGCCCGCAATAATTGTCACTAGGCTATTCTTCACACCCTTTCAGGCCACGTAATGCCAAAGCTCCGATGACAATATCCTCATTTGTATTCCGCAGGTGGCAACGCCAACCGCCTTTAAATGTCTTCCGTCTGCAAAGGACTGTGAACTTTCTGCAAATTTCGCACACGTAGGTACGCTCCAAAGAAATACGCTGTAGAGAATATAGAATTTGTTCATTCCAAGTGTAAGGTAACTGATTAGATGATAGAGATTAGATTTTCCTAAGTGAGATTTATTTGGCTTTGCGAAAATTGCAAAATGCAGATACTTAGTCGTTAATGCGAAACTGTTCTCTATGTCCATTAAGCCTACATTGGTACTAACAAAGTTGCCGCTTGAAACGTTTGCTCCGGCAATATGCAAACGCAACACCCGCCTGCAACCCGACCGAGAAAGAACCAGGCCAACTGAGTGGTTATTGACCTACACTTTTTGAATTGCTCATTTCATATATATTTCACTTGTTAGCAAATCTGTTGTTGCACATTTGTGCGAAAAAACTAAGACGTCTCGGTTGTGTTGTGTCGAGTGATTTAAATTATAAATTTTGTTTAATGTATCGTGTAATATTTATGCTTGCTTCTGTAAGGTGTTAGGAACTCATGTGATAAAAATTCTTGGAGTCGTCTTCATCCTGCCATGTAAGTCATTAAACGATAACTGTGCAATAAAGTTCCCTTATCACCTATTGAAAATACTATTTTGTTACTTCTTATCTTCACTATCATTACATTTCATTACAATCCTCTTCACCACCGACCACTTGCGCGAGTTCACTGCCGCGACCTCGATGGCGACCTCCAGCCGTCTGATCGGAACCGGTTCCTCGCGAGGCTCGCTTACGCTACCTCCTCACACCACAATTGTTTGTTTTGGTACACTTTCCAAATTCTCCAAGTTATCTTTGCCAAGTCTTTGCCTGCACGGTCGCGTGTGAACAATCTCTTACGTCTTTTAGTATTGCTTTATTATTAAATTCTACGTCTATAATGGTAGTTTTCTGTTACTTGAAGTGGCACATCTGCTTTTCTTAACGCTAAGTTTTATTTCCAAACGAAAAAAGTCTGATTACATAAACACCCAAAACTTGGAATCGTGCGTTTCCTTTGATCTGATGTTCTGGTTCTGGTTTGCGCTGACGTTTTGATGTTTTACGTTTGCGAATTTCGTCGAGAACGAATAATCATATTAGTTCGAGTCTTCGATGAAATTATACATACAAAAGTTTCATTTACATAACTTGAAATTTCTATATTTAGTATGAACACGTAATCAAACATAACGTCCATCTGGCAATTCCAATTTCAGGTCAAGGTTGTGTTCTCCATGTTGGTCGTTTGTAAAATAACAGTTGTTGTTTGATTAGTTAAGTCTTTCTCAAGTTTCTTATTTAAGTACATATGTAAATTAACCCCAAAAAACCTGTAATTGGCTTTGCTACCTTACTAAAACACCCTTGTAACTATATCCATTATATGCTGTTTTTTTTTATAAATAAATAAATAAATAAACAGTTTTCAATCGATTGATATTTAATAATAATTACTAAATTATGCCAATCTGTATTAACCTTCAGACTTAATTTTATTACCCGCACCGGCACTGCATTTTAGAAAAGAGTAATATCAAACAAATTGCTTTTAAAGAAAACATGCATTTTTAACGTTTGACCCGGTTTTCTTTACCTTAAATCTAGTAATACGCAGCACTATATTTCTAGTAAGTATTCGTTGTTTGCATTTAATTGTTCAATAATAAGTTATTTATTTTTGTATATATGAATATATAAGACATATTACATAGTAACAAGACATGCCTATGCATGAATAATAATACCACAAATAATGACATCGTTCTTAGATCTGATCGGGTTCGAAACATTAATGGTTTTTCCAAGCACCGTTTTTTATGCTGTCCAACTTGCTTGCAGATGCAGCACTAGGCCAAGGAGTGTCCAATCACACATATTAATATCACTTACGCCACCTGTCGTCAATCGCGGGCACGTTTAATATCAACACAGAGCCTTTCGCTGCGCGTGCGCGTTATGGCGACGTGTGATTCGGGTCAATGGGACGCTATTTCTGCTCTAGTCCTCGTCGGGGCGTCTCCTTTGCATGGCTAATGCATCCTGAATTCCTCTCACTGATATACTCAGTGATGTCCAGTATTGTATTTGATCGGCCATCTTCTTTTTCTTCTTTATTGTTTTCACTAATTTTGGTGTTTGGTTATTCGTACAGTTTAGGTACCTGTAGATCTTAGCTTGCCTTTCATAACTTCATTCCAAATTGTGTTTCAACTATGTAGACCACTTTTGTGTTTGGTCTTTTATGTCAGATACAAATTGAATGAGACAAATTTCGAATTAAATTAAGATTGATGGACATTTTTACTTTTTTTAATTTCTAGTCGAGAACAATCCAATTAAGCAATTAACACTTGCCTAAACTTTCAAAGTCAGCCCATACCGATAAATCACTCGTGTAGCACAATAATCCATTAACAGTCTTACAAAATGTTATAAGTTACTCAACTATTTCTATGGCATCATTTTCACACGCACATTACGCATGTTCTATTTACGTGCGGCAAAAAACAAGAGATAATGGGAGTGGATGTGAAAGGGTCATTTCAGGTGTTGCTACATAATTGTCATAATTATTATTGCTTGAATATAGGAACCGGCTATTCATTTAGCTTTCATTGGAAGAGTCTCATAATCATAAACTGATTTGCCTTTCGAGGGTCATTGTTTTATTCAGGCATTAAAGATTCATTATCATCATTATCATTTTAGCCGAAAGACGTTCACTGTTGGAGATAGGTCTCCCCAAACACATTAAAGTTAAGTAACTCGTATTTTATGCAATTCTACAATGATGACCTTTAAAAAGATGTCTTTTTAATATGTATCTTGTTTTTAACATGTATCTTTGGCTATTTGTATTGTAAACGATGATCGGGATATAATTTAAGAGCATACGCGTGTTGTGAAATCTAGACACGCGGGAGCGTGTCAAGCCAAGTTCAAGAAACAGAACTGGCGAGCCGCACCGTGTGTAATATTACACGAACCATTTGGAGCCACTTTTGACCCCCTCATAAATCAAAAACTATTTTACATAAACGTATCAAATTTGGCTCATATATTGAGACTTGCGAGATACATATGTGTTCTAAATTTCATAAGCTTATCTCAAACGGTTATTTAGATATTAATGTCCAAAATTCCTCATTTTTATCATTGACTGACCTATAGACCAAAACTCTAACCCAGTTCCAGATGACCTAGAGAGTTAAAATTTGGTATACAGATAGGTAATTAGATGAATACAAAGGAATAAATAAAAAACTGGCAATTTTTAAAGAATTAGATTCTATTATGAACGCTTAACATAAATACCTAATATTACTTAGGGTACCTACGTTATGGGATTCATTATTATTTTTATATTTAGCGCACATCAATAGTGTAAAATTACCTACACATTACCTACTCATAAATAATGATAAAATAATAGGCATTTAGATTTTCGGTATATACACGACGCGCGCGCGCCGAGTGACGCCGGAGCGGCGCGGGCGGGGTGGGTGGGGCGCTGTGACAACCGAATCGAACCGTTGACGCGAACGTGGCCGAGCGAGCGTCTTGCTGTCCGGTTGTCTCTCGATATCTGACCTATAAGGTTGCGAATAAGGTGACCTATAAGGTAGATATTGTAATCTATTATCCCACCAAAAACATAAATGTAAAAAAGGAGAGCCAAGTTCAATACAAAAAATATTCTCTGCTGTGGGCTTGGCAATGCAATTGTTTTATATTTATAAAGTCTACTTTTAGTTTTGAATTTGTCCTTTTAAAAGGACCCACGGCGTTACGAGGATATGTACTTACCTACAAAAAGTAATGATATCCCACCAAAAACATAAATGTAAAAAAGGAGAGCCAAGTTCAATACAAAAATTATTCTGTGCTGTGGGCTTCACCGCAAAAAGAATGGAGATCTGAGATTGAGTGCCAAGTTCTATGCAAAATCTAAATATGTAGTCTAAGGGCTGACTTGGCTGATTTTCCCATACGAATTATATAGCCTTCGCATGTTCTAAACCTGTTATTTCCTTTCGGTTCTTATTTTATTATTCCGAAAATTTGGCTTGCTGGTAGAAAACTACCCATCGAACATAAGGCTCTTTCCATGACTGTGTAAAAGTAGGTACTTAATAATAATTCTTATGGGAAAACCAGCCAATTCAGCCCTTAGACTACATATTTAGATTTTGCATAGAACTTGGCACTCAATCTCAGATCTCCATTCTTTTTGCGGCGAAGCCCACAGCACAGAATAATTTTTGTATTGAACTTAGCTCTCCTTTTTTACATTTATGTTTTTGGTGGGATACGTTATTCTCATATTGTTAACTAAAAGGGCACCGTAATTGTTGTTATGTAGGTGCAGAACTATTGTATTTACTTATTTACTTTTCCATTTGTATTTACTAATTGTTTAATTGGAGCTATGTATCATCCCACTAGTCTCTATGATGATGAAGGTCATTTCAGTCCGCTCATTCATATTTGATAATTATTAATTAACAGCACTCAACTTTGTAATTTATGCATTCTCTCGGTTTCCAGTGGTGGCATTGTTATTACATCATTAATATGCGTGTCAGGTCTAGGGTCCGGATAAGGTCGGATGAATACGATTAGATCATTAAAATATTATTCTACCTTCGAAGGTATCGCGGGCTATCAAAACACAACGTTAAATTCGAGGCTATACTACTTAGTACTAATTATTTAGGTATTCTACCACCAAACCAAAATTGCACAATAATTTGATCCCTAAATGTGCTGACTATAAGCCTGGGTTGCATCAAATAATTTGACGGGCTAATTATCGTCAAATATGGCGCCGATCTGTCATTCCGTTTAGAAACGTCATTTTCCTCATAGTGAAAATCTCGGTGGCAACTGGCAACTCGGCCTAAGATGTGTAAGGTCGTCGGATCGAAGTCAAATTACCTTTGATTTCAAGCAAAATTACTTATAGACTAGTATGTGTCAAGTTGTGAACCAATTGGATGGATGTCAGTATTTATATATGTATGTATTTCTCTATACAGGTATTTATATCGTTGTCTAGCACCCATAGTACAAGCTTTGCTTAGTTTGGGGCTAGGTCAATGGGGACTATCGTTTCTTTGCTCACCAGTTGGCGCCACTGTAGACTAAGGTCCAGAGGTATAGCTGTCAAAGGCGACTTTATAAGATCGGCACCGAAAAAAAGTTTTCAATCTTGAATCTCATTAAGTTTATTAATTATAAATAACTATGATCATATCGAGCAGCTATGCCGCAATGTTGTGCAGTTCCGTTTTGTTTGGAAAAAAGAAAAAAAATCAAAGCTTTTCCATTCATAGCCAAATAGTCCATATTTGCGATAATTTCACGAAGGAATTCACTTTTCAACAGGTAAATTAAACAAATTATAATTTATGTCACGAAGCCCGCCAAAACCAGTGAAAAGTGAATGTTATTGGACCTCACGCGACACTAGCGCCTCTAGGGGCAAATTCACACGCGATAGCCCCCATTGGTGTGAAATGTTCCAAGATTTATTTATTTAATTAATAACAACAACAATACTCTTTATTGAACACCGTATACAATACACAGGAAATAAAGAAAGGATATGCAGTCAATAGATAAACAAACAGGCGGACTTATCGCTAAGCAGTGATCTCTTCCAGAGTCAACTTTAAGAAAGTGGAGAATACGAAAAGAAAACAATGATGGGCGGTGTAAACTTAAGAAGACAACCGATAATAATCAAAATACTTAATCCAAGTGCAATTCATGTTTCGTTTTCTCATACAAAGTAACAAAACGACTTCTTCATAAATATTTCCATGATGGCATCGAGAATTTTCACTGCGCCTGAGCGTAGCGAGTCGCGTGCCCGTGCGATGCGTGAAGACTCGCTCCAATTGCCACTTTCAAGTGCGGAGACGGTAATCATAAATGGTACTTGACCAAAATATTACTTACTGCTTGCTTCTATTTATAGAACTTCTTAAGCTCAGCCTGAGAAACGTTGAGGACGTTCAAAATTCAAGAGATGCTGTTTTTGAAATGCGATGTACGATCATAATAAAGAACACTACGTGCAATCTGAATCTACAGAACACGAGAATGATAAATTAGATAATTTTGAATCCCTTAAATAATTCATCATATACGTACGTAAGATATGCCAAAACGATCCCAATGTGAATATTCAATCTCGATAGAATAACGTTGAGTGATATGAGTAATAACATGTGGGAGGGAAGGGAACAAAGAAAATATGTCTATAGAGTAAAATTATCTTGCCGAAAACGCCGTGGGCTCTGAAGACGGTTTGTGAACGCTCTCGTATACACCAGGGAGACGTATTTTGTATCAATGTTATAGATGCTTACAAGTTACAATCCTTATAGACAGAAGCCATTATTTAAAGAGAAGAAGAAGTTACAATCCTTCGATTCCTTCGAACATGATGGAGCATTTGGAATTGAAGTAGGTATTTGTGTTTACAATTTGAAGTCTTTGCTATAAGTGTGTAAATGCTATAGTTATTTATAGATGCCTGATGGATTATAGATAAAGTACCGCTATTAGTCTAGAACCTAGTAGTGTTACCCAAATAAATTGATGTGTTTGTTTAATTACAATTCCTGTAGGTACAGATGAATTCTCGAATTTAAAAATCTTGTATTTTTTCTCATCTGCTCGAGTCTTTATCCGTTTATTAATCAATCAATTAGTCTGACAAGCCCGGGTGGAAAAATAAGATAATTCACCGGCCCATTTTTCCAAGTAACAGGTGAATTGAGATTTTTCTCATGATAACTTCCAGGCGCTCCGGTACCTAATGAGGAATGATCTAGAAACCGAAGATATCTGTCGTTATTATAATTTATTGCAGTCTCATTGCTGATTCTAAGTGAATAAGAAAATAATACTATCGATTGCTCTGTTTAGGACGTTACGTATACATTGAAAGAATGTGATCAAAATAATCTTTATTACTTGATTAGATAAGATAGCGGCTTAATTGTTCACTATATTTACGAGTGATTAATTACTGGCATACGCTTCTTTTTCACATTCAGAGTGAATAAACCGTAAAAGAGAAAACTAAAATAATGATCCTTCTTTATCTATGGCATGTTTGCGTTCTAATCTCCGTCGAGCTTTTTTTTATGCTCTTGCAAACGGTAGGGTTTTAAAAATAAACGTTAATACAACACCATTAGATCCTGTTTACTTTATATCGCTAATACAGAACAATCACTTGACGCCAATCTGTGCAAACAGACAGACATCAGTCCCTGCTACGGCACATTACACCGTGACGCATTTGCATTAAGGTATCAAATTACTTAATGAGGCACCGTGTGGGATAACATGAGATGTGATATTGATATGGTGACGAAATATTGTTGGTAACTTGATTTTGCGGTGTTGATTGACTCGCGGCCATTTAATACCAGTGTTAGTGATATAGACCAGGAGTCCAGGATTTAAGAACTCAAGCCCGCCGCACAGCGAATGCGTGCGCAGAATAATACGCATGCACACTCCTGCTTAGGCATTAAGTCGGAACTCCACTGCTGCGCACGGTCTAGCTACGCCACTTGGCTACTATACTTCCACGGCAATGCATGGCCACGTTACAATATAACAAACCCACATTTAGAGTGTGCGTGCGTAGTGTGCGCGCGCACCACTGGGCTTTCACCACACAAAGTATCAAATCAAAATCAAATCATTTATTTTCATAATATATCATATAATATTAGGTAAATAAGTGTAAAGATGGATCCTACAAGAAATAATCTCAAAACATTACCTCGACGATTGCTAATAATTGGAATTACTCACAATACACTCAACAGCAATGAATTCGGGTCACTTTGTACAGCATTTGCCATACAAAGTGACCCGAATTCATTGCTGTTGAGTGTATTTGAACTTCGCAGCAAATCTATAAAATCATAGGTTTCGATTACCGTGTCATGCAAATCTATGGCCAACATCTGGTTTCTGATAGCAAGTACTAACTTCACGGATACTGCAGTCGGCACTCAAATACCAAACTTAATGCCAAAGTCGTAAAATTCAAATTTTACTACAACCCAATACGCGCTGCAATATCGTAAAATGAATTTTATCACCAACTAGCTTTAAGTCCGAAATTGATCGCTCTTTTAAATTAGCTGAAACTGTATTCGATTTTAGTTTTTATCGATCACGGGATTGGGTTTAGTTTCGTTTATTCCACATCTGTGGAAGGTGGCGACGTCTCCAATCTTGCCAGTATTGTATTGCCTGATTACATTTTAGTAAATTGCAAGTCTAGCACTTGCGGCGTGTTGACAAAAGTTCCTGCTAACTGGCCAATAATGGTCATGTTTGTTTACAAACATTTAGTTCCGCGTTACATCATAATCTCTTACATATTGGTTATACTTTGAATTGCCGACAATTGGTTCAAACGCGTTTCGAAACTTCATTACTGAATCGGTTTTAGTACTACCGTGTTCTTTGCTGGTATTCTCAAGTGATCGTTATTTTCGTCATTAACCATTCCAATCAAATCTGTTTACAGCAAAGCTTATTGGTAATTTCGACTGTACTCTAAAATGACTCTTCATTTCCTCTACTACGTGTTCGCCAGACGCCATTTGCCTGTGACTTGAAAATTTAATACAATACGCAATGTGGGTGAAGCCTTGATTAGTCGCGAAGGTCGACGGCGGACCTTTCTGGTACCTCCTTTCGTATTGGTTAGTTATTAAACGGTGTTTGACCGAAATCCGAAATCCGTACCTTTTAGCCTACCATGTATGTGTAATAGTCCATTGACATTGTATTTGTGATAATTTGTTTATCGTTTTTGGTTTCAAGCCAGGAAAACTGTGGTTAATGAAATGCGGATTTTGTACGCTAATTTCTTGTCTTTGCTCCTACTGCAATGGAGCTATGGGAATCTTTGTCCAGAGTGAATTGCTAAATATTACTTAAAATAAATAGCTTCTCTTCCACACCGCCTCATTTAAGATTTATAGAAAATTGGAAATTAAATTAGTTCCGTCACCGGAAAATCACATAAACATGGTTTCAAATGAAACCGCACATTATTCTCCATCGCGACAAATTCCGCTTAATCTCCGGCATTGTATTAAACTGTCAAGAGCCCGGCCGATTTATAACAAGCTGACATTTGACATGGCTCGGCGCATTCGCGGCCTTGCGTCAACGCTTCCTTGTTTCACTTCACACTTCTGAAGTGGTCAACGGGTCTCAGATTTTTTGTGAATTCATTAAATGTTTCTATCTTTAGGTTATAAGGAAACGATATTCATCTGCTGTTATAGACTACATATGTACCGAAATGACCACCTGTCACTCAATATTGGATACTTCGTCAATTTCTTATACTGTCTTTTGGGTTCCAACCAATAATATTATTTCAGTCACATCCTTCGCGATCATCCATAATCGTGATCGTTGGGCCGAAATTTATTAATTTGCTTACGTCACCATTCCCGCAATCAGCACGCGATTTCTTAGCGTGACCTATTTAGTTCGGTGTGACGTTCACTGCCTTTATTACCGTCGTTACTCCTGATTTCTAATACTAAATTAATAGCTCGCATTCTTATGTACATCTAAAACTTCGTACACATATACCACCGATCCATCTACTTACTAGATTTATTCGACACTTCTTTTTATTGGCCCTGAGATTTATTTACCTTTTCACACGATTACGTTAGAAAAACAGGATTTTATAAATCTGACTCTTTTGTCGGGCGAACTGATTCAAGTAAGCACCGTGGGAGTGATGAAATCGAAAGTAGACAGGCGGTTGCCGTGTCGGAGATAAACATTGTTTGTTTTTGTAAAGTCGCACATTGACCCAATGTCATATTTGGATCGAGTGTTATCTTGAAAAATTCCGAGTTAGCAACGTCTATAACAGTTTTAATCTCAATGAAATCCGTCATCTCCTTACATCTTGCATACGAATACCTTTTTACGAGCCGCAAAATAAAGTGCAAATTAAATTGACGACTCATAAAAGTAATTCGCCCCATATTACGATCTGCCATTCGGATATACGATCTCTTACGATTCGCGAGTGGTTTTTCCGCAACTGAGGATAATTTAACTTGTGTAGTACATTTCCTACCAGTGTCGACTTTGATTTCTGAACGTATCGAACCATCGTAGGTTGCGTTCAACGTGAAAAATCTATCCTCCAGAATAGAGCAAAAGTCAAATTGAAGGCATTTACACTTTGCAATGGCACGCAGATTGTAAATAAAGTTAAGCGTTCTACATAAAATTGTTGCGAGATTGTAATGAAATTTTAGCTCACACGCCATTTCTTTACATTACTTTCTCTTTATCAAGACATTATTTCTTGAAATAACGTTTTGTTATCCTTTATAGAGTGTTATATCATTGTAATATTAGTGAAACAGCTAACCAACTTCTAATCGGTTCAAAACAACCGCATTTATTTTTAAATTGCAGTCTTTGTTGTTTAGAGTGGGATGAGCCGAATCCCAAAATTAAATTGTATCGTTGACAGATCTGATAAAAATGTCGAGCGATTTCATCCAAAATTAGTATTCGCCCTTCCCTTGTTCTTTTTGTTGTTTTTACGAATTTCAAATTTTATTTCATTTCCTCATGCTACTTTGCATTGCATATGGATTTTTTCGTTTTCCGCATTTAAGCATTTGTCCTGTCTCCTTGATATTTATTTATGTTGTTTAGTCTTCGATGAGGACTTTTTTTATTACGACTCTATGTTCAAAGGATGACATCAGAATTGATTTACATCTTTTTAGATCATCGCGAAATCTTAATGCAAATATACTGTTTTATCAGCTTATTAACACTAGCTGTTATTGCTCGAGAGGTGCTTGACCCATCAAAATCAGAACCAAATTATTTTCGTTTCGAAGTATCATCGACTGAAACATTTATTACGTATCTCAATGCTGAGCGGTTATTGGAAGTTCTATCCAGTTCACTTTGGATATTAAATAACGTGTTGTTCGGTCAAGATTTATGAGATTTTGCTTTGCCAAATAACATTCTAGAGTCATTGTTCAGTTCATCTACGTAACGTACCACTTTAGGAATGAGCAAATGTGGTATTCGCTTTTGAAATCACAATATTGCACGTTGTTACGTTACGAACGATTCGTTATGGCTTTCTAGCATACCTATCATGCCAGCAATCAATATTATGGAACACGCAATAAATAACTCAGACTCCGCAAATTACTTCGTCCTTTATTTCTATAAACATTCTGTAACTCGGTGTCCATTCGTCTACAATTGGGCAATGAATGCCGTTACATTAAATTACTCAACGACGTTAATGGCTGGTAGATATTTGGTCATTTTTATCGATTTTCGTCACGTTAGCAACAACCTTTATTGCTACCGATTCCGTCTAACGACCTTGTCGGTTTGTCGTTTATTTAGTTTTACCACACAGTGGATTTGAGGCAAACTCTGACGTATCGTAATTATACTGCAGTTACAATGACGTTCTAGTGATTCGTCTCCTTAACTGTTGATGTAAGTGTAGCTGTTTACTAAACACATTTATGTGCAAATGTCACTTTCATTTCTAATTATACTTTTTCTTACTTCAATAAAGTAGCAAAGTCACGATAACTTTGTGTAAGCGTTTCTTAACAAACTTAAACGACAAGAGCCAATCTGGGATTTTATCTAACAAATTCTTTCTCCGACAGAATTAATACAGCTTAAATAGAATCCGACATTGTGGTGGCAAAATTTACCGAGTGCTCGAACAATATTGTTGAATTAAGTTTAAACGGAAGACAGTAAAGTGCCCCAAGACATAAAGTTCAAATTGCTATTTGCGAAGCGTAATCAAACGGAGTAAGGATAAAAATCTAAATGGATTGTATTGTCTTGTAAAGACAGGCTGTTGGGAGTTTTCTGCCCTTCAAAGATTTGTTCAAAGTGGCGAAGTCAGAGTCTAAATTAGTGCTAGTGGGAGACGGTGAAGGTGATGGATGCTGCTCCTGTTCTGGCATGAGAATTGGTGACCTTGGAGGAGCTATCATTGAAGCCGCCAAGCTGACGAAGACCTGGTTCTGCCAGAGGCCAAGCTACGGGTGAGTTTCCTGTGGCGTGACGAACCAGATGCTCATTCTTATTTCCATGAACTTCTTTAGCCACATAAATTGGCACTCTTTTTATTTCGTATATTCTCCATCAGTTCCTTTTTCTTTATACGTTCATCTATCATTATTTTTTGTAAATCTATAATACCCTGTTTATCAACGCTGCTTTTTTTTTAATTAAGGAAAAACGAACCATGATTAGTAGAAACACGTGTTAAAGCGGCAGTAAAACCACTTCAATGATTACAATTTTATGGTTACGTAAAACTGCTTCAACACAATGCGCTTGCACAGTGAATAGTGCAGCTGAAGTGTATATATAATCTGTGTATATAGTGTGTGTATGTAATCAGCAGTCACGTTGTTTTCAAGGTTAATAAATTACATTCACGTTCATTGCCACGAAATTGTTGTTTTTTTTTATTTCAATTACTGAGAAACAGGGAGGTGGCCCAACTGATGGAAAATGGTCACCGTCTCCCATAGACATTTACGACAGAACTGACGACTGACAGGAGGAACTGGAACACGAACGGTATTGGTCTAAGACATCTGTGAGAAGTAAACAACTTGCTCATTTATTTCTATAATTTAGTATCAGATTTCCTGTATTGTGTATATTCCTATATAATGTAATCACAAAAGAGATTCTGAATTGCTTTCAAATAAATCTGAAGTTACACAACTTCATTTAATTTTATTCTGAACTTGTCGGAATTATCGCCTTTGACGGTTAGCCGCTGGGTTCAAGTTTTATTACTCTGGGAATTTGTTTTCGGCTCGAACTCGTGAAGCAACTAGTGGATTGGTAGTTTCTTACGGAAAAATATTCCTTGATTATTACTACAGGCTATAAAATCCCTGAAAAAATCTTCGTAGTTATGATATGGAAAGATCTCGTGGAAAGTTTATTGGCATTTTGTGAAGGCATTCTTGTAATAGTACCTAAATTAAAAATACTTTATTGTACAATAGACAATGCATACATCCACAACAAACAGCTCATACAAACACGGGTTAAAATGTATAAGATTTTTATCGAAAAAAAGGTTTGGCGTTACAGATATCCCTGACGCGAAATATATATCAGCACTGTGGAAGACCTTAGCAGGGATCCTCGAGCTAATTTAAGTGAAACGAATTCAGCTAGTTTTTTAGAAGAGGTGTATTTGACAAGAATGTTATTTTTACATTGTTTTTGGTATCGTGGCAACATACGTCACACTCCACAGCGGGAAAAACCGGGAGGTTACACTAACTTAATCTTATTTACCTAGTCTAATACAAAATCAAATAGGTGCTGTGGCAACCTCCTTTTTCGTGTCGGTCGTGTGTCGATATTCGCGTCCATAGTGCAGTCAGAACTATTAGTATTGTCCGATGGTAGTCTATAGTTGAAGTCAATAGTACAGTCAGTTGGTGGTAAAGTCTGTACTGGTGAGTCATGTCGCATTTCTAAGGAGAAACCCCGTTGTACCGGCCTAACCCTCACGCCAGCCGAGGTGCGTACCCGCACGACTCTCGTGACACCATCAGCTCCAGGGCATAGCTCTTCAATGGTGCCTAACGGCCACGTCACGCGCTTGCCTTCAGTCTCCAGCGTCCATAAATCTGTAAGATCAATTTTTGTTAGACAGTGAAGCGTCGTAGTCATGTTTGCTACAGAACTGTAGACCCCAGTGATAGTACCCTGAACCGTCCACCCCAATTTGGTTTTTATTGCGGTCAAATTATTCTCTAACTGTACAATGCCACCAGTCAAGAGCAACCCGCAAAAGTCAGCACCAATGAGTAAACTTACGTCATCAGGAGAATCAGTCGAGTCAGTGATAGTAACACCATATTGATGCAGTTGCCGCAGTATTACAGAAGAACTTAACTTAGGTAAAAAACCACAAATATTTGTTTGCTCTACAACAGATAAATTTACACAAAAGTTGTTTTCGATGTTCTTGACGCAAATTACAAAGATTTGACATTCTTCTTTTTTTGTCTCGATCCCACCGAACAAACAAAGATTCATTACCTCCTTGGTAGTAGGTTTTATACCCAACTTCTCTACTAGATCCTTTTTAATGTAAGATCTTTGTGCACCGCTGTCAATAAGCGCCCGTACACAAACCTCCTTTTTGTCATGAACTATTTTCACGACCAATGTTTGCAATAAGGCCGTGGTCTGTTTCTGTTGACATGACAAGTTGCTTGACGCATCCGGTTCTAGTTTGGTGTTGACAGAATTTCCCGCCATTTCTGCACACATGATAGTGAAATGCCTTTTTTTGCAGAACAGACACTTGGGAAAGCTTTTGCATTTCTTTGCAATATGATTGCTTTTCAAGCAAATAGAGCAGGCTTTCTTGCTTTTAATTATTTCAGTACGTTCCTTCAATGTCATTTTCGCCGCCTTGTAGCACTCTACGGGCGAATGATTGTCCTTGTCGCACCATACGCACAGTGTACCGGTTTGTTTTTTGGAACCCTCCTTGTCGCGCTTAGCCTCGGCCATGAAACAGGCTGTGGGCGGTTTTGGTTCAGCGAGGGTATTCACGTCCAGCTCACTCCTCGCTAACCGTATGCGTTCCTCCGACTCCACCTCTTGTCTCAGGAACTCCATCAGCTTAGACAGGTCTCTGGTATTCGGTTGACTGCGATGCCATGCGCGTAGGACGTCCTCGGGTAATGCTGACTCTATCATCGGGAAGAGCATCGATGCGTACTTGTCCTTTGTTACGCCAAGAGTATCCAGTGCTTGCAAATGTGACTGAAGATCGTCGTACAGGACCGGCAAGTTTCTTACCTCTTCTCTGCGCTGCATAAGGGTAAGTAGGCCTCTCACATACGTCTCTATGAGCACGTCATCTCTGGCGAATCTTGCCTTTAGAGCCTCGACTGCCTTCACATAGTTTTCTGCGCATGGCGGATAGCTTTCGACGAGGTGTCGCGCGCTGCTGTTCGGAGTCATGGACTGGAGAAGGTACTGGAACTTGTCGCATGGGTCAATATCGGCGTCTTCGTGTACCTTCTTAAATTGACCCCAGAACATCAACCAGGACTTGACGTTGCCGTCGAATTTCGCCAGTTCTAGTTTCGGCAGTGTAGGTAGTCGGTGCTTACTCACGCTGTGATGTTGGCTTGATTCCGCTGAGTGTAGTGATGAAACACTTCCGGTGCGCGCTAGGGTCTTTGAAAACATGGACCTGACCTTATGCCATCGTAATTTGTATTGGATGGACTTATCTTGGTCCGCCTGGAATGCGGCTTCGTCGAAGTTTTCGGCAGCGCACCATAGGTCCCGCACTGCTGCCTCCGTTTCAAATAACTTGGTAGCAGTTTCTGACAACAGTTCGAACACGTCGCCGGCGGTGCCTTCTTTTTCTACGACGCATTTTTCTATGTTGTCTGCGAGAATGGTAAACTCTCTTCTTTGCTGGGTCCGTTTACGCTTAAAAGCTTCCATTTTCACGGTCGCCAGATGTGGAAGACCTTAGCAGGGATCCTCGAGCTAATTTAAGTGAAACGAATTCAGCTAGTTTTTTAGAAGAGGTGTATTTGACAAGAATGTTATTTTTACATTGTTTTTGGTATCGTGGCAACATACGTCACAAGCACAGCACCCGAATCCTATCTAAAACATAAACTCTCTCCACGAGAATTCCTGAATTCTACGCCTCGGTAAAATCCATCTAGATTTCAATTTCGTATGTTTGGTATCCAAACATGCGATCTCCCGGACTGACCTATATCGTGTGGCCGAGGCGAAGGTTCCTCTCCGCCTGGACGTAGGCCAAGGCAACCACTAATGCATCGAATTTTAACTGTGATGACATGACTTTTGGCTTGCTTTTCTTCGCTCTTGGGTCTATGCTTGGCGCGCGATACAATCATCTATATAACTCTTTCGTTACTGACCGAGTGACTGATAGACAACGCACAGATGAAATGAAAATACTGGTCATAAAAAGCTGAAGTTTGGCATGTAGACCTTCCTTGGGGAGTGTAAATGAGGATTTCCCGAAAAACATACCGGGAAAAAATTATACTTCCGTGCGTTGTACCGCAGGAGATGGCTAGCTATCATAATAATTTATGTGATTGTGATTGTTTTAGGCGACGACTACTAATAGTGTTGCAACATTTACAAAATATTAATAATGATGAATTAATGCTATTTTCAACAATTTCCTAATTTATAATACTATCGCACTCTCGGTATTTTTAAGTCATTTTTAATGAGAGATAATTGTTTTAAGAAGATTTTTTTTCTAATGAATTATTCCAAAACAAACGTTTTCGAAATACATTAGCAACTTGTATTTCTAACTTTTTATTCCCTCAGGGCCGTCGTTATCGCGCACTAAAAAGCGCAAATAATGAGAGCAGCCTAGTTTTTTCAAAACGGGCAATTGTACATTTAAAATAGGAATGATTTTAATGCCGCGGGACCGAGCCGCGGCATTAAAATCATTCCTATTTTAAATGTACACTTTTTTTAATCATATTATTTATGAAATGTTGTCTTTTGCTTCCTGTTGGATCGTTAATATCCATTAACTTTTTATTTAACCATGTTTTCTATGGATGTTGCGTTTGTGAACCACGCAAGAAGAACCCAATTTTTAATTAATGTTCTTCACGCCTAATAAATTACATCATCAGTCGAAAGACGTCCTCTGCTGGATTAGGCCGTACCCAAGTTTTTCCACTCGGAACATTTCTGTGCCGCTCCACTAGAACCCGAAACCAGTGCGTCACAAAACTTATATGACAATGATATATTGTTTTAGCGCAGCCGAAGGATTGCGCGAGTTCGCATTTATTTCAGTTTCAGAATGTCCCTCTCATTATTCTTCATCACCCTAGGCTACGTTTAATAATGTCTATCTTCCACTAAAAACTGGGTCGGTCCTGCAACGAGCGGAGTGCATTCAAGCGTATTAATCAAGTCGGTGCAGCTGAATGGGACCCCCCACCTCTGGGGGGGATATCGCGCTCCATTTGACAAATAAACCCATTCGCGATAAGTGCCTCGAATAGACACCCGTACCAGTTCGAAAATTGTTGCTAGATTAGCTCACTTCACTTTAACTTGAGATGCTCTATATCCGTTGTCTCCTTAATAAAATTTAAATTGGTAATAATAATAGGAACTGTTTCTCTAAAGTACAACGGTATTCTATTCTGATTCTACACACTGTGACTAAATTCGTTCGCACACATGACTTAACACATTTTATGAATGAAGTTGGAAATAGCTGTTTGACTGTGTATCTGTTGCCAAACTCTGCTCTTCTATATTAAGATTATGTCAAATCCTATCTTAATGATAGGATTTGACATTGAAATTGCAGCTGAGAAACGTCCACTGGACGTAGTCGTCCCCCAAGGCTCGCCACTCAGACCGGTCTTCTTCCTTTAGCATCCTGCGGATATACCCTTCAGATCCTTTTATCAATAAAATTAGTGTTCTGTCGAAACGTTTCGTTCTATCTTCGCATTATTTTGTCTTAACTTCCGGCCATTAACCGGCTGGCTCTCATATAGGTCAGTTCCAAAATTGAAAAATGGATCGTCCGAGTGGGTATCCCTTACGGATCGTTTCGCAAGTTCGTTGGCTCGCTGCCAGCGTGTTTCGAGTAATTGGTCGTTTTATCGGTGACAATAAAAACGCGAGGTGCAATAACCGATAGAATTTCATTACTGTCGTTGACGATTCCTCGGTTCATCTCTAAAGTATTTATAGTGCAAGTTTCAGTTGCGGTATCGAATGGATTGTCGTTATTACAGAGTTCTACCAGACGCATTATCATGCATGTTATGACTTTCATTTCGAATTTTAGAAATTTCAATGTCGATATAGTTAAATAATAAACTCTTAACACGCTGTATTTTCTACATATAACTATTATCACGCTAACCATAAAGTTAAACAATAATAATAAAAGCATCATTCCTGATCTAATTTCATTTCCACGCAGCTTCAGAAAACGACCTAAAAACAACTACAATTTCATAATGATGAAAAAAATAAGGAAAATTCAAGGACAGCTGAATGTTGCAGCTTGTGTTTCACTAATGACGTGAACGCTCTCCCAAAAAGAATCTTCGAAATTTTACCGTTCGTATGAAAGATAAACGACCGCCAGCCTAAATAATGGATTGATCGTTTACGTCTGCTTAAAAGCGAAACCCACATGTTTTGAAACCCTTAGCGTTGATCGGTGTTCTGATACACCGGATCGTATTCATTTTATTTTAATAGGGAGTTTTATCTGATGAGCATATCTTGAATCCACAAACGGGCAATTTGAAGATCAGCCAAGAATGTCTTTGCCTATATTCGCAGAACTTTGTTACATTCTCACTAACCATCTTCTAACAAAATCTCAGAATTTCTCGACATCCCTGCCATGATTTACATTATGTTATGTGCAAATGAAAATTCGTTTTCGGCATGTAATTAAAGTTGGTCCAATTAAATTGCAGCAGTTAGCGATGTTTGGTCAGATCAGAATACGTGACGGAAACTTTGATAATGTAACAAGTGTGACATGTATTTGTGGAGCTTTAAACATTAAATTCCCATTTTCGGATAATTCTCTTTACGGGCACGGATTCGAGAGCGTTTTGGCATAATAATATGTTTCGAATGCGTTGACATTCTCGCACAAATTGTTCGAGAGTTGACACTTGACACTAAAACGTGCACACGTACGTTATGTAAATTTGTTTCGTTTTATAATGATATCGTATGTGTGTCTGTGTGTATTTTATTCTCACCTTTTTCGCTCGCGGTAGCCAGTTGCCAACATTGTCTTAGTTCTAGTATTTGCATAACCATAATTAAACTATGAAAATATTTAGATCGGGTAAATTGGGTATTTAAATATATACTCGACTTCGCTACTAAAAGCTTTTACTGGATGTATGTAATTTTTAAAAGATAACAAATGATGACTGCACTAAAAAAAAAACTTCTCCAGAGTCTTAAAATAGAGGTTCAGGGAAATTATAGTTTAAAAGTCCTCTTTATGACTGTTAGAAGTTCGCGATACTTCGGCGAAGTAACGACGTGATCGAAAACTTAATGATTATAAATAAATAAATAAATCTTTCCATTTTATTGTAGACTAATGTAACATTGTTAAACTGCTTTTGTAATTTATGTATACGACTACGGGGTATTTTTATACATCTGAAGGTGGCAAACAAACAAGCATAGAGCCCTCCTAATTTTAACAGGTCGTCGTCGACCTTATAGAAACCTTTTTAATGCCTTCTTCAAGAACCTCAAAATGAGCAGCTATCAGCTACTTTTCGGGGCCTTTTTAGCCTGCTTGTTTATTCTACTGCTGCGCAAAAGTGTTCGACCTTTCATTGGCAGTCGCTACAAAAGATGTCATTTCTTGATATCTGTTTATGCAAATATGGGATTGTCGTTTATAGGTACACAGTTCTGTGAGCACTCACTTAAGTTTCTTGTACCGAGTGTGACTTTGTTTCAGTATCGTGAAGTATCATTACATTATGTGTATTCTCAAATATATTGGAATCATTGTTACATAGTTACATACCTGCAAGCGTTTCTGAAAATTACAAGCTCGTTAAATGTTTGCCAGTTTCATAAGTTAACAGTTTGCAGCTGTTAACGAAGCATGTTTTGTTGCTGAATTTGAAATAGCAGTTCCTACATAGGTTTATGAAATACGAAATGCTTCTCTGAAAGCACTCGGATCAATAGGGTTGTCAGCAATTTCATTGCACATTGTCATCTATTATCTTTCTCAATTTCAAGAAATTAATGTTCTATCGCGTGTTGTTTCCAAATTTTATGGGATACAAATGTTCTAAATGTAGGTATTGTTGTAAAGCGTTAAGGATAGATTTTTCGGACGTTGCATATCTTGTCTTTTCTATGTAATATTTGTTTTTGAAATATTCGTCTTGTAGAGGCTCTGGTAGATTCAAAACTGACATACGTATAAGTGTCCAGAAATGCATTCTGCATAAATGATGTTTTCTTGTATTATCTTAATTTATTTTATCTTCTTCTTTTTCATCGTAGTCCTCGGGGTCACGCATTCGCAATCATGCGCCACAGTTACAATCTCGTGGCCCGTGTGCTCATTTGCCAACCTATATCATAAAAACTCATTCAAATGACAACCCTAACTAAAATCTGCAGCGTGGGCGAACCGTAACGCTCAGATCTGCCGACGCAGATCTTCCAACGAGCTGGGCTGATATACCTTGTTTACTTCCCGAATGCACTCTGTAAACACGAAGTTTGCCGAGGAACGAGCGTCTTATGCGGAAACATTCCCAACACCTACAAGGATTTGAAACTCCGTTCTGTTCTACTTTGTTGCTAATTTCACGGTCAACACAGAGCTGTGGCATTTATGATAATAAAGTTTTTAAATAATCCCCAAAATTGCACTCTATAACTTTTTCTCTAGGACCGTTAGTTCACGCGCCTTCTAAGTTGTGTCGTGCTATACCGAGCTCAAATTTGTAGGTTCCTTGGGGAGTGCCAGAAGATAGTTTTGATATAAAGTACTCTCAACGGCCCTGACAACATTTTGCGATGTTTGGTGTTTTAAAGTGTCGAACAATACCTACTGCATTGCCATGGCATTTGACACTTAACAGATGAAAACACAAAACTGAGGAATAAATAAATAAATATAAATATCTTCAGACATTTCACACAAACATATACGTTAGCTTAGTTACAAATCAAGTTCTCTGATTTGTAGTTGATGAAAATGAGGTAGATCATTGTATGTTTTTGTTCGCTTTAGTGCGACTGCGACATCAATCAACTAGGTCTAAAAAAATGTGATTCGATGATAGAAAGTGGTTGTTAACAACAATTAGTTTGTAAAAAGTTAGTGATCAGAGAGAACATGGGTTTAGTTGGTTTTTCTAGTTCGGTGAACATTGTCACTAAGCTGTTCGTGTGGATTTTATATTGGGTTATTAGCAGAGAATGAAACATACAGTTTTCACTCATATCGGTGTAGGCTTTTTAAGCTTTTTATGATTATCATTTTCATATCAGTACAAGTAGTACAACGATCTGGAAAAAAATGTACAGCATTAAGTTTGTTTCCGTTTAAATAATCTGAATAGATTACTTTATTACATGCGTACCGATTTCTAAACAAACCTACATATTACCTTCACAATAATGGGACTGTCGTCTTTACAAATAATAGTCATCTTTTAGCCAGCTTTCTAATACGACACAATCGTGACTGCTATCTCCGGATATTTTCTTGATGCTAACCGGAAAGGCACGATGTTCATTGTGGTCGGATGTGTAGTTACTTCTTGTTTGACTTCTGGTCGCTGCAATAGTTCATTAGGCGTGTTTAAATTTGTTCTAGTATTTGTATTTGCTGCTGTTTTGATAACTGATCAAACACTACTTTATTGTTACCGTATCATCCCACTTTTGTTTTCTGTTTAACTCTCTTCACTAGAATGATTATGCGTTACTGACGCTATTGTCAGACATGCGTGGGTAATTTTGTTATTCTCATAAGTGTTTGTAATATAGCTTATCGTTTCATTTGACCTTAGACCTTTTATTCGCCTTAACTTCTTTTGCTACTATGACTTGTATATATGTTTTTAAGAGATGTGCGTTTATCCTATTTATCCTATTATATTATAGTGCGTTGATTATTATATATTCTGACAAATATTTTAACATTGCAATCAGATTCCAGCAGATGCAAGGCAAAATCTTTATCCGCCTCTTGCAATCTATGCATGTTTTCGTCCAATTCAGTAACTATAGTTTCATCGTCTTTCCTAGAATTGATTGTTACTATGTTACTACCAATCTCGTACGGTATCCTAGCCTTCGGTTAATATAACGTGTCCGGCGGTCACGGTCCGGCTGCGCGGATGAGTGCGCGTCACTGTCAAGGTACACTGCGCCGGCGCCGGTACAGTTGGTGCTGTAATCATCAGCTATTTCTGTAATTATTCTACAACTGTCAAATGTATCTACACGGATATTAAATGACCATAAAGCATTAAACAAACGAAAGTCTGTCCTATCCTATCCTGTCTAATGCTGTCCTATTTTTCTTCTTCATGTGTGTTTTCAATTAGGTGACGTAGCTATATTGTTCTCTCGACACCAAAAGCGTCTCCACGTTTTTCACTCAACGTCGATTCTATTTTTAGACGATCAATATTTAGTTGTTGAATTTACGTCTCGACTCGACTGTACTCTTGAGAGAAACAAAAAGATCTATCTTTAGTTGCGGAAGTATAAAAAGCATTTATAACTACAATTGATAGACGACGGACCAGATCCTTGTGGTCAGCTCGTTAGTCGGTGATTGGATAATTTCCGCCAGCCTTATCTTTTATTATTGTCTCCACAAAAACTATTTGTGTGATCTCAATGATCTTTCTTTACTTAAAATGAAATGTCACGATTTCGATTACTTTCTCTGACCTGAACTTTTATAAAAATATTGCTAAATGCTATGTACCTTTGACTTTGGCTGAAGTTTGTGTAAAGTCTTGAATTGCTTCAGTTGTACTTGTTTTACCAGAATTGTCGACGAAAAGTTCATTACGTTTATAAATTCTACGTCTTGAGCTTTTTCGTGTTCACTTGCACTTGTTCTTGCAAACTTATCTTTACGCTCGTCTCTCGGGGGCCAAGTAGTCTTAAGCTACATCGTCGACGTCTAGGAAATAGGTCGCGAATTACTCGCGAATCGTTCAGTAAAGACGTTCTGGCAGCGTGAACTCTAAGCTCTCTGCTGCAGTGGATAAAGCTTTACTGGCGACATGAAATGTTGAAATATAAGTGTGTGGTCTCGATTCGACAGTTTTGAATTACGTGTCTGCTTTAGGATTATCGTGTTTGTAATTTATCGCTCTTTTACCGCTTGCCATTGAGGCAATAAACGAAACGATTCATGTTTTTATGTTATATCGCCGATTTCCGATTTTAAAGGATGTGGATTTTACTGAGAATATTGAAAATGTCAATACCTTTCTCTTAAAACAAGTAGCCCTGTCCGAGCGGCGGTCCGTACCCACGTTACAGTATTTTTGACATGCTCTGTTGATTCACCACACTGTGGAATTATCATATTAGTACTGTTAATCGCTTTATGGCCGTGATACGGTCACGTGACTTCCTCAATAGGAATGAAACCCATTCATCATCCAACCGAATATACCCACCCTCGAAAAGTAACCTTAAGACACTAAATATAATGCACCAAAACGACCGGCTTGCACACCAACAAATTCTACTTACCTAATGACGTCCTTACGTCCTTATCAGATCCTACCAGACAGAACGGGACGGTGTGTGTGACGGCTTAAATCAGGGAAAGCTTTTATTTGTTTGCTTCTTACAAAAGCGTCCCAGATCCCCCTTTGCTGGGCAAACATTTAATTAAGATAATGAAAAATATGCTCAAAGTAAAGCATAACGAAATAGACCACGGGCTTATGCAATTCTTCATGAAATCTCCATAGTATGTGTAATATTTAAATTTTCGACGCACGTATCCCGGGCATATTTTCTAAATTCTCGCTCGAATTTGTTTCAACACTTCTATCCGCTGCATACTTGAAATATCCACTAGGCTTCGTCACGCGATTTCGTCCGCGTGGAATTGAGTTAGAGCTTCCCGCGCGAGATCAATGCGTTTTTCGGGATAAAAAGTAGCCTGTTTTCTTTCCTTTAGTCTTAACTTCAACAAAGTTTACAATGTTGGTTCGACTATTTAACCGACAGAGCTACTATTGCATTCATATATTAATATGGATTCGCTGTGCATGTATTTAATTTCGGTATTTAAATTTCAATCACATGAATTCGTGTGATGTGTGCGAATGAATAATTGGCAATGGATGATTATCATTATTATCAATCCCGTTGGTGAATTGTTCTGATCACTGTTATTAATACAAATGTTGTCATCACGTGGATTGGTTTATGCAAACGCTTTAATGCTAATTCATAGTGAAAAATAAGATTAACAGTTGTCAATAAATAAATATTGGTAAAATTGGTATTCTATCCTGTTAGATAGGTATTATTTTTGTATAGATATTTTGTATAGATAAGTTCTAAATTTTACTTCCTGGTTTCGCGAGTGGTTAGCGGTAAGACCTCGCCGATTCATAAAACCTGGTAAGTTAGAGTACTTGAAATGTTTCACGGCACAATTCCGGCTTTAGCATAAAAATCGCCAAATGATCGAACGCGATGGATCATCCCAAAGCACCGGATATTTTATTCATGACCAATTGAAACATGAATTTCTAGGGTTTTCCTCTGCTTTATGAGTATCCATACGAACACGGCACGAGTACCTACAGTCAATTTCTATGCCATTCTTAATTTGGTTTCTGTCACTTATTGAACACCATAACAAATTTCACTTGTCATAATAAATAAAGAATACTAATCGCAAAATCACTAGCTAATCTAAAGTCCCGCCCCTCCAAGATTGAAAACGCTTCAATGTATTTTTTAAATAATAATAAAAAAATAGCGTTTTGAAATGTGAAGGCGCGGGACTTTAGATAGTAGAAGATCTCTACAAGCGACCGCCTTAACGGTGGACACGCGGCCATATATCTCTCTCTCTTTCTGGTCGGTCCTTCATGTCCTGGAATGGATGAACTGTCTCCATCGGCTCCTGTCAGTTGCTATGTTAGCGACAGTATAAAATATTGCTGCGTCTGGATCTGGGTCAGACCATCTGCTTAGAGAGCGGCATCTGGGTCTTCTCCATTCTGTGTTCCCAACGATAATAAGGTTTTTTTACTACTACTACAGCCTATTTGCATCCCACTGCTGGGCGCAGGGCTCCTCTCATCACGAGAGGGTTTGGGCTATAGTCCCCTCGCGGGCCCAGTGCGGATTGGGGACTTCGCACACATCTTTAAATTACTTCGCAGATGCGTGCAGGTTTCCTCACGATGTTTTCCTTCACCGCAAAGCTCAGTGGTAATTTCAAATTGAATTTCGCACATAAGTAAACTTAGAGGTGCGAAGGTTTTTTAGGTGTGTACTAATTGTGTTAATTGTGTACGTGATGTCGCTACTTCGGCGCCGTCAACTCGTTCCCGTTCTCGACAAATGGCGTGACAGCCTCTTCTCCACGTTTACATGTAACAAAAAACTAACGTCGACGTTTCTCTTGTCCCCAGTTTCTCGCAGAAAGTCGACGAAGAGGAAGGCAGCGGCAGCGTGACCCTCCACCCGCCTGACGGGTTCTACTCCCACCAGCACTCGATCCACAGCGGCCATCATGGCCACCACGCCGAGCCGGAGCGTGGCTACATGGAGGGCAACAGATACGTCACCGCTGTGCACAGGCCCATGCCTGGTGAGTGAAACAAGCAGATCCAGAAAGAAGAAGAAGAAGAGAAACAGAAACCAAGATCTTCATTGATCTATCTTCTTCCAAATATACTGGGTTAAGCATAAAGTTGTGACGATAGTAGACACACAGTATCGGCTATAGATCCTAAGTACGTTTATAGATTTCTTTTTTCTTTCGGCATGGACAAAAAAATACAAAATGAAAAAATATTCAGTTGATGTTGTTAGCAATACATCATCGTACTTTTTTCTTTAAAAACAGCTTGTAACTTGGTTAATACTGAGCAATAAAAAAAGAATTACACCATCGGATTCTTAAATATCGTCACGTTTTGCTTGACCCAGTATAAAAAACTAAAAGGTGACTTGAATTTGAAGGTGACTGACTGATCTATAGCGCGCCTTGGGGGAGGCATGTCCAGCAGTGGACGGCTGAAATGATGATGATGATGATGATGATGATGATGATGATGACTGATCTATCAATCAACGCACAACGCAAACTACTGGACGAATCGGAATGAAATTTGGCACACTAAATAGTTATTATGACGTCATAACGGAATTCCACGCAGCTGAAGTCGCGGAGATATAGTCCTGGGTTCTCGTCTCACCAACCGTCGTTCTTCCAGCGCTGAACCACTCCAACTCGTCATGCTCGTCGGCGTCGAACGCGTCGACGGGCGCCGGGCTGTGCGCGGGCGCAGCGGAGCCCGCGGCGCCGCTCTACATCGCCGCGCCGCCAGAGGGCTTCGGGCACGCTGTGCACACAAACAGGTACAACTCACAACTAACTAGCCGCTGTGAGAGCTGTAGACTTAGCGAGTCAATTTTTTTATATTTTGGACCCGCCATTTTGGAAAACATCCATCGACAAAAAATATAAGTACATAATTTTATTGAACCCGGTCAGGGGCCGTTCAAGTATTACGTAAGCACCAAGGGGGGGTGGGGGGGTCTCTGTTTTGCTTATTTTGGATGACATGGGGGGTAGGGGGGTCTAGATGATGATTACGTCATCGTTAGTTATTTACTTTTTTACACGAATGGCAACCCTCACATTGTCTATGTGTGAAAACGAAACGCATTTTCGGGGATTCCCGCGAATAATGCATATGTTTAGGCACTCGCTTTGAGAACCGATTAGGGGAATTACCGCGCATTAGGGAAATTACCGCGCGCTATTCACTTGTCTAATTAATGCATCTATTATATTATAGTATTATATTATTTCTGATTATAATATTTTTGTCCCTTACTCTATGTGTATCAGTTAAACCTAATCTTTCCATGGATTTCCCTATTTTTAAAATGACAATTAAAAAAAACATTTATAACTAAAAATGTTTACGTAAGCATAGGGGGAGGGGGTAAGAGCTTTGCTTACTTTTGATGACAAGGGGGGTGGGGGGGGTAAAAAATGGTAAGAAATCTGCTTACGTAATACTTGAACGGCCCCTCACGAAATTTCACGAGAAGAGGTTGAGAAATGCGACCTATAGAGAACAGCTGAAAATCGGGTGAAAATCTGAACATACGAAAGCATTTTTGACCAAAAGGCTGAAAGCTCGTTTCATTCACTAGGTCTATAATAAATAAACCAATCCAATCTTGCACTTTAAGACGAAAGGACCATATCAAAATGGTCAACAGAACTGAGAGTTTGGTCACTAAATAGGTATTTAAAGTTACTTCATTTCGTTCTAGTGGCAACAACTAGACTTTTGCAGCACCGAGATATTCATTCATATTTTAGTCCTGCTGAAAATGTATGAAAAAAGCGTGGCTGGTAGTCTAGTTTGGTAGTTTGATCTACCGCCTCTCATGCAGAGGGTCGGGTGTTCGTATCCGGCCGTGGTATCGATATCCATGCTCTGCCGCTGAAACTGCTGAACTGCTACTGAAGCTGGGTCGGGCCGCTAATTAGAAATAAAAAGTGTACTAGTCTTTCGACATCGTGCGTACGTGTTTGATGTTTTTCCAAGGAAGATATTTCTACGAATACCTACATACCTTCATTTACACAACGTCTAGGTACTATTTGGCATGACTGTTGTATATGGATGATTTGTTGCAATTGTCACTGAAAAACAGATGAATGATTCAGTACACTGTTTTAACAAGTGTTATAATGCGTTCCGCCAATGCCTTTTAACTGTTCATGTTTCTATTTCACTTAGTCTTTAGGTACTTATATTACATTTATGAAGGTTAATGTTTGTTTGGTGTGGTATTAAATGTATACATATATGACATTGAATATAGTCGCTGTGGTGGCTGGGTCTTATGCAAATGTTCTATCAATTGGTCTCGCTTAATGTGCTATTGTTTCAGTATTCTGTATGTGTTTATGTTTAATTCTTCCATAGGCGTGGCACTGACGTGTCTATCATTGGAACAGGAGGGATAGCGCAAAAAGAGTCCAGTTTGCCCCATAAGAGGGGCAAGCTGACGCGAGGGTACGTCCGGCCAGACCTTAGGAATGCCTGTCTTGTGAACCCTTGATCTCGCTAGCTAACATAACTATCCTAAACCGAAACTTGGTGTTGACTCAATGAAACATTTCATAACTTTGGTTTGTTTTGTTTTTTTTTTTTGTTGGTTTTAACCTCTAAACATACTAAAGCATGTTGTTAACAAACAAATGAATTTTTTAACTAAAGTAAAAGATGACTATTAAAAAAAATTATATCTACTTACTTTCTCTACAAAAAAATGAGCATGTCTTAAGAAAAATTACTAACTATAATACTCAACATCAATGAAGTCGGGTCACTTTGTATGGAAAATCTTATACAAAGTGACACGATTTCATTGCTGTTGAGTGTATAATAAAAATCGATTTAATCTTCTAATATACTCTAAAATCTATTAGATTTTCCGAAGAATACGATCAACTTCCAATTTCAAACTATTAGACACAGTTTTATTCACATGTAGGATCATGACCAGCTTATTTCAATCTGTAAAAATCATTTCAACAATCAAAAGTATCCTATCACACCTCACCACACAGTAGTTCCTTCCGTCATGTACTCATGTAATACACATCCGAAATACATCCTTACACCGCCTTCACTTCACACATCCAACTACGTTTTAGAATAATAGTTATCTCTATTTCCAGTCGCTATGAGATGTCCCAGGATCTCCTCGACAAGCAAGTTGAGATCCTAGAAAGAAGATACGGCGGTATAAGAGCCAGGAGGGCAGCTATCACAATCCAAAGGGCGTTTAGGAGGCGTCAACTCCTGAAGAAGTTCAGCGCCATCACAGCGATGGCGAAGGCTGCCGATTCCACCTCTAGGAGGATGGTGGACGGGCCCGATCACGGTCAACTAGTCAATGGTGAGATATGAACGCTCATGAGTTTCATACCTAAATCAAAGGGCATAACCTAGAACCCCCGTAATTACCAAGGTTTCATCCATACTAATGTTATAAATGCATTTAGATGAAATTCGGTCCTTTGGTGATTGAGTCCTACGGTAGGACAAATGCTGATTTTTAACTCGGAAAAAAACATAGTTCTTTCGGGACCGCGCTTAACTGAATTCTGCGTAGTCGAAGCAAGTTTCAAATAATTAATATCTTTTGACCTAACGCAAGAGCGCCAATTTTAACTGATTCAATAAAAATTGTTTTAACTGCCTTCGATCGGTCCTTAATTTCAAAACTGTTCTCATTTACAAAACCCTTACGAGCATACTTTACACAATATTCCATTTGAAATCATTCTCCATAATCGTTTTAAATTTGAAGAGGAATTATGAATTAACTCGACTGTATAGCTCAAACGTGTATCACGCGTTACAGGAAACGACATATACGCGAATGCGCTGATGCAGAAGAGCCCTGGCGGCGCTGAGAAGATGCTCGGTCTGACGCGGCCGATGCGGTCCATGTCGCTGCGCGAGCGACACGACATTGACATGAGGTAGGTGCCAATTTTCATTGTCAAATTGTCAATAACCTTAACCCTTGAATCGTTACTGTTGAAGACTAGTACAGTGAGCTGTAAAAGTTGGCGTTTTTTTTGTCAAAAAGCTCAATCTTCAAAAGTCACAAGATCTCTCCAATTCCATCTACTTGTTCTGCTACTGATAGAGCACAGAGCATGATACAATAATATACTTCGCCAGGTATGACAGTCCGGTATTCTGTAGTAGTGTGGGTGTCACCCTAACGTCATTCACACTGCAGTATGTTGCAAGTGGTGTATTAAAATATGAAAATAATCCCCGACCCCCCATGTATCCTGAGAGTTTCGTTACATTATTACGTTCATTTGTTTATAACTTGTCCCATTTTGTGTGCTACAAGTAAATGACAATTGTAATGCGCAAATAATTCATTTTGCATTATAACGGCAGAAAATGTTTCCTTCATTTTTGTTTTATTGCAATAAAGTGGCAACTCGACTTTGACGTAAGGGCGACACGTCACCCGGATTGGCAGACCTTGTTTTGTTAGACCATGAGCACAGAGGTGGAATAGAGTAGTCATAAGAGTCGTCGCTCAGATCGGTCCAAAGCCGCTCATATCCTCCTGATCTATGCGTCAAGTCGGGGTTGCATCTTGTTGGAGGTCTCCCAACAAATTCTAATGCTCTCTTCAACATAATTTCCAGCAATCATCTCCAATGCGAGCAAAACGAGGTGGAGGCCATGATGGCGCGGGTTCAGCAGTCGGCGCACCAGATCCACATGATGGCGTCAGACATGCCGCAGATTCATCGAGGAGACACCGACAGCGGGGTAAGAAGCTCCCATCAGTTCTAATAATGCTGAGAGTCCTAAAAAGACATCATCATCATCATTGCAGCCGAAAGACGGCCACTGCCTAGGCCTCCCCCAAGGTACGCCACTCAGTCCGATCCTGTACCACTCGCATCAACCGCGTTCCCGCGACCTTTACAAGGTCGTCACTCCATCTTGTTGGAGGCCTACCGACAGCTCGGGCATTAAGCCTAAGAAAGAAGACTATGATTTCTTTATATTATTTCGAAAAACGGACAAACGCAAATGGCGGATGGAACTGAAACACGATCTGTGATGTCGGACCATAGCGTGAGTTTGTGTCACATTTGGAGGTAGTAGCCAAGCAGACCTTCCATCTAGAAAAAAAATCTATTATTTGACACTAAGTTGCATCAGACTGTTTGTTATTGTGAGGGACAAATGCTTGTGGAATTGAGTCATACATAAATATGCATATTTTCTGAATACATAGTTCAACAGACATACATACTTAGTTTCTTCGGAATCCTTATCCAAGCCGCAACTTGAGTTGTTTAATAGTAGTTTATGTAACTGCTACATAATAAAGGTCCTTGAAAATGAAAATGAAAATGATAATATTTATTCAGCGAATAGGCCACATCTGGGCACTTTTACACGTCACTTTTAAATGAATTTATCAGCGCTTCCTAGACCCATTGCTTGAGAAGAAGCGCCGCAACAAACTCAGCAGAAGGCCTTTTTTCAAAATTTAAACATAAAGATTTACATTAAATTTACGTTAATATGTATAAAAATACATATATAGGTACATACTAAAATCACATTTAAGGGATGTATAGTCCCTAACTTAAACTTAAATCTAAGATCTTAGAGATGGTCTTATATTAGGTACAAATTAATGAAAATATTAATTAAAGTACTTATCTAAATATGTATACTAAAAAAAAAAAAAAAACGCAAATGTTTAGAGATTGTATACGTCTCTAGGTATCCTAAAGTTGTACACAGTCTCTAAAATTATACCATACAAAACACGAGTGGGGTTTTATGAAACGAGCCGTCTTACGGATGTCATTACCACCGGTTTTTGAACTCATCATAGAGGATTTATGATATGGCTGTAGATAAACTCATATATTCCGAAGGGCGTTAAAGCACTTATCTTTATTTATAAAGTTATGAAAACAAACATCTATTCTCGGCTCAATTACTCATACTGCTATCTATTTGAACATTGATCTTAACTAACTCCATCCATATAAGGTACGCTCTCTTAAAATAATACTACTACTACTGCCTATTTGCGTCCCACTGCTGGGCACAGGCCTCCCCTCATCATGAGAGGGTTTGGGCTATAGTTCCCACGCGGGCCCAGTGCGGATTGGGGACTTCACACACATTTTTGAATTACTTCGCAGATGCGTGATACCAACAAATAATTTTCAAATTTTTGAATGTGTTATTCAGACTGCATCAAATACTACTACTACAGCCTATCTGCGTCCCACTGCTGGGCACAGGCCTCCTCTCATCACGAGAGGGGTTTTGGGCTATAGTCCCCACGCGGGCCCAGTGCGGATTGGGGACTTCACACACATTTTTGAATTACTTCGCAGATGCGTGCAGGTTTCCTCACGATGTTTTCCTTCACCGAAAAGCTCATGGTAAATTCAAATTGAATTTAAGTCGGAAAGTAAACTTGTGGTGCGAGCCGTAATCGAACCCCCGACCCTCGGCATGAGGGGCGGTAGGTCGAACCACTAGGGCCACCACGGCTCTTTTTCGACTCTTAAAATACAATAAATGTTAAACAAAAGTGCTCATAAACAAAGGTAATAACGGCATCTCATTTGTGAGATATTCAAATTAAACTACTGTTAGTATGCAAAGCGTTGCATAATGAGCGGAACCGGAAGTGAAACCGCTCTCGGTCCCATTGCAAATTAGCATTTCCGTTTGTCTTACCTCATCTTGGACCTTTGATCCTGTATAAATTCTAATATCCTGTAGGATAATAACCTCATCTGTGTTTAGAGTCCCTATTAAGAAGCGATCTTTAGTCCACCTTAAGGCGCTGACAAGACCTAAATTGCCTTTCGTTAAACAGTATTTAAACGAAAACTATTTGATTTTGTGAGGCGAGTAAAATATATGTTAATATTCACTAAAAAACTTGCTATTTCATAAAAAGGATTTCATGAAATCGGTTCGATGAAGAAAAATCGTGAAGTTACGTCTTCTAATGCCATTTAAACGGTTCTGTAAGTTTATTTTTTTAACGCCGATGTCTATAATTTAATACACTATTCCGTCATACTCATACCAAAAAAATGCTATTTTTTTTTATCTTGTTCATGCAATGTGAGTTTTTTTTTAATCTTCATTATTCTGATTTTCTGCGTATATCGCCCACATGCCGCGGTCGTGCCTCTCGCTCCCTCCAATGCAAACAGACATTGTCCGCTGAGACAGTTGCCTGCCTCGATTGCTCAAGGTCATTAGCTCTTGTCAGCATCTTAAAGCCAGTGTCACACCGAATGCGTCTGCGGCGCGTCTGCGGCGCGTCTGCGGCTCGTCTGCACTGTATAGCATTGGTCCTCGTAAGACCTGTCACACCGCCGGCGAACCCTGCGGCTGCCATCTTGAGATAGTATATTTAGATCTAATGGTGCTGCCGACAATTACATATAAAGCTCCGAATTAGAATGTTACACTATTATATTTGGCCTGTTGTGATGTACGGATGCGAAACTTGGACTATGCAGTGTAGAATGTGTCTCGGTAAGGAGCGCAATCTTATATGGCGAAACAGTTGAAAACGTGTCCAGCGGATTTGATAAGCAACAAAACAAAACGCACTCTCCTCACAACCGTTTTCGCTGCGTTTTCGCCTCAGCAGCGCCATCTGAAGGCGGTCTGCAGTCTATCCGCCTAGGTGGCTTGACTGAAGTGGCGACCGCAGCGCCCCCAACCTACCTGATTAAGTGTCCACCTTTGGAACTATAAAGATTGCGCTCCTTTACTTCAACCCTCCATAGCTTGGACCATAAAAGATGAAACCAAGAGGGCAAGAGGCGACTCGATGCCTTCAAGATGTGGTGTTACCGTTGCATGCTCCGCATTAGTTGGACGCAAAGGGTCAGCAACGAAATCGTGCTCCAGTGCGTCAACACCGGCTGATGTTGCAGACCATCAAAAAGCGGAAAATTTAGTACTTAGGTCACGTGCTTAGGCACGAGAGGTACGCTTTATTACAACTCATAATGATGTGCAAGATTGAAGGCAAAAGACGCGTTGGCTGCAGAAAGAAGTCGTGGCTGTGAAACATTCGCGAGTGGACCGGGGTTTCACCCCTCGAACAGCTGTTTCGTGTCGCGATGGATCGAAAGGCATACAAGAAGCTAGCGGCCAACCTTCAGGACTGAAGAGGCACGCTAAGACAGAGAGAGAGAGATTTAGAACTAGGACATGACCAGACGTTAGGCACTACCTGAGTTTTCTGGTAACATAAGCCTTTCTGCAATCCGAATGAACGGACTTTATCTACTACTAAAAGTAATATTAGACTCAATCAACAGTTGGCGTTTAACAACCAATACGCTTTTTATTGGAGAATTTGCTGTAAATTTGCTACTAAATGCAACAGAAACTTAAGATTGCATCATCACGTAAAATCGAGAAAGTTTTAATGCTCAACCATTCAGTCCCCTATCCGGACTGTGCCCGCGTGGGGACTATAGCCCAAACCCTCTCGTGCCCCAGCAGTGGGACGCAAATAGGCTATGGTGGTGGATCACGTCGCTATTTTAATAACACGATGGTTTCACGCGGACACTATTTTCAAATTGGCAATCCCATTTTGAAGAACGCAATAAAATAATGCTATTTCTGATCAAAATTTATCAAGGATTATTCATGTGTAGGTATCTCAGGAATGTTGACATTGCAATGTCATTAATCGTATTTATATTTATACAAACTGTCACTCCATTACGCTATCACTTTTATAATTATCTCGCGTTCTTATCAGTCTTTGACGTGACGTTGAGATCAGCAGACGTCTGTTAGATAACGAACTTTTTAATTATATAATTTAGGTATATTAAATAAGTAGACTATAGTGATGTGTTTGGCGGTTAACCGTTTTAAAGATGTTAGAAACTACATACATTTAAACTACTCTTAAAAATTCTAATAATGTGTAAATTAAAATTAATTGAAATGGCTCAGAAGACAAGGGAAGTTTTGAAAAGTATAGTGAAAAACAAGGACTGGTTGCAACTGAAGAAAGTTAGGCGCTTCAGAGTGTTTAACAGGCGAACCGGGAAATACCGTGTATGTTCAACAACAACACTACTAATAATAAGTCTGTTGAAGAAGTCGCGTTGGTAACTTGAAAAATAAAAATAAAAGAAACTCTTCCAGGGGACTACGAGTATATAAACGATACTGAACACAAAATGAAGATTTTTAGAAAAAAACTCTGTATGTATGTATGTCCGGATTTAACTCGGAAACTGCTGGTCGGATTGCGACCAAATTTGGTATGGGGATAGTTTATAAGACTGGTTAACATATAGGCTACTTTTTATCCCGAAAAAAAACGCATAGTTCCCGCGGGAACGCTACTACCGAATTCCGCGCGGACGAAGTTGCGGGCAGAAGCTTTTATATACAGGAGGAAACCTATAAGTATAGCTTGACATTTGTTTATTTTTTTTACGACGATATCTGTTTCGTTAGTTTAGTTGTCGTATTAAGGCCGGGTCTAAGTGGGGAGCTTTAGAGGAGCTCTTTGTCACTTGATGATGATGATGATTAAGGCCCAATCAACCACGAACCTCGTATTACCCTCTAATTCGAGTTAAGTTGATACAACTAAACCTGAGCTAAGTTGTAAATTAAATAAGTCTAACCCGAGGTTAGAGGCTTGGTGCGAGTGGTCCAAAGTCGTTCATGAGAAATGAGAATCTAGTTCAGGACATAAATTAAATAATAATTAATTAGTGTTCTTCGATGTCTTAAGTGGTACTAAAATTGTCATTAGTCATCTACATTAAGGTACACTACAACGGCAAACAGATTCCGTCCTTTACGCCTCGCGATACTGTTAGTTCACTATTAAAGAAGGGTTTTTAATTTTTCCAGGTGTGCAGCTGCTCTGTAAGCGGGTCCGTCACCAACATATCGACGTCATCGTCGCACAATGAATCTCTACACAACCACCAGCTGTTAAACAATTCAGGTAACAGAAAAACGTAGTCTTGGCGCTAAAGTGTCTGTAGCCCAGTTCAGAGATAATTTTATTAGACTTTCAATCTCCTTAAGTACATTACGACGTACATCGGAAATAGCCAGAGCGCTTTAACTTTTCATACTTCACCTGTACAGCGCCATCTAGATGTTGCTTACGGAGCTCAAATTTATATACAGGCTACCTAGGCAGCGACATCTATTATCGCATTTAACACTTATTTCGGACGTACGCTGATTTGTTTGAAGGTTGTCCTTCTAGGTTTACCTTATTTCTTCTATGCTCAGTTGAACCAATCAAGCTTAGCAATGTTGGTCTTCAATAAGGCTTCAACTCATATTCAGTTTATCTAACTCGGGTTGGTACAAGTAGGTCTAAAATTGTAATAGACTAAATTTAACGTTAACGTTCAAAACTTATAAACATGGTTAAGGAACCATGACATGGGAAAGATCTCTCAGCTATTAAGTCGTAATTGACATTACTATAAAAATATGATATAATGTGCACACAGTTTTAGGCAAACAATCTAGATCTATGTAAGCAAGTAACTTTATCAGTTATCAAAACATTTTCCTGTTATTCATAGCTAAATAAATATGCTACATTTCCGGTTAACAGATTTCACGAAATTCCTATTAGACCTGTCTAAATTATCATACTTCTTTCATTGTTTGCAAAAGAACATAGACAGCGACATCCTGTTAATAAATTATAATCAGTAAATGCTAGTGTGATGATGACGTGAGAAGATCGACATACAATAATAATTTCCTAGATTCATTTGTATGAAACATATTTGTAGGTAAATATAAACCGAAGAATTTGGCAATTAAAAAACAATCCCAAACAACCCTATTTCTTTTTTTACATTCTAGTTTTTAACATCTTATCACGTGAAAAAAAGTTACTAGGAATGAACAATGTTTCGAAACATGGTACAAAAAAAAACCTAACATAGCACTGTTTCCCTACCATATCTAGAGATCTTCTACTATCTAAAGTCCCGCGCCTTCACATTTCAAAACGCTTCAATGTATTTAAAAAGCACCACCAACACTCTCAACACATGTGTGCGTGCTGAGACAGCCATCAACTATGCGTTGAGAGTGTTGGTGGTGCTTTTTAAATAATATTAAAAAAAATGTAGCGTTTTGACATGTGAAGGCGCGGGACTTTAGATAGTAGAAGATCTCTACTACGACTTGACTTGATGATTAGATCTCTCTGCAAACTAACAAATCCAATAATATCTTACGTATTGACATCTATTACCACCAGGATCTTTTGTTGTATTAACTATTCGTCACTCGGTCCTCCCAACATGTAAACAACATCACTCCAAAAACCTAATTAATTTGCAGGTCCAATATACGGCAACTTGCTGTCATCCGGCGGCAAGCCGCTGTCCTCGCCAACGGCTCGGCAGCAGCAGCAGTTAGCCGCAATCCAGGCGGCGAACGCGCGTCGATTTCCTCCCGACGTGCCCAAACGGACCAGCAGTATTACGCTCAAGTATGTACCCTATACCATTGAAGGGTACAGGAACCAGGAAGTGTCACAGATAACACTATGGCTAAACCCGGAATGTAGCCACAGACTTAACCTTTCGTATGTCGTAGCGAAACAAAAATGGCGACTGCGAGCCTCCTCGCTATTCGATAACGATATTACTATGAGTAAAGCATCAAAAAATAATAATACAAAAGTTTCTATCACACAGAGAAACCCTGAGCATAGCCCTCTCCATTGCCCTCTGAGTGACTTGCCTTTGAGTGAATTCCTTAATATTGCTAATCAGTTCCTCTATCTCCAGTGCGGAGAGCCCGGTGTCGCTCCGCCGCGCGGAGTGCGGCGGCGCCGTCGTCCGCGGCGGGTCGATGTCGTCCGTGCAGTCGTCATCGTCCTCGTCGTCGCAGGAGCACCGCCACCACTACCACCAGCCCTACCAGCCGAGGGCCCCGGTAATTTCAAAACCATTATGACACCATATTATGCTTGTGTGTCAAAATATGACCACATGAGTATCGAACTTCTCGCAAAAAAATAGTATTTAAAATCTTACACTCCTTATGGCATAAAAATGCAGGCAATAATGTCAAAGTGTAATCCACAGATAGATGATTATTTCAATGACCCATAGTTATACCCAGTTTCCCTTTTTTTTCAGGAGCCACACGTCCACATCCAAGAGCAGCATTTCCAGCAGCATCAGCGAACAGCATCCGGGACCCTCTATGAACCAGTCAACAGCTACGGAGTATGGAAGCGACAAGACGCCCCGCCGTATTACGAGGCCCCACCGGCCGCGTGCTGCCGGCCGCCGCACGACCATCCGCAGACGCTCAAGGTATGTAGAAGCTTCTAGAATGAGCTCGAACATTCTAGATGGAAACGAGAAGACGCTCCGTTGTACTATGAGGCCCCACCGGCCGCGTGCTGCCGGCCGCCGCACGACCATCCGCAGACGCTCAAGGTATGTAGAAGCTTCTAGAATGAGCTCGAACATTCTAGATGGAAACGAGAAGACGCTCCGTTGTACTATGAGGCCCCACCGGCCGCGTGCTGCCGGCCGCCGCACGACCATCCGCAGACGCTCAAGGTATGTAGAAGCTTCTAGAATGAGCTCGAACATTCTAGATGGAAACGAGAAGACGCTCCGTTGTACTATGAGGCCCCACCGGCCGCGTGCTGCCGGCCGCCGCACGACCATCCGCAGACGCTCAAGGTATGTAGAAGCTTCTAGAATGAGCTCGAACATTCTAGATGGAAACGAGAAGACGCTCCGTTGTACTATGAGGCCCCACCGGCCGCGTGCTGCCGGCCGCCGCACGACCATCCGCAGACGCTCAAGGTATGTAGAAGCTTCTAGAATGAGCTCGAACATTCTAGATGGAAACGAGAAGACGCTCCGTTGTACTATGAGGCCCCACCGGCCGCGTGCTGCCGGCCGCCGCACGACCATCCGCAGACGCTCAAGGTATGTAGAAGCTTCTAGAATGAGCTCGAACATTCTAGATGGAAACGAGAAGACGCTCCGTTGTACTATGAGGCCCCACCGGCCGCGTGCTGCCGGCCGCCGCACGACCATCCGCAGACGCTCAAGGTATGTAGAAGCTTCTAGAATGAGCTCGAACATTCTAGATGGAAACGAGAAGACGCTCCGTTGTACTATGAGGCCCCACCGGCCGCGTGCTGCCGGCCGCCGCACGACCATCCGCAGACGCTCAAGGTATGTAGAAGCTTCTAGAATGAGCTCGAACATTCTAGATGGAAACGAGAAGACGCTCCGTTGTACTATGAGGCCCCACCGGCCGCTTGCTGCCGGCCGCCGCACGACCATCCGCAGACGCTCAAGGTATGTAGAAGCTTCTAGAATGAGCTCGAACATTCTAGATGGAAACGAGAAGACGCTCCGTTGTAGGTACTATGAGGCCCCACCGGCCGCGTGCTGCCGGCCGCCGCACGACCATCCGCAGACGCTCAAGGTATGTAGAAGCTTCTAGAATGAGCTCGAACATTCTAGATGGAAACGAGAAGACGCTCCGTTGTACTATGAGGCCCCACCGGCCGCTTGCTGCCGGCCGCCGCACGACCATCCGCAGACGCTCAAGGTATGTAGAAGCTTCTAGAATGATCTACAACAGTCTTTATGGAAGAGATGAGACGCCCCGCCGTACTACGAGGCGCCACCGGCCGCTTGCTGCCGACCGCCGCACGACCATCCGCAGACACTCAAGGTATGTAGAAGCTTCTAGAATGAGCTGGAACATTCTAGATGGAAGCGACAAGACGCTTCGCCGTACTACGAGGCGCCACCGGCCGCTTGCTGCCGACCGCCGCACGACCATCCGCAGACGCTCAAGGTATGTAGAAGTTTCTAGAATGAGCTGAAACATTCTAGATGGAAGCGACAAGACGCTTCGCCGTACTACGAGGCGCCACCGGCCGCTTGCTGCCGGCCGCCGCACGACCATCCGCAGACGCTCAAGGTATGTAGAAGCTTCTAGAATGAGCTGAAACATTCTAGATGGAAGCGACAAGACTACGAGGCCCCACCAGCCATTTGCTGCCGACCGCCGCACGATCAGCAGATGCTCCGTGTTTTTAGAACATTCTAGACTGATCTGGAAAATTGTACAGTAAGCCGAACTATGGAAGCGACACGGTATAATGTAGCCGAAACTCCGCCGGGCTTTCGAGCACCGTTCGATTATCAGTTGATGGTCAAAGTATTCTAGAACCTTCTTAAACGATCTGGAATTTAGATACTTAAGATGTTCTAGAATCTTACCGATAGCTCTGTAATAATGTATGATCCGCTACGTTGAATAGACAGGAAGTGCATACATTTCTCATCTGCTTTGCACCCACAGCGCGAATCATCGTGAATTAAAAAAAAAACATAACTAACGGAAGTCAAACAATGTAGACAATTTGAATCATATGATGAGTTACGCCAGTGAACTACTTCCTTACTTAAATTCAATTTCTCCTCAGGTGTCAGAAACGGTCCGAAAGCGTCAGTACCGCGTGGGCCTCAACCTCTTCAACAAGAAGCCGGAGCGAGGCATAGCCTACCTAATCTCTCGCGGCTTCCTGGAGAACTCTCCCCGGGGCGTCGCCAGGTTCCTGATTACGAGGAAGGGGCTGAGCAAACAGATGATCGGAGAGTACCTGGGCAATCTGCAGAACCAATTCAATATGGCGGTTCTGGAGTGAGTACTGTTGGTTTGTTTTTGAGAATATACCCCGATAGCTACGTAGATGTACTGGCGGTGTGCCACGTTAAGGGCCACAATCGCTTGCACGAGTCTCTCGTTCGAAGGTGGACGGACGTAGGACGATTCGCTGCACAGCACAAGCGATTTTTTTAAGGCATTCACTGCCACCAACGCATATATGCGTTTTGCTGACTTTCCCGCAGTACCTCGAACGCACATGTGCGTTGCAATGTTCCCTTAGTGACAGATGTGGCACCTGGCGAAAGTTCGTAAAAAGAAGTGGCAATGAATGCGTTAAACAGGCCGACTGCCACTACATGCGACTGTCCGTACGCTATCGACTACTACTACAGCCTATTTGCGTCCCACTGCTGGGCACAGGCCTCCTCTCATCAAGAGGGTTGGGCTATAGTCCCCACGCGGGCCCAGTGCGGATTGGGGACTTCACACACATCTTTGAATTACTTCGCAGATGAATGCAGGCCTCACGATCTCTCTACAACTGGCACCAATTTCTATCTAAATGGGCCTCTGAATCCACGTTGGAGATCAAATGCTGCAAAGAAGCTAAATGTATAGCATTTTCTCTTGATACCTAGCTATACACATGTGATTTAATTCATAAAAATCCTTAATAATCATGACATTAAAATATTGCACAGTAATCATGCAAAGCAAAGGCAAAATGCCTTATTTTTAACGGAAGTAAAAAAAAAACTGACTTTGTGTCACATAACGTGCTCGTTTTTATAATTCTGTACTTAAAATACTCTACCCTCATTACTATCTCCAATTCAAGACCCTACATCTAACATCCGCCAATTCCAGGTGCTTCGTAACCGAGCTCGACCTGTCCGGCATGGCTGTAGACGTGGCTCTACGTCGTTACCAAGCGCACTTCCGCCTGCCCGGCGAGGCGCAGAAGATAGAGCGCCTCGTGGAAGCCTTCGCGAGGCGGTACTGCGTCTGCAATACCGACTTCGTGCAGCGTTTGAGGACTCAGGACACGGTGGGTCCATGAAACTATAGCAAGACAGAACTTAGAAGGCGCGCGGATTAAGTAATAAGGCTGTTTGAAACAGCGGTACCGCTGAACATTTGCCATCGTTTGTTCATTATACACATCTTTGACGCCGTTCACATCTCCGCCGCGGAACTGAAATAGCGGTTTGAGCGCGGAGATGTGAACGACGTCAAGGGTGTGTAATTGACAAACGATCGCAAATGTTGAGCGGTACCGCTATTTCCAACCCGCGGCGGAGGTGTGAAAACAGCCTAATAGACTGCATAAACGGCTTAAGTGATTCGCCACGCGCCTTCTTAGTTGTGTCGTGCTATACTAAGTTTTCAATTAACGATCATTTTGGGTAGGATCGTCAACTTGAGTCAATTGGGAAAAGTGATAAAGGTCTACGTTACACTGTTGCTATCGTAACTAATAAATCTTGGTGGCTATATTGATCATGTTTCTCGCTAGCACACTAATTGAAATAACATGTGGATATAGTCACATTAAATGTAATTTTATTTTTAGTCATCCTAGGTAATTTACTTCCTGCAATAGGACCAAGTTAACATTTAATGCTAGTGGCTCCAATTCACAATTTCCTACCACTGAAAGCGTAAACTATTTTATCTGCACTCATATCATAAACCCTCTATGATGCGTTCATAAACTGCAAATTATGACCAGCATTAAGATAAGCTGTTTAGTTAGAATAGATTTCTTATCTGTGAAAATGTTTTTATAGCTGTATTAGACCATCGAATTCGATTGTCTAATAGCATTCAAATATCGAACATCTTCGAACAGCAATACCCGCCTATATTCTTCAGCCAGACAGAGCGAAAGTTTGTTCCAAATTCAAATGTCGGCTTTATTTAGTATATGCTTATTGAAAATCGAATGTGAGACACTGCCGTATTCGAATTGCCGCCATTGTTGACAGATTTTGAAGCATCTTAGAGGATTTATAAAATGACTGTAGATAAAGTTGTGTATGCAACTGTACATAATTAGGCCTTAAAACACTCGTGCGCTATTATTATGGAACTTGCCTGGCGGCTCGTTTCATAAAACCCCACTCGTGTTTTAAGGACCTTTATTATGTAGCAGTTACATAATTACCTATCTTTCATCATAATTTATATGGACTATTTGTACTAATGGATGGAGCAAACGCGTTTTGGAGTGGAGACCCCGTTCGGATAGGAGAAGTGTCACCTGCCCGAGGGTCCGATGACTGAAAGCGACAGCAGGACTAGTCTGGCTGAGGACAACAGCTCTAAATGGAGAGAGATTGGAGAGGCGTATGCCCAACGGTGGGCGAATACACTCTGACAAAGAAGAAGAGAAGAGATTTGTACTAATATCAACTATAATTTCCCTACAGATCTTCGTGCTGGCGTTCGCAATCATCATGCTTAACACAGATCTACACACTCCGAACTTGAAGCCCGAGTCGCGGATGTCGCTGGACGACTTTGTGCGCAACCTCCGCGGCATAGACGACTGCGGCGACATAGATCGAGATATGCTCGCCGGGATCTACGAGCGGGTCAAAACGAGCGAGTTCCGGCCCGGCAGCGACCACGTCACGCAGGTATGGAGCTAGATCTACTTAAATACAAGCTAAGTTTTAATTTTAGCAATTTAAATACGTAAGCTAAGGGCAAAGCACATCCTCGAGCAACAATTAAAAATACCTATTCCTTATATAGATAGAGATCTTCTACTATCTAAAGTCCCGCGCCTTCACATTTCAAAACGCTTCAATTTTTTATTATTATTTAAAAAGCACCACCAACTCTCTCAACGCTTGGTTGATGACTGTCTCAGCACGCACACATGTATTGAGAGTGTTGGTGGTGCTTTTTAAATACATTACAGCGTTTTGAAATGTGAAGGCGCGGGACTTCAGATAGTAGAAGATCTCTACTAGCTTCTGCCCGCGACTTCGGCCGCATGTAATTCGTTTATCGCGTTCCCGCGGGAACTATGCATTTTTCCGGGATAAAAAGTAGCCTATGTCCTTTCCCTGGACCCCAACTATAGCCATGCCAAATTTCATTTCAATCGGTCCAGCGGTTGAAGCGTGAAGAGGTAACAGACAGACAGAGTTAGTTTCGCATTTATAATATCAATATGGATACCATTTTTTTTAATTTTATAATCTTACGATACTATACTATACATTATACTTTATGAACACCACACATCGCTATGGCTATTAAGCGATAAGACCGCCTGCTGTATGTCTTACTTTTTGTATAATATATTATGTCTGTACTGTTCCTTGAAATCTTACTCTTGTATTATAAATATAACCTTCTAATATTGTAGCACCAGATTTGTCACCAATGAGTTGCTCGTTTCAAAGGGGCCCGGTCTGTAATGTCGGAGGACAGCAAAGCTCCTTTGCAACGTACTTAAGCCTGGTGGTAGCTATCCAGGCGGGCATCGGGCCCTACAACCTATCTGTGGCTTTATTGTTCGTCACCTAAAAAACATTATTTCTCTGCTCGATCGATTCGCTGAATATACTCTAAACAAATTAAGTACGAATATCGTTCTATGAATAAAACACTTTCATTATCACCCACTCCAGTCCACTGTTGGACATAAGAGTGCCGCATACAGAACATCTTCATTTTTATAAATAAGTGAATAACCAAGGAAGAAGCCGTGGTGGCCTAGTGGTTCGACCTACCGCCTCTCATGCACAGGGTCGGGGGTTCGATTCCGGCTCGCACCTCTAAGTTTACTTAGGTGCGAAATTCAATTTGAATTTACCACTGCGCTTTTCGGTGAAGGAAAACATCGTGAGGAAACCTGCACGCATCTGCGAAGTAATTCAAAGACGTGTGCGAAGTCTCCAATCCGCACTGGGCCCGCGTGGGGACTATAGCCCAAACCCTCTCGTGATGAGAGGAGCCCTGTGCCCAGCAGTGGGACGCAAATAGGCTGTAGTAGTAGTAGTAGTAGAGTAACTAAGTGATTTTTCAGGTGATGAAAGTGCAAGCCACGATTGTGGGCAAGAAGCCCCATTTGGCGCTGCCACATCGCAGGCTGGTCTGCTACTGTCGGCTGTATGAAATACCGGATATACACAAGAAGGAGAGGCCTGGAGTTCATCAGAGAGAGGTAATATTGCTAAATTATTTTACGTCACCCTTGGCGGTAAAGTTGGATTTTCTGCCCGCTACGCGGGGAGAAAATCTCACTTCCTGGCCAAGGCAAGACGTAAAACTTTAGACAAACCACGGGCGTTAAATCGTAAAGGCCCAGATCACATATTTATGGACCTCACTTTCGGTCCAGGCCACAAACACCTGCGATCTGGGGCATGAACAAATTCACCGCCCTAGGTCTGTAATGTATTATTACGTCACACCAGGCCGAAAAGCGGGATTTACCGCCCTTGGGCGCTACGATAAATCCCTCTTCACGGCCAGGTGGTGACGTAAAATCGTATACTAACCACGGGCGGTCGTAAGGAAATCCTCAGACCGCTAGATTATAGCCCTCGCCTCCGGCTCGGGCCTCAATTACCCGCGATCTGAGACTTTCTTTACTTGACCGCCCTAGGTGTGTAATGTACTATTACAAAGCTGCATACCCGTCAGGTCTACGAACAGACAGAAAAATCCAGCACAATGAAACTTTCAATTCAACAGCAGTTATAGACAGATAATTTTAAATTTCATGACGGCAAATGCATATTGTAGGAAATTGACTTCGGACCAATTTATAATGGCGATATCTGTTTACTGTACTCATAAATTCTCACTATTAACGTCCTTTTCAGGTATTCCTCTTCAACGATCTGCTGGTGATCACGAAGATATTCAGCAAGAAGAAATCATCGGTGACGTACACCTTCCGTCAATCGTTCCCTCTCTGCGGGATGATCGTCAACCTGTTCTCTGTACCGCGTGAGTATGATAATAATATGACTACTGTATATTTATCGTAAGTTCCAAATAGTTAATTAGCTGGCGTTCGTGATGTCACCGGCTATACATAGGTTTAAGTCATAAAGGGTCCCACTGAAAACCAGCGCCGCGGTTCACCGCTGCATTATGCTGAGTGAAATCCTTTTTGGCACAATTCGGCACAATTGTATTTACCGTACCTATTTTTTTTTATCTTATCTTATTGTATTTGTTGTTGTGTCGAATTTATGTGTCGAATAAATGTTTTTCCTCTTCTTCTTCTTCTTCTTCTTCGTCTTCTACTGACACTTCAAATAGAGTTATTTATGTTCTACTATTATTTTACTGAAATGGCTTTCAAAAAGTTTTCGTAACTTTTTTACGCAGGAAAGAAAACAATTTGATCACTAACTATAGTTTTTTGACTTTTTAATTGTTCCTTCATCGAAATGTTCTATATTTATTTCATCTGAAAGCGAAATGACGTTGTGGCTAAATTACATGAAATTGTTTTCTCTTGACTTGAAAATTTGTCTGTTGAAACATTTGGAAAAAAAACAAGTTTGTGTATTTGGATGTGTTTTACTAAAGCACGCTAAAATGGCTTTGAAAATGGCATACATATAGCTTATAATTAATATTAAAATCTTTTATCCCGGAAAGCTTTAAGAGGGACCTAGGAAAAGGCCTTTGGATAAAAATCCCAGGAATTTCAGAAGTCCAAAAATTCCGAAAAATCCTGGGAATAGATGTTAAATGTGTCCCAGAAGAAATGCTCTGGGCATTTCGGGCATTTAGTTTGAAGTTAGTATCAAAGTAGCGGGTAAAAGCTCATATTTTACGTACAACGTAATTCCAGACTACCCATTCGGCATTCGTCTCTCGCGGCGCGTCGACGGCCGACGCCTCGCCACGTTCAACGCCCGCAACGAGCACGACCGCTGCAAGTTCGCCGAGGACCTGCGCGAGAGCATCGCCGAGATGGACGACATGGAGGCCATGCGCATCGAGGGCGAGCTCAGCCGGGGCAAGGGCCGCACCAACAACGGCCGGAACGGTGAGTCCATCCACACACACGTCCAGCCACGCCACCACACGTCCAGCCACGTCGCCACACGTCCGGCCACATCGTCACACGTCCGGCCACGTCGCCACACGTCCAGTCACGTAGCCACACGTCCAGCCACGTCGTCACATGTCCGGCCACATCGCCACACGTCCAGTCACGTAGCCACACGTCCAGCCACGTCGTCACACGTTCGGCCACGTCGCCACACGTCCAGTCACGTAGCCACACGTCCAGCCACGTCGTCACACGTCCGGCCACGTCGCCACACTTCCAGTCACGTAGCCACACGTCCAGCCACGTAGCCGCTGCATTCGGTTCGGTAAACATTCCATTCATCCATCCACGACGGCCTATTTACGGCCCACTGCTGGACACAGTCCTCCTCTCATCACGAGAGGGTTTGGGCTATAGTAAACAATAAATGTAACAAATTACAGAGGCATATATGTATATCAGCTGAGAATATTATTGTGACTTGAAAGCCACATAATGAAATTTCAATGATCTGATATGTCATTATGTGCTTAATAGTAGATTGTGTGACTAGGGAGCAAAATGGTATATTTTACCGCGGGTGACGGATTGAATCCAGAGCGAAGCGAAAGATTCCAGAATAGATTCTAGCGTGGAATCTTGAGCTAGCGATGGATTCAAGCTATGTTACCCAAGGTTTAAATAGTTTTGCTACCGTGTTGCACACTCTGATTTTCACTCCTCCTATGAGAAAACCAGTAGCAGCAGGGAACAAAATCATACTTTGCTCCCTGTGTGCGGGGCATAAATGGAGAGATAATGGAGAGAGAAACGGGGAACAAAGTACTCCTTTTCGAATAGGAGGAGTGAAAATAAGTTTGAGCGAGCACATAATGTCAATCCAAACCTATGCTCAAGATTCCTTTGCTACGCTCTTCATTCTTGTTTGAAATCTTTCGCTTCGCTCTAGATTTAATCCGTCATCAACGGCATGCGAAATATAGCATTTTGCTCCCTAGTGATGCAATCGGCTATTCCGCTATTCAGTCTAGTCTTTGTTACTGCAAGTATAATATTTGTGTATAATTTTGTTGCAGTTATGGAGAACAGAGACAGTGGAGTCGCCGATGTGGAAATAGACCATCAGCAATGCATGGACCACGTCCACATGCATGGGTAAGTACATTCATGCAGTAGGTGCAGTCGAGCTTTGCAATATATAGTCATAGACAAAACTTTGTTTTACATCACCCTTGGCCATAAAGTGGGATTTTCTGCCCGCTACGCAAAGAGAAAATCTCACTTCTTGGCCAAGGCAAGACGTAACACTTTTGTCAAACCACGGGCGGTAATTCGTAAAGCACCAGATCGCATATTTATGGCCCTTACCTTCGGTTCGGGCCACATCAACCTGCGTTCTGGGACATTTACGAATTCACCACCCTAGATCTGTAATGTACTAAAACATCCCAAAAGGTAGGTACATTTTTAACTTAACTTAATATAGCTTATATGTTGAGACTATGTTGTTCTACAATTATAACAACTAATTTTATGCAGGTCGGCTAGACCAATGTATATGCGTCGTTCTCGCTTTAAATGTACACATCGACGGCATAGCGGTTTCTACAGTTTTCATTGTTTCTACGCAAGATTCAATCATTCGCCTTGCAATCGTTAACTGACCAAAGCATGCGTAAGAGGATAAGGCCAAGGCGGTGAACGAGGAATCGAGAGCCGTATAAGCCCGTTGGCCCGTAAAATACACTCAACCGCAATGAAATCGGGTCAGTTTGTATGGAAAATGAATTTATTTCTACTATTTGCGTCCCACTGCTGGGCACAGGCCTCCTCTCATCACGAGAGGGTTTGGGTTATAGTCCCCACGCGGGCTCAGTGCGGATTGTGGACTTCACACACATCTTTGAATTAATTCGCAGATGCGTGCAGGTTTCCTCACGATGTTTTCCTTCACCGAAAAGCACAGTGGTTAATTCAAATTGAATTTCGCACATAAGTAAACTTAGGGGTGCGAGCCGGAATCGAACCCTCAACCCTCTGCATGAGAGGCGGTAGGTCGAACCACTAGGCCACCACGGCTTCAATCAGAATTTCCGGAATCAATCGGAATTTATTTCTATTTCTATTTAAAATCCTATACAAAGAGACCCACCCACACTAGTGGCCCCACAAAGTGTTATTCATAAACGTTTGTTCGCAGCGTGGTGGTCCCGCCGCCGCCGAGCTGCCCCGCGCCCGCGGCGCCGGCGCGCTCCAACCCGCCGCCCACCACCATCATCAAGCGCAGCGTGCTCAGCAACTCGCTCGTCGACATCAACGACCCGGGTGAGAGCCACAGCTGCCCCGCGCCCGCGGCGCCGGCGCGCTCCAACCCGCCGCCCACCACCATCATCAAGCGCAGCGTGCTCAGCAACTCGCTCGTCGACATCAACGACCCGGGTGAGAGCCACAGCTGCCCCGCGCCCGCGGCGCCGGCGCGCTCCAACCCGCCGCCCACCACCATCATCAAGCGCAGCGTGCTCAGCAACTCGCTCGTCGACATCAACGACCCGGGTGAGAGCCACAGCTGCCCCGCGCCCGCGGCGCCGGCGCGCTCCAACCCGCCGCCCACCACCATCATCAAGCGCAGCGTGCTCAGCAACTCGCTCGTCGACATCAACGACCCGGGTGAGAGCCACAGCTGCCCCGCGCCCGCGGCGCCGGCGCGCTCCAACCCGCCGCCCACCACCATCATCAAGCGCAGCGTGCTCAGCAACTCGCTCGTCGACATCAACGACCCGGGTGAGAGCCACAGCTGCCCCGCGCCCGCGGCGCCGGCGCGCTCCAACCCGCCGCCCACCACCATCATCAAGCGCAGCGTGCTCAGCAACTCGCTCGTCGACATCAACGACCCGGGTGAGAGCCACAGCTGCCCCGCGCCCGCGGCGCCGGCGCGCTCCAACCCGCCGCCCACCACCATCATCAAGCGCAGCGTGCTCAGCAACTCGCTCGTCGACATCAACGACCCGGGTGAGAGCCACAGCTGCCCCGCGCCCGCGGCGCCGGCGCGCTCCAACCCGCCGCCCACCACCATCATCAAGCGCAGCGTGCTCAGCAACTCGCTCGTCGACATCAACGACCCGGGTGAGAGCCACAGCTGCCCCGCGCCCGCGGCGCCGGCGCGCTCCAACCCGCCGCCCACCACCATCATCAAGCGCAGCGTGCTCAGCAACTCGCTCGTCGACATCAACGACCCGGGTGAGAGCCACAGCTGCCCCGCGCCCGCGGCGCCGGCGCGCTCCAACCCGCCGCCCACCACCATCATCAAGCGCAGCGTGCTCAGCAACTCGCTCGTCGACATCAACGACCCGGGTGAGAGCCACAGCTGCCCCGCGCCCGCGGCGCCGGCGCGCTCCAACCCGCCGCCCACCACCATCATCAAGCGCAGCGTGCTCAGCAACTCGCTCGTCGACATCAACGACCCGGGTGAGAGCCACAGCTGCCCCGCGCCCGCGGCGCCGGCGCGCTCCAACCCGCCGCCCACCACCATCATCAAGCGCAGCGTGCTCAGCAACTCGCTCGTCGACATCAACGACCCGGGTGAGAGCCACAGCTGCCCCGCGCCCGCGGCGCCGGCGCGCTCCAACCCGCCGCCCACCACCATCATCAAGCGCAGCGTGCTCAGCAACTCGCTCGTCGACATCAACGACCCGGGTGAGAGCCACAGCTGCCCCGCGCCCGCGGCGCCGGCGCGCTCCAACCCGCCGCCCACCACCATCATCAAGCGCAGCGTGCTCAGCAACTCGCTCGTCGACATCAACGACCCGGGTGAGAGCCACAGCTGCCCCGCGCCCGCGGCGCCGGCGCGCTCCAACCCGCCGCCCACCACCATCATCAAGCGCAGCGTGCTCAGCAACTCGCTCGTCGACATCAACGACCCGGGTGAGAGCCACAGCTGCCCCGCGCCCGCGGCGCCGGCGCGCTCCAACCCGCCGCCCACCACCATCATCAAGCGCAGCGTGCTCAGCAACTCGCTCGTCGACATCAACGACCCGGGTGAGAGCCACAGCTGCCCCGCGCCCGCGGCGCCGGCGCGCTCCAACCCGCCGCCCACCACCATCATCAAGCGCAGCGTGCTCAGCAACTCGCTCGTCGACATCAACGACCCGGGTGAGAGCCACAGCTGCCCCGCGCCCGCGGCGCCGGCGCGCTCCAACCCGCCGCCCACCACCATCATCAAGCGCAGCGTGCTCAGCAACTCGCTCGTCGACATCAACGACCCGGGTGAGAGCCACAGCTGCCCCGCGCCCGCGGCGCCGGCGCGCTCCAACCCGCCGCCCACCACCATCATCAAGCGCAGCGTGCTCAGCAACTCGCTCGTCGACATCAACGACCCGGGTGAGAGCCACAGCTGCCCCGCGCCCGCGGCGCCGGCGCGCTCCAACCCGCCGCCCACCACCATCATCAAGCGCCCCGGGTCACAGAATGTTTAATAGTACTACATACAGAATGGCCACGGAATCACCCGCCTGAATCTCGCCGGCGCAACTCGCGCCCAATTCGCATTTGCCGTCATTTGTTTCATCCGGAGATGGAGAGGTGATCACTGGCCCGCGTAGTTTGTACACACACATTTACAAGTGTACAGACCTCCTCACACGCACACAGACGTCCTCGCACGCAAACATTGACACTTCTTTCGAATTGTGTTCTAAATCGTGCTTTTATAGGCCGTGTCCGCCGTGTGCCCGGGTGTCCACCGCTCACCTTCAACACACGGCTGACATGGTGCGGGATGGCCTTGACCCACAAGTGAAATGCAATTTTGCCCCCTCCAATTCGCTAACAGGGAGGAAAATACGATTTTGCTTTCTGAATTTTAAGAAATTAAAAAAAAAAAACTATTTTCAGTATCGTGTTCATGAAGACGGTTCTAAGTTACGTTCAAACACCACTCCCTTTTTTCATAATTATCATTGATTCAAGGACAATGATGACTGAAAAGCAGAGTGTACAACACAGTATCAAAATTATTTATACCCCGGGTGTCCGCTCGAATCCCTCGCTAGCCATTTTTTTCCCCTAGTCATACAATCTACTATCGTACATTTTATAAGCATCTCATAAGTCCACATTGTAAATATCAGTTTTTCAAAGAAACTCATCTCATTGTTTCCCCTGGACAATGGGACAGAACAACAACAAGATATAGGTTGTTTGATCCGGTTATTTAATTTGCGTATTTTACAAGAAATAGTTGATTTCATAAGCGTATTTTCTGTTCCAGTGGCGATGGCGGTGGAGCGCCTCCAGCGGCGTGGCTCCGTGGGTTCCCTGGACAGTGGCATGTCCGTTTCTTTCCAACAGGGGAGCCGCACCGCTCTACACGCCACCTCGCCGCGACACCCCGACCAGCGCTCGCCAGGTTGGTACAGACTTCACGATATATTTTCTTCTTCCATTCGCTCCTATCAGCCGTCATTTCTGTACTAACGTCATTCATCTTCTTTTCATTTCATCGTCTTCAAAAATCTAATAAGATACTTAGAATCCATAGCTGATTCTCTGGGTAAAATATGGTCATAACGTTTTGCTTGACCCTATAGGTTATTTATGTACTACGGTTTGAATCAATAACCTTGCTCTATCACAGAACAGAGGATAGCCACTCGTAACCCTCTGATTGTTGCATTTTAACCTCAGTCGAGACATCTAGTTTAGGACTCTTGCTACATCTTATTGAAAAATCCGCGTATCTCGTAGAGGCTACGTCCATCTTCCTTCCTTAAAATACATTGGCTTTATCTTTCTTCCCTAAAGGTTATCGACATATCAAGAAGATTAGTTTGTGCTTCATGAATTTTTGACAAGAGTGTTTTGTTCCAGGACGTCTCTTCAGCGGGATATTCCCCGGCCGGACCCGCAAACTCAGCGCTTCGGGCGTTCCCGACTCCAAATCGGGGCAAGTCGGGAAAAGCACCGAGGTCTAATCCAATCGCAGCCAATCAGCGGTTAGAGTCTTCATTTCAAACTGGGAACAGCACGGAATTACTACTGCGCGCGGATTAAGCAACAATACCATGTTAATGGTCAGCGCTACGTCGCGCTAGGAATTAGTTGTGTAGATCTGTACTGTCCACACGATTGATTTTACATTTCGAACGCATTCCAATTCGGATACGTTGGCAAACGTATGGAATTTTGGATGATTGTATTTTTTTTCTTAGTGCCATCTTTTTTATTTTTTTTCTGGGCGTGGAGATAGTGTTAAAGTCATTGGGTCATTATAAACCAGGGTACAAGGGAGGATAAAGGTGGGGGAAAATAATTCACGACTACCCGAATTTATTTTTATATGAAATTCGGAGATTATTTGACAATATTACAACATTGCAACGACATCAAAAACTGCAAGGCTAGCAGGACATTGTTATTTACTTTAACGTCAGTGATTTATGTAAGACGTCCATGCTAGCTCTGAAAAGTGGTTTTATTGTAATTTATACGTACTCGTACACTCTCGGACACATTTACCTCGAAGTAAAGAAGGTGCTTGAAACTATCGAAAGCATATTGGGTCCATGTTTTGCATGTAGTGTGTTGTTTTAGGTGTTGGCAACGTTGCCTTCTTATTTCGAACTGGCCGGCAACAAAATGAAGGAAATGGACGAAGAATAAATTGATTTGTTTTTAAATTGTTTTGTCGCCGGCCAGTCCGATTTAGAAACATTTATAGACGTAATTTGGAAACGGAATATTTAGTGAAAAGGATCTAAGATCGCGAGACGACCCCGATATTGAAGCAGTCATAAAATTGACATGTTTAAACGAATATACACCTATATTGACATAATCATATTTTTTCAATACATGTTACCATTCAGAAAGTATTAAACTGTTACTTTAAAACAACAAAAAAATACTTAGCGGTTAATATCGAAGATTTTTTTCTGTAGAATAATTGTACATACGTTCGGAATAGTCGGTGCAAACAGCGCGTAGTGTCACATAACGATTTTTCAGCACAAAAGCAATACGTTAGGAGCATCACAGTTAACAGAATTATATTATAGTTAAAAATACGAATTTATTAACCATTGTTGATGAATATTAGCGTTTATAGGTAAATTTCAAAATCTTTTCTAAAATAAGAGATTCAGTCCCATTTTCGGTATTCGAATTGAACTCGATTCAATGCTAGTCTATACGCATTTCGATCGAGTGTCCATAGTAAAACTATTAAAAATAATATACCCATTTAGATGAATAAGATATAAAAATATAAAGCGAATCTTCCAAATAGTTTTTTCGGTTATTTTTCCTGACTGCATCTTAAAGGCTGCTTTTCAATTTCATACTTGCGGAGTGGAAGCTAATGTTACCTATTCCTTGGACTTTATATACATTATTTATATAAATAATTTAATTAGGTATGGATGAAAAAATATTTTATGGATAGCAACATTTCTCCAGACAAAAAAAAACACAGAATTTCGCGGGCCGGCGCTCTTTGTAAGTTTTTTCATCCATACCCAATTGATATGACTAATGGCCGGTTTTACTTATACAGTATCTAACCTACCGTTGATTATAATGACGAGGTTATTCATATTTATTACATTGTATCGGGAGATGTTAATATGAACTTTTCCAAATACCACTTGCACTAAGCAGGTTTAGCTGGTAACGTTAAGTACTAGCTCTTATTAAGTTGGTTATATATTCCAAGGCGGCTAAAAAACCCATAGCTGGGTTATAAGCGGTGGTGACAACTTCCAATCAGGTGTGCCGCATGACTCATTGTCCATCTAAAAAAAAAACAACGGGTTGCACTCCGGGAGTGCCGGTAGAAGGATAACTTGAATATTAACGTTGTAGAAAGAGGGGGATACTTCCTCTCCTACGCCGCGCCGGCGGTCTACTGGCTTCATTGACATTGTAACAGTTTTTACTCCTGTCTTACGGTCACGTGATCTGTCGCGAGTTTAACATTTTTTTTCCACATCACAAAAAGTGCACAGCGCCGCTAAAGAAGTTTTCACTTCAAAAATGTGAGAGCCTGCTTAAGTCTATTTGCACCAAAGCGCTGATCTCAGGGTCAGTTGTATCAACTTTACTCGAGCTGGACTCTAAGCCGAGGTTAGCGGCGTTGGTGCAATGAGGGCCACCGTATTCCTGCTGACCAGCTGGCGCCACTATCGGTGGGGTGGTGTTGGCTTTGTCAATGTTAAATATTGACATTTCGTACAATGTCACTGTGACGTTTGACGTTTCGGACTGCTGCCAGTTAAGCGTATAATATATGGCACATAATGTGCTAAGTTGGCAACACTATACCTCACGCGATTCAAGCGCCTTTAGCGGCGATTTCATAAGGTCCTATGAGCCTTATGTTCCAATGAGGCTAACCCTGCTTGGTGCATCTAGGCCTTACCCTATACCGGCAGTAGCTGTAAAATGTTGTTCAAGTCTATAATACTGTTGACTTTGTACTGGTTAGTAGACTTGTTGTTTCTACTTTGATATGATAGATAGACTTTCGAACGGTTTAACAAATTGACGGCGATTTTGATCTGATATTTATGTAAACTTAAATATCATTTGAGCTTATCCATTATCCAATCCTTAGATAATTATGTTGTGTAGGTACCTAGTGATGGAAAGGATCGTAATATGGCATTAATATGAACTTACGCTAAAAAATCCTATTTGATTTTGATATCGACGCTGTCATAAAAAATTGAAAGTTTTGACAATATATTCAAACGTAAAAAAAGTTTTTTTTTTTAAATGTATTTTCCTTTTCCCGCTTATTTCTTGACCCTATTTAACTTTGAATGAAATTTATGATTTTTTGCGATTGACGGTGTAAATCTTTTTGATGAGAGGTGATAAAAACAAATGTAATGCATGACAAGTAAAGGAATTGATAAAGAAAAACTTTCTTCGTTCGATTGTAATTTCACCCTTTGCTAATAAATTTACACCTTTATTATTATTGTATGATGATTTAGAAATCGATTTCATTGAACTTTACGTCTATAATTTTTCCATGAGCTTGAATTTTTTGGTGTGATTTTGATACATTGTTGATTTATTAGTAAAGGGATAGTTATGCTAATATTAACAAATTAATAATAAAATTGTCATTAAATCGTATCATAATGTTTCCCTGAAACAAGAATTCGTGAACGTATTTCAAGCGACGTGCGTTCTTTCAAAAATCTATATATGTAGATTTGTGTCTGTCATCATGTATTCCAAGTTTGTATTATTTTGGATTTATAACATAAATAACTACGTATGATTACGTAAACATATGTATAAATAAAGTCTATAAAGTAACTTTTAAATTTTGACGTTTGAAGTACATTCTTGGAATATAAAATGTGGCTTAGTAACAATATTGGTTGATTGCTTTTGTAAATTTCGCTTGAAGCCAAAGATCATTCTTGTGTTCAGTTACTTGGAGAATTTAGAACTTAGAAAATATGTGCAAACATCTAACCTTCGGGCGCCGATGTCACGTCAAAGTGAATATTAATTTTAGTTAAGAGGGTTTACTCCGAAAGTTGGCAACGTCGCAAATAGCTGTCAAATATATTGCTGTTTTCATTAATTTCTGAATATTACTGAATGAAAACATGAATTATCGCTCTATGGTTGAATAAAACATTAAGTATAGATTGCAACAGTTATCATAGGAACACGAAATTTTTTGTATTATGGAAGTAATATCTTTTGAAAACTTTCCATCGCAGTTTCCATGCGTTTTAATGTAATCTTATCATTTGAATGCCTAGCCAACAAATATAAAACGAGACGCATTCAACCATAGAATATCTTCCTTTTTAATTCAGCAATATTGAGAAATTAATAAAAACAGCGAAACATTTGACAGCTATATGCGACGTTGCCAAATTTCGGGATAAACCCTCTTAAATTAACTTTTAGTTTTCTGTAACATAGAAGCTACTAACTTATTCTTACCTGTATGTATATTGAAGAGTACACCTAATATATATCCCTTAGTTATAATGTGTTATATATATAGTTAGCCCTAAGAAATAGACGCGCGCGTCACTCATTACGTTGTACGTACTGTAATTGTTGAGAGTTGCTACAACTAAGTCACTTACAATAGTTTTATTTAAAAAATGAAAATGTATTTATTTATTAAATATGAATTAACATTCATGAGGATTTTTTGGCGTTTCATTTACGAACCCTATCAACATATACACAGGTGCCTTTTTATATAAAAATAATTTAAATGGAAAGCAATATTGAGCTCCATATCTTAAAATGAAATTAAAGAAACTATAAGTTCAACGTTGAATTTCATTCTGATTTAGTATCTAAATAATTATTGGTACTATACTAAATTGATAAGACATCTAGGTACCTAAGTTTTTGTGCATAGGCAAGTGATAGATTTTATTACCAAAACGTAATTTACTTACGGATTACGTACCAGTCATTACCGCTGACTCCTGATGAAAACGACGCCCTCCAGTTCGTAAATCAAGGGAAATGGGATCTCCTAAATAACGATTCATTATCTCCCTATCTAGCAAGATACAGGCATCGGCACGGAACTTTAGCGGTGGCCTTCGATGCGCAGAAGTCTAAAATAAGGTCTCATCGGCAGAGGGGCGCGGGACGCAGCGGGCGCTTGTTGTGCGCGCACGCTTATTGGCCCTTCAGTCTTAAACGTGCGCAAAAATCCCCTCTACTTTTGCTCACCGCTCAAGATCCATGCCGCGACCGCACCTGAGTTTACTTATGTGCGGAATTCAATTTGAATTTACCACTGAGATTTTGGGTGAAGGCATCGTGAGGAAACCATTTACGCATCTGCGAAGTAATCCAAAGATGTGTGTGAAGTCCTCGATTCGCACGCGCCCTCGTGGGGACTAGCCCAAACCCTAACGTGATGAGAGAAGGCCAGTGCCCAGCAGTGGGACGCAAAAAAAGCTGTTGTGGTTACTTTATCCCAAAATTCCGATACACAAGGTTACACATACGAACTAATTTTTAGATTATATCCAAAATATTCCTGTCATAAATCAACCCGTGACATTAAGATGGTCGTAAAAACCTTTGAATAAGGGAGGCGAGGGTAGTTCATGAAATATGAGGGACCGACAGGGCTAACTGGAGTGCCGAACTGCAAGGGTTAATATTTGTTTGATATTGTACTTACTAGCTCGATGATTTATGGTTTTAAAAATATTAAAAAATTCTCGTTCGCTACCTACCGTAAATGACTTCATTTCGCTTGAAGCCCAAACTTGTCCTGCTAAAAAAAAATAAGGAAAGATATTATTTTATTGGTAATCATAATCAAACATGTTGACAGTTTTTAGGATCATAATCTGGCGAGAATAAATTGGTGTAAAATAAAGATACTTTCCCCGGCAAAGTTTGGGCTACTAGCAAAGTGAGGGCATTTCTAGGTACCTATCATAGTGTTTGTTTCATTATTAATAATAAATAAATATCTTGGGACATTTCACACATATTGATCTAGCCCCAAACTAAGCAAAGCTTGTACTATGGGTGCTAGACAACGATATAAATACTTATACAGAGAAATACATGCATATTATAAATACTATTTAGGTTCAATTCCTTCACAAGGTTCGCTATGTAGAGTTTTATAGCTGTAGACATCTAAATTTCCACCTTGCTGTAACCAAAAATAAGCTATTTTCTTGAAGCTGTAGATGGATGGAGATGCTGTTAGTTCAAAATTTCAAATCCCTTCTAGTTAATTTACAAAAACGGTAACGGTTTATTATTAGGTAGAGGTGCAGTGACGAACTCTAATTGATGAGCCACATAGGTACCTTCTCAATTTTGTAGCATTATGCACTGACGAAACATCAAGGCTGACATTTTAACACGGCTAAAATGCGAAGTACCTACCATAAGTCGGCGAACTGTGGGTACATCGGCAAAAATTGCAGTTGAATGACAAACAAAATGATACCTAAGTAACCACGGGTAAAAGAGTGTGTTCAGTCAGAATGAGCCTACACTACTACAGCCTATTTGCGTCCCACTGCTGGGCACAGGCCTCCCCTCATCATGAGAGGGTTTGGGCTATAGTCACCACGCGGGCCCAGTGCGGATTGGAGACTTCACACACATCTTTGAATTACTTCGCAGATGCGTGCAGGTTTCCTCACGATGTTTTCCTTCACCGAAAAGCTCATATTGGTAAATTCAAATTGAATTTCGCTAACAATGAGCACCTATTTGTTTGAATCAAAAATCATCTCAAATCGACACCCACTTACCGAAGGGTGTCATTATAGGGTAAACGTACCGTTACTCGACCAGTCAATCAAACACCTTTGAACACGAGCCAACTGCGCGCCAACGATACAACTTTTGTGTGGCTTCACCCCACCACCCTAAGCTGTGCTTAAACCGTGTGCCTCTATGTATTTGTATACTTATAGAGTGGCGTAATAGTAAACGTCATGAGGTTTTCTAGGCGGATTTGAAAGGAGTGGAGACGATAGTTTATTTTAAGTAGATAACTAGATGAAGAGACGACCTAATCTGAAGCATTACATGATTTACTGCATGTACCTACTTACTATAGTACGTGATTTCAATAATGTACTTACCTACCTATTAAATATATCTATTTAGCCATAATAATTATGGCAATTTATTGCCATTTGTTTGTTCATTCTTCGCTTACGTAATTTGTCCCAAAATTACAACTAGGTGGTGTAATCAAAACTCATTAGAAAATGAATTGGTAAGTATGCCAGACGAAGTTAAGTATATCGAAAAGAATATCATTGTAAGAAATAATTACCATTATTACCCGTAAACCCGTACGTTAAGGTAACAAAATATGAAAATTATTTACTCTAAAGGCAGCTCCACTGCATTCTGTGTCCGCGAGCACGTACCGTGGAGTAGCCACTCCAGCCCCGACCACGTGACAACAGACATCCTCCATTTCATTATTAAATTACAAAAACTAGACTGAGACGAATCGGGAACAAAAAGGTGAGTTGTTTTACAATTTAATTAGCGTTTCATTTAATTTCATTGGGCCTAAGTGTGTGGGTAACGTCGGGCATTTGCATTTTGACCTATTTATTTTGTACACATTCGCTCAGATTCTTACATGCCCTTATATTATCTTATTTCTAAATATAGGTTAGCATAATATAGGTTGGTGAATAAATACCTATAAAATATATATCGCAGTAAATATTTATTATGTCATTTTGTGCAGACATTTGCTGTAAACATATAACTCTATCACTAAAAATATGACCATATAACTCGATTAATTTTAACAGGTACACAAATTAGCTAGGTACAGAAATGAATATGAAACATTTAAGCTAAATGAACTAATTCAAAATACCAATAAATTAATTTTTAATAGGAACCTACAAATGCGTAATTTTCATGTTATTTAAGACACTATACATTTATTTACAAGTTATTGATCTAAAAGGCAAATTACTTTAATGCAAATTAATCTTAAATATTTTTAGATTTATTATGATAAAACTACTCTATTTTAATTGAAAAAAAATGTAAGTTTTAAAATTACAACGACATTTTTTTTTTCATGGATTATAGTGATAATATCGCTATATCTATGTTGGTATGAATGAATTTCTCGATAGAAACTCATGTTTCGGGAACATTCTAACTGAAGGCTTTTCATAATATAAAACATTGCAGCTCCGATCACTTTAATACAGTTTTTTTGTAAAATAGCAACATGAAATTCAATTTTAATCGCATTTCTGTGCATGCGATACCAAATTCCAAACAAAAATTGCCTTGCATTAATATTTTTTATATTTAGCTTGATATAAATAGGTAATTACTTAATGTCCCACTGCATTACAATTATTTATGTAAATTGTAATATTCACGAATGTTCTACTTTTTATCATAATCTTACACATTTATATCCGCACATCACAAAACATATTTTTCCCATTGGCATCACTGAAAATTCACCACATTTCCAAACGCACCGAAATTCCTGAACGCATCCTAACCTAAAATTCGATTTTGGCGGGAAAACACAGCGTCCTGTGTGGCGCGCCAACAAAACTGTCACAAGGAACACAAATTATCCTCATTTAGTGATAATTTAATAAACTTAACTAAATTATAGGCATTTAATTCAATTTAACTCGCTGTACGCGATGCTCGGTCACTCACCCCGGTGTTGTGTTACTCAGCCACGAGGAACTAGCCACGTACTGATTTTAATCTGATGTAAAGTTAAAAAGATTTGTAAATCTTTGACCTCATCATGTTCTTATTGACATGTATTAATGAACTCTTTTATACATGATGTATTTCATTATTTATTGACATTTTGAGACTGTCGACATCTATGGAATTTATATTTATTTGACAATGGAGGCCATCTCCATATTTTTTTTTCTGGACCCTTGGAGACTATACATCTCTAAGATCTTAGATTTAAGTTTAAGTTAGGGACTATACATCCCTTCAATGTAATTTTAGTACGTACCATATGTATATTTTATGCATGTAATGTAAATTTTGTAAATTTTGAAAAAAGGCCTTCTGCTTGAGTTTGTTGCGGCGCTTCTTCTCAAGCAATGGGTCTAGGAAGCGCTGGTAAATTCTTTTTCTGACGTGTAAAAGTGCCGCTATGTGGCCAATTTGCTGAATAAATGATTGAATTGAATTGAATTGAATTTTAACATTTTAATAAAACTCAAACATTGAAAATTATGATTAAGTATTCGTAAAAGGAAAGTTTTGAGAATATTTAAGTTGTTAAAGAGTTTAAATTGATTTTGATGTCGAGAAAGTTAACGAAAATAAATGCCTCAGTGACGATAAATTATGAAATATAAATACCTAGTACTACCTATATTTGAATAGATAGAATGAATAGAAATGCCGAATAGAAACTTTGCCTGGAAAATATATTAGTATCGCTATTAATCCATATTTCCATACTAATATTATAAATGTGAAAGTGTGTTTATTTGTTTATTTGCCTTTCTTTCACGTCGCAACGACAGGGCCGATTAGGATGAAATTTGATAACAACGCGGGACGAAGTCGCCGGCAAACGGCTAGTGTACTATAATGCCACTGGCATGCCAGTGGACCTAACCAAAATAATTTAAAATCGCACTCATGAGTCCAATGAAGGATTGATCAATCGATTCCATACAAAAAATAATAGGGATGACGACAGGGTGAAGAAATCGAAATTCTAATTAGTCCGTCAGTCAGGTAATAAAAAAATATTAGACACGTATTTTTTGTTTTATCAAATTAACAAAGAATGACTAAGTTAATAGTACATTATTGCAGAGGCCGCCAAGTAGCGCATTGCCGGAAGAGTCAGTTAGAAGGCTGAGCGAAGCGAAGCCTTCTATTAGTACGAGTCCGGCAAACGCAATTGCGGCCGAGGTATATATAATGCTTTTCTCAAACAGCGAGGAAATACGTGAGGTCAGTCGGGGCAAGTGCGCCAGGATGGGGTAAGTGCGCCTAACATAAATATATCGAAACCAATAAATATTACTCAACTAGTAGTTAGCTGTTTACAAGGCATAGGGGCGAAATAAATTTAGGCGCACTTACCCCACATCAGTATTTACTACTTCCATGATCGTGGATGATTTGGCCATCGAAGTTGTACTTATTACCTCCATGGATTTGTCAGTTTCTCTACAGAGGTGTCTCAAATAGCAAGCGAATAAAAAAAAACCACACACGGCAATAATGTTTTTGCTGGCCAAGGCCGGCAATGGACAGCCTCGCGTCTTCATTTTTTGAAAGTAACACGAATATTTCCGAGCATGTTTGAGAAAAACGCATTAAAGTTGGAGAGTGGGGGCTAACTACGTCACCGTTAGGTATAAATCGTACCTCACCGTGACGTCACGCGACATTTTAACTCAATATATCTATATAATGTTATGTTGTGACTTGTGCGTAAATAAGTTTGATTACGTGAAAAAAGAAAAAATACGTGTTCTAGTACATTACTACAAAGGCCGGGAAGGAGGATGTTGCAGGCCGAGTATTATATACGGCCGAACGAAGTGAGGCCGGATAGTTACGAGGCTGACAACTTCCGTTCCCCGCCGATGTATGTATAGTGCTTTTCTCAAACATGCAATGAAATAAATAAATATTGTAGCTTTTTTTTAAATGGCGGAATGCCAAGATGCTGTGTCACAAATATATGAAATGGAAAAAAATAGTGAGTTGCCGGCCTAGGCCTGCAACGTTTGTATGAAATTTCATTATAGACCAATTGTCTAGCCGCGCCTGAAACGTGATTCTTCCCAGGCTCATAAGAAGAACATAATATCCATATTTCATTGCATGTTTGAGAAATAGTACATTTCGATACTAGTGCGGAAAGTGTGTCATTACTTCTCGAGTAACGAGATATCGCCTGCGGCTCGTGGCAAGACTCAGGACGAGTGTAGAATGACACTTCCGCAGGTGTATCGAACGACGTTTTTTAATACAGTTGCGAAAAAATAAGAAAAACAACAAGTAAGGAATTAGAAACGTTTATATTATTAATTTTGTAATTGCAATAGAACTGAAAAATAATAATGTTCAACAAAAAAATAAAAAAATCTCCGCATAAAAAAATCTTCTATCTTTATTTATTTATTTTTTATTTACATAATTGTTAATGGCACAATTTGTACAATTATTGAGTGTGATATTGAAAGTTTTTGCTGGTAAATTAAGTGTTTGGCTGACTGAATTATTAATCTCACATGTCTGTGAAGATTGAGTCACTATGGAAAAGAGAAAAGCACTAGTTCGCAAAAACCAACTTTGCGCACGCTAAACAGCTACGTAAAGTAGCACTTTTTGAGCAACTGTATTAAAAAATACTTTTCAATAATCTTCCTGATAGACTAAGGTAAAAAAAGTTGTCATCCCTATTGACTCCCGTAACTGCTGCTACGCCTCTGTAGCGGTCTACGAACTACATCGCTACGAAGACATTATAATATGAGGCTACGCGAACGAATAAAAGTTGTATGATAAGATGCAATCTACAATAACCATATTTATGTGGCAAATTATGTAACGTTATTTTATTTTCACACTTAGGTAAGTTATCCCACTACCAGCAACACTACCACAACAGTCCATTTTAAATATGATACGTCCCACTGCTGGGAACAGGCCTCCTCTCATCACGAGAGAGGTTTTAAGCTATTAGTAAACACGCGGACTCGGATGCTTCACTCGCACCTTTGAATTAGATACTTAGCATATGTATGCGTGCAGGTTTTCTTCCACATAAATTAACTCAGATTTGTGAGCCGGCTTTTAATCCTCGACCCTCTGTATGATATGATAGGTTAAAAGACAAAGCTAACACGACTTTAAATTTCATTTGTGCGCTCTGGAATTTCTATATGGCAATAAGTAAAAAAAAAAAAAAAAACCTATAGAAAAACCCACTTCGCTTTCAAATCACCACCACCACAACAACCTATTTAACGTCCCAGTGCTGGGTACAGGCCTCCTCTCATCACGAGGGGGTTTGGGCTAAACTTAGTGCCCACGTGGGCCCAGTGGGGACTGGGGACTTCACACACATCCTTGAATTACTTCGCAGATGCCTGCAGACTACCTCACGACGTTTTCATTCACCGAAAAGCTCAATGGTAAATTAAAATTGAATTTCGCACATAAGTAAATTCAGAGGTGCGAGCCTGATTCGAGCCCCCGACCCTCTGCATGCGAGGCAGAGGTCGAACCACTCACCATGGCTTCATCCCAGCCTTTTTGCTTTCAATCCCAGTCTGTTAAGCAATGGAGGAGTCTCTGGACGGACGCGAGGCCGGCGCCAGCGCAGCCGGCTTCGACTCTGCGGCCATTTTGAATGACGACGTCTCACCCACTACTAGCTTCTGCTACAGCATACCTAATTTATTCAATGGGTAAATATATTTTGTACCATTTTTCATTTTCCAAACAGTTTCTACAATTCTTAGTAATTGACAAAGGAGTCGCTCAAGGTTCGACTCTAGGACTCGTTTTATTTTCGATATACTCGAAGGTGAACCACTAAGGATTTTTTTTAATTTTCATGTTAATGGTGTATTTTGAGATTTTAGAAAACTCTCAAGGGTGAATATCAGATTTCATGTTTTGCACTTGTCCACCCATGTTATCTTCATGAAAATTGAACTATAAGAGTCAGGCTTTTTTTTGGGTAAAGATCTTACTGGGAAGCAACATTGCCATCAAAAAAGGCAATGAATAATAATTCAGAAGTTATCAAAAAAAAAATTTGAACTTCAAAAATCTAAGCTCTTTGGCGCGTCCACCACAGTGTTATTTTTTTCAAACAATTATAATTATATTTTTTATTCCGAATTTGACGTCTCCAATAGTGTTTCCTGTATTTCGAAATGTTTAATTATACAAAACTCAACTAGAATATTTTTTGAAATTGTCTGGTCCAAAGTTATTGTAAAATCAATTTTGTCCTACCCAAAAACACCTCATTTCTTTGGCGTACTTGAACAGTCTCGCATTTTGTTATCATTTTACCTAGACTAGTCCCACCTCGCGTCCCCGCTTCATTCAATTGCCATCTAACATCCGACTGGTGCAAACCTGACCATAGTTTGACGTGTTTCGGAAAAATATTTTATACGTCGCCGTTTGCGGATTTTTTTCCGCTAAGCGCCTATTTTCTTCGGCGACCGAATTCACAGTCAAATTCTACTTGAATTTTTTAATACTTTTTTAGTGAATATATGCTGCGATTATCTACACCTATAGTTTTAATTTGAAATTATACTTTAAATACTTACGGATGTAAAAAAATTTTTATACCCTAATCTCATTTCTTAGGCGCTAATTTCTTTGGATTTCTTTGGCACTTAATGTCAAAGAAATTAGATTCAGCCATAGAAATTAGAAGTTTATTGTAATTTTTTCTAAAGATATATCACAAATATCGCTTTTATTAGATTTAATTGTTTTTGTAGATTGATTTATTCATGATCACACCTAAATCTAACAATAATACTAAAAAATATAATTGTTACTCTAAACAACCATCAATAAAACGACTGTTTGTCTCTATTCAGTTTAAATAAATGTTATATTCGGAGATTTATATAAAGTATAGCAATTTATTGTGTGTTCTTAATATAAAAACGCAAAAAATTATTTTTCAACATTTTAAATAAGTAACACTGTCGTACAGAATATTATAAAAATGTATACAACTATATTGTATAAAGTCGAACCAATTCAATATCTAAATGACGCGAAAGAAGAAGAAATCGGCAATTAAAATTAAACAAAAACTAATCAATGAAAGTTCCTGTTACTAGGTAAAGAAACCAAAAATGCAAATGACTAAGAAAAGGCAAACAAAATATGAAAAGTTGAAAAAGAGCAAAGAAACATTTAGAAGATATTAAAGACAATCCTTTGGGTTTATCAAAAATGATGAAGAAACAAAACAAGAGAAAGTTACCACGAAAGAAGAACTGAAAATATGTTTTTTATAGGTACCCACAACTTTTTAAAGGAATTTAGATTTAAGAAACTCTTAGGTCGATCTGTAGCATAAATGATGTGCAAATAAGAATAAGCATGTACATATTTACTCGCTTTTTTTGGTTGAAATGATAACCAAAAATATTAAATTTATTTATTTAAAATAATTTGATATTTTTGGTTATCATTTAGATAACCAAAACTATCAAACATTTTTTTGAACCTTACAATATATTTTTATTTCATTACTTACATTACACGGTGTAAAAAAACTTGATTTTTTTTGTTGGTCGCGTATTACTTTGTAAAAAGTGCTGCCAATATTTTATGTTATACATACATATTAATCAGAGTTTATAACTATGATGGAAAAGATATTTTAATAACACTTATAAATCTGTGGTATTATAAAAAAGACCAACATTACGTAGATTTTTGTGAAACAAAGTTTTTAATACGGGTAAAAATATGATCTCAACTATAGAGACTAACTTAACAAAAACCTTGACAAAAATCGACGCTTGCGATTTAAATGCTTTTTTTTTAATTTTCTGGTTATCTATTTTTTTTTGGCGCATTTCTCTAATATATTTGACAAAATATTGTTCATTTTCTAATTTTATTGGCATGTTTTCTAATTTCTTTGGACCTATTCTAATTTCTTTGGCAATCAAATTTTTAAACTGCTAAAACTCGAAAAGTGTTGGAGCTATTTTTGGCACAATAAGATATATTTTATTGAATTGAAGTCTTTTACAGGGTATGTTGTCCGAAATACTCGAAATATTGAAAAAAAAATGCGCCATAGAAATGAGAAATTTTCAAACGAAATCTGATATTCACCCTCAATGTGTAAGCACTATTGGAAAATTTTCAATAAAAACTGACATAGTTTATTAATTGAGGATATACATCAATTTCTCTTTTAACCTCCTCACTCATGGTTTAAAAAACCGGTAGAGAATGCCTTATGGCCTTCCCCATTGTGTTAATTTTTACTTTGCAATAAATAAATAAAATTAATGTGTTAAATTGAACATTAATTTCCAGATTAGGCCCCGGTTCGGTGTTATGCGAGCGGCCTGATACCGAAGTGGCGGAACCTTTTAGTGCTAACGAACCGTCAGAACCAGCAGCGGACCAGCAGCAGTACGAAGACGACGAGGAGTACTCCCCCAAACCAAGTAAATAACTTTTTAAACATTGACCTATTATAAGTAATAACATATGGACGAACAGTGCCTAACGGAATATGCCAAAATATATGGAGCAAACTGACATTAGAAAATACGTTCCAATAACTACCACTATGTACCACTACTACTATGTTTCTTTATAACGAAGGCCAAACGGGTGCCCGAGCTGTTCGGGCACCCGTTTTGACGGGGCCATTTTTCTCCGGCTGATTGTGAATCCCTACTTATAATAAATAGATCAATGTTCTTCGGGATATTTACTTCATTAGGGTATCTTGTATGCCTGAACACTCCGGTCATAAGATTGAACGAGTGCTTGTCAACTCTTTGTAATTCTTGACGTGTTATTTTTACTTAACTACCTCGTATCCAAAATTGTATTTACATTTTAATTCGGTGTTTCGTACTTCCGAAGTACTTACCTAACACACTCCTACTCCTACTCCTACTCGTACCTACACACTTAGAAGAAGCAATATAATGTACCTTCCTACATATTTCAGATTCGAAGAGTGATATTCCAAAAAGAAAGCAACGTAGATACAGGTACTTAACATTTTCATGTTTTATTTATTAACTCATAGTTTTGACTGATCTCTTTCTTTTATTTTACAGCCGTGCTCTTGTTGATGGAGTTACCGCCATGTCTCTCTATCCTGTCCTCGACTTTTGACTCTAAACTAGAATTAAAATTGAAATTAAGCAGATTACTTAAAAACACATTTAATGTAGTTTCACTAGAAGAAACACCGACTGAGGCATGCAAGCATCCATGTTTTAGTTCAGCTTACCAATAAAAGTACAAACTCTTTCTTCCCTCCATTTCCTTCAAGCATGGAATTTCCTTCAGTCCTCAGTGAATGCCATCAAATTCCAGGACAACGTTCTCGAACATACAGCTGGAGCAGCTGGAGGCAGCGTTCCACAAGACCCACTACCCCGACGTCTTCTTCAGGGAAGAGCTGGCAATGAGGATCGACTTGACTGAGGCACGAGTCCAGGTCCGTTTCTTCCTTCCTTACCTCTAATGACTTTTCAAGTCTTATTTTGAGAAAAAAAGGTTGAAGTTTGCTGATGGTATCACCTGAAGGTACCACATTCTTACTCGCTTTTAGCCGCCAAATGGCAGTTATCGCACTGTTGTGTTCCGGTAAAGGGGTAAGGCAGCCAATGAAATAACTAGCATAGAGAAATTCCATCTTAGGCCTCAGGATTGGCAGGCAACTCATTCGAAATCTTATGATTTCCTATGAACATGGGCCACAGTGATCGCTTACCTTACCAACAAGTGGCTCGTACGGTGTAGCACGCACATTGAAAAAACTGGTGAAAAAAGCAGGTTGTTAGGTATGTCTATCAAGTAACTGATACTGGTTTATGATGGTTATGATTTTAACATATATTCATTACCCACTAAAAACCATTAGAAGACCTAAAACGCTAATGAAAAAGAATTATGCCACTTTGTCCTTCATAATAGCATAATCACTTACCCACTACTCTTCTTTATAAGCAATCCGTCATACATCAGTCCTCTCTTTGATTTAAGGTATGGTTCCAAAACCGTCGAGCCAAGTGGCGCAAGCAGCAGAAGACGGGCTGCGAACAGTACCCTCGCAGCCGCACGCCGGAGCAACGCTCGCCGTCGGCACTAGCTCTGGAGATGAGGGACTTCATTACCATTCCTGGTCAGAAAATTCATCAAACCCTCTTAAAATATGACATGCAAATTCAAAAAGTTTATAACATAGCAACTTAAAATTAGGTCTACATGTGGCACCCTATTTGGGCACTGCAATAGCAAATATGGCAAGCAGATCAAGCAAAAATGGACCCTTTGTCAATAACGTGAGCACCACAGCACGCCTTATTAGGTAGTTGTGGACATTTCTTTTCTCCGCTTCCTATTGAGATACTTACTCAAGTCTCAAAGAAGTGGCACAGATAAAATAAGGATATGGGCATTCATTTTCATTGTTAGCTTATTGCTCAATGTTAAACTTTTCATGTTCAGTTTTCGTCAATGTCGTTTTTATATTATTTCCAGCATCATCATCACCACAAATGGTGAACGTACCCGAAAGCACCCAGAGCTACTCAAAATCTAAGCAAGCCATGCCAGCCATCCATATATCTGCTTTACCAACCCGTCAGAACTCACAAATGGAACTACCCTCGTTCTCCATTCCTCTGCAGTACAACCTAGGAACCTTCAAGAAAATAGAAGAAGTGCAATTTGATATTGAAACACCAGAAAATGAGCATTGGGATGGTAGAATGATACCTAACTTTAATCTAATGAATTTGAAGCCGTTAATAGAGAATCGTGAAACTATGGATATGACAGAACTTAAATATGAAGTGAAGAATGAAAACAACAAGCGAGTTTATAATGAAATACAAAGCACTAGTATTGAGGCTGAAGATATTTTAGGGAAAGAGGCCGTGAATGAAGGTCAAACGATTACAGCAGATTTTGAATTGACTAGGTATGAGAATTTTCAAAATGATAATGATAAGCGGTATAGAGATGGTAATTTTGAAGGGACAAGTATGGATGATGGGAGGGGTGATTTTATATGTGATAGCGATTTTCTGTGTAAAAATTATGAAAAGGTCGCGGAGAAAAGGAGTGAGTTTGAGGAGTGTCATTTGTTAGACGCTGATAGCGGAGTTGGTATTAACAATTTTGAGAATAATATTTGAAATAATTTGTTTAAATCTTGCAATAAATAGTACATGACAATATATTTTTCACCTCAGCAGCTCGAACAAGTAGACTTTGCTGTCAGAAATTAGTGAGCAAAATCGTGTTTGTTTCACTGAGTGAGACAAAGTATTTTTTTAATTTCTTTTTTTTTTAATCAGTTTATCCCATCAGACAATCCCATCAGGCAAAGGCAAAGGTCTAAGCCATGCAGCCACAGTGTCATGTTTTAGTTTAATGTAATCAATTTACTATTCTAGATCAAAATTATTCAGTAAGATATGAAGAAAAAATAAATAAAAGTACCTACTTGAAAACAGAACGAATTAAAAACTTCTTAAAATGAAGTTAAATCGTTCCCACTCTTTTTCTTTTTTTAAGTTTGATAACAGCGTATGGTCATTTTATACTGTGGCATCTTAATAGTACCTACTTCTTATACTAAAATTCGAACAATATCGACTTAATTAGCTCTCTTCTTTTCATTAATTTAAGAAAAGAGGGAGAATTATATTAGGCAAATCATAATGCGAATCTATTTTCGAAGAAAAAAAAACTGACCTTGATACGTTCGGATACGCGCAACACATCAGTACCGAAGTGTATTTTTAGACATTGAAATTATAAGTTGCGTTACCGTCTAAAAATCTTGTAATTTTTAAAATTACTTATATTTCATATAATCATGTAAATTACAATCATGTTAAACTAAAGTTTTAATTTAAAGTAAACTAAAAGTTTTCAAATATTACCGAATAAATTCGAAATTTATCATTGTACTAGTTTCCGAACACACGTTTAGAAAATTGCCGCCATTCTTTATTCATGTCTTTCTTCTTCATTTTCGACAACTAACTTAAAGTAATTATTTTAAAACAAAATTCAAGTAATAATTTGAGTGAAAGGAGTGAAGAAGAAATGCTACTTCATATTTTTCGTGTCGTATGTAAGTATTCTTTGCAAGTACCTTTTATGTGTTCTCGCTACTGAGGTGAAAAATTGTATGTGCTACTCGAGAGCAATTTCTTTTACTTCTCGTGCCTTTGAGTCCTTCGCTAAGCTCAAGATTCTAAACTAGAATCACTCGCTAGACGCTCGTGATTCAACTATAGAATCTTTCGCTAGCTCAGGACTCAAACATGGCACTCGAAGCAAAAAACAATTTTGCTCTCTTGTTGCACAAATAACTATAGTAGTAATCTGATGTTTAGTAGTAATTGTAAACTTGACTATTGTTTCAATCATTAAGGCCCGGATTTGCTGGATATCAAACGCCTCGTTTTGGCTGCGGATGGTAAACAGGTGGCCATAAAATATAGAATAGAATAGAATAGGTATTTATTTAAAAAAAAAACAAACATGTAGGTTTTACATTCGGGCTTATGGCTATCTTAAAACAAGTATTTTTTTAAATGGAATCCACTCAGCTTAATATGTCAAATATGAATCATCCGTAGTCAAAATAAGGAACCCTGTTTATAATAATAATAATAATAATAAATTTTATTTCGGGCAACTAGGCCCATATTACATATACCTTAAAGACTTAACATACATTGTTCTTATCACAGCCTAGCTGCTCTGAACGTCCACGGTTCGTGGATCTTAATTTTCCTACCTAACCTAAATACGAAACTTACAGACTAAGTTTACCTCAAGTCCATCGTTTTTCGCGCTGCTGCCAAACCCCTAAGCTAGCTACCTATCTGGGTACCCATCTAGAAGCTCGCCTAGGACACTATCCTCACTCCAAGGTGTTGAGAACAGCTTCGCCGCACCAAACAAGCGCACCAAGTCGCACTCCCGACAATGTTATGATATTACATACAAAACACAACTCAACTGGTGACAAATCTCGCAGACCAAAACATACGCACTTCGCGTTGCCGCGGTATATAACTATCCAATTCAAAAGTTCAATTTTTAACACACGCCACGATTCCAACAATGCAAGACCAAGTTCGTTTTCCAAGTGACAGTTCATGACAGACAAGAAACGTTTCGCTCCGATCGGGTGCGTTCCGAATTACGATGGGCTCGAACAATCACCCGCCTCGGACAGGCCTTTAAGCCGGTCCGCTAAACTAGAGGAAGTCGCGATAGAGTTGCTACCGCTCGCTTGAGAACCGAATCCCCAACCATGACCTCAGCAAAGCGAGGGGTCCCGTCCTTACCGGGAAACAAGTTAACAATGCGCCCCCGGCGCCAACGCAGTGGCGGTAGGTTAGCATCCTTAACTAACACGAGGTCTCCAACAGTGGGGGGATTGGTTTTGTCAGTCCACTTGAGGCGCTGCTGCAAAACATGCAAATATTCCAATGACCATCTGGCCCAAAAGTTCTGACCCATTTGTTGCAGCATTTGATAGCGCGACAAACGATTGTAGGCTACTTCCCTGAGGGGGTGTTCTGGCAATGCTACAAGTGGTTGACCAATCAAGAAATGGCCTGGAGTCAACGCAACGGAGCTGAGCGGACACAACGGACGGGAATTGAGGATCGCCTCAATTCTACAAAACAACGTCGCGAGCTCCTCATATGTCAAAATAGTTTGACCAATTACTCTATACATATGAGCCTTGGCTTGTTTAACAAGGGCCTCGAAAATTCCACCCCAGTGGGGGCATCCGGGAGGGTCAAATTTCCACGTGATACCCCGACGGGAGAGGGCCGTGACAATACAAGTATCATTCTCCCGCAAAAACTTAACTACATCTTGCAAGTAACGGTCGGCACCCTTATAATTGGTTCCACAATCCGACCGGATCAGAGACGGACATCCCCTTCGGGATACAAATCTATCCAAAGCCGCAATAAAGGCCTCCGTCGAAAGATCAGCAACTACTTCAAGATGAGCAGCCTTGGTTGACAGACAGACGAAAACGCACAAGTACGCTTTCACAGCCTTCGCATTCCGAAGTCGCGACGTTTTGACCCAAAATGGTCCCGCAAAGTCTGTCCCTACCCTCAAAAAAGCTCTAGCCTCAGTGACCCTGTCAGGGGGCAGGTCACCCATCTGAGGCTGCATCGTGGCTGCCTTGAGTCGATAGCAAGGCAAGCACCGAAACACGATGCTCCGTACAACTCGTCGACTGTTCAATATCCAGAACTCTCGCTGCAAAATGCCCAAGAGTGCATTGCAGCTAGCATGAGAGTTCTTCAAGTGGCGATCCGTCACCAACAACTCCACCAATTGGCCCTTCTTAGGCAGCAATATGGGGTGGCGCGCCGAATAGGGCAAGTTAGCATTGCGCAGACGCCCTCCAACCCGGAGTATTCCCGACTCATCAATGAACGGGTTGAGGTGTGCTGTCGCTTTCCTAAGTTTGGGGCGACCTTTCCGTAAGGTATCCAATACGTCCCCAAAGTGTTCTGCCTGCACCACTCGAGTCCAGTGATGGAGGGCTGCTGTACGCTCTTCAACAGCGAGAACACTACCGTGTGACCGGTCTTCAGGATGGCGACAGTTGTGGATAAATCGTTTGACCCAAGCGGTTACTCCAACTAGTTTGTCGAGAGAGCTATAGCGTTCTAGAAGCCACGCAGTGTCCGGCACTGGAGCTGTCTCGACAACGTGGACCTTCAATCCCGACGATGGGGTCGCAATGACACAACTGGTAGGCCAGTGTGTATCCGATTCCAACAGCCAGCTTGGCCTCCACCACAGGGGGTGGGCCACGAGCTCAGGTGCCTTGCAACCCCTGGACGCCACGTCCGCTGGGTTCAGTTCACCTGGTACGTGTCTCCAAATCAAAGCAGTCTCAGAGTTCTGGATCTGCGAAACACGGTTAGCCACAAAGACCTCCAAGGTATGGACTGACGACTTCAGCCAACACAGCACAATTTGGCTGTCACTCCAGGCGAAGGCGCTCTCCTCAAGGTCCACCGTGTCCTTCAATGTAGAAGCTACGTGGTTCAACAAGCGCACGAGAAGCGCTGCGCCCGACAATTCCAACTTCGGGATCGTCAAACGTGTCCGAAGGGGCGCTACCTTGCTCTTCGCCATTACCAAATTTACGGCGACCGCTCCGTCGGAGCTGACCGTTCGCAAATAGACGGCAGCTGCAAACCCTCGTTCGGAGGCGTCGCAAAACCCGTGCAGAGTTGCTCTACATTTCCCTGCAGGTAACAGCTTACGCGGCAGTTCGACCTGATTTATTTCCGGGAGCGTAGCGAAGAAAGCTTCCCAATCGCTCAACAAGTCTCCGGAAAGCGGGTCATCCCAACCCAGTTGGGCTGTCCACAGGCGCTGCATGAAGGCCTTGGCCGTGAATACTACCGGCGCAATCCATCCGTTTGGATCATACGTTCTGGCCACCGTGGACAGTACAAGCCGCATCGTCCAGACCTTCGGGGAATCCAATTCGACCCGGTAGGTAAACACATCTTGGACTGGTCGGTACTGCACGCCAAGGATGGATAACATGTGCGGATTCTCAGCATTTTCAAAAAGGTGCGGATCCTGCTGGTGCTCCTCTGGGAGGCCGGCCAAAAGTGCCGGTGAGTTGGACAACCACTTTCGCAACTCATAGCCACCAGTCTGCAAGAGTGCAATCAATTCATCCCGTAACACCAAGGCGTCTTCAATGCTATTGGCCCCGGTGCACACGTCATCCACAAACAAATCCCTTTCCAAAATGGCCGCCGCTCGAGGGAACCTCAATCGCTCTCGAGTCGCCAATTCCATCAAAGTACGAATAGAAATGTACGGACTACTCTTGAGGCCGTAGGTATTCGTATTCAGTTCGTACACCAACATCGGTTCATCAGGGCTCTCACGCCACAAAATCAGCTGATACCGACGGTCATCAGGGTGTATCACTGTCTGCCGAAACATCATCCGGATGTCGGCTACAAACACGACCTGATGCTTCCTGAAGTTCGTGAGGATGTCAGTTATGTCCTTGTGCAGTTTAGGACCTGCATGCAAACACTGGTTTAGGGACACTCCAGTCGAGGTGGGGGCAGAGCCATCAAAAACCACTCGAATCTTGGAGTCCGGTGACTTCAATACCGCATGGTGGGGGAGAAAATAGTGCTCCACCGTACTCCAATCCCTGCGAGACACCGACATATGTCCCAAATCCTCGTACTCCCTCATGAAATCAACGTACTTCTGCCGAAAGACCGGGTCTCTTCTTATGCGGCGTTCCATCGAAACCAGCCGCTTCTCAGCCAACGCGCGAGAAGCACCAAGGGGTGGTCGATGGGTAAGTAGAGGGAGTCGAGTTATGAACCGACCTGAGCGGAGGCGACCAGTATTATTCTGATAAAACAGTTCACATTCCTCTTGCTCAGGACTTAATCGCGACACAGTGGGCGGCTCTTCAATCTCCCAGAACCGTTGCACGGCTTCCGAGAGCGCAGTTCCAACCAAACAGCTCTCCTCAGCAGGAGGCGTGGAAACTGTGGACACTGGACCCATTACAGTATACCCAAACTTGGTGTCCAAAGCCATAAGGCCACCAGGCTGTAATGTCCGTTTGCTGGTTAACAGTATGCCCCCTAGGACGTCAGCACCCAGCAGCACGTCAACCGGGCTAGGGGTATCAAAGCCAGCATCAGCCAAATTCAAGTGAGCTGTCAAACGCCGAATCTCTGGTGGCAGTTTCACTTGGGGGAGCTTCCCCACTACTTCCTCCAACACCAGTGCTGGAGCTGTAATCCTCGCACGGGAAGTAGGGCTCTGACCAAAAGTGAAAGTGACCTGCCCAACCAGGTTTGACACTATGGTATTGCCTACCCCACGCACACCTTCCGGGTGGGGTTCCAAGTTCAAGCCCAGCCGTTGCACCAACCTCCTGGATACAATGCAGCCCTGTGCGCCCGTGTCCAATAGGGCACGCACACAGACTGATCCTCCGCCAGGACCCCAGACATAAACAGAGGCCGTGGGCAATAACACGGTCTCGAGGGGGGTGGCGGTGGTTGATGCCTGGGCAGCGTATCCCTAACAGGGATACAAGGAAGCCTCCTGCTCGGCAGGGGGGTACCGCTCGAACCGGTCGAGCGGATCCCACTCCGGCTGGTAGGCCCGTCGGGCTGGCCGAGCGGTCTGCGGCGTCTGGTACGTCCATATCCGGCCTTGGTACCTCGGAGGCCGCGATTCCAGGCGGGGCCGCTCAACAAGCGACGGCGACATCCGTGGCGCCGACCTGGGCGGCGTTGATCGCCGGCACCCGCCCGTGGGCCCCCCTCGTAGGGGCGCGGGTGCGCGCGCGACAGCCGCATAATTCTGTGAAGGCGGGGGGGGAGGGGTGCCCCTCCCTAGGGAGGGGCCCCTCGGAGGACTCCGACGTCCTTCCCCGCCTTCCCCGGGCACCCAGTACCCCTGGTCTGCCTGGGGCGGACTCCGGACAGGGGGGGGGGACGAACCCTGCGCAGGGGGGGGTTTGACTCCGCTGCGGTTCATGCACAGAATGGCGTGGTGCTTCCCTCCACATGACTTGCACGCCTGGGAGTGGGTGCAGTCCCTTGCAAAGTGAGGGCCCAAACAAGCAAAGCACCACTGCCTATCCTTGGCGATATTGCGTCGACCCTCAACCCTCTGGGCCAGGAACTTCTGACACGCAGGTATCCGATGACCTGGGTTCCGACAGTACAAGCAGAGGTCAGGGTCCATAGTACCCAAATTATATTGTCGGGGGCCCGCCGGTCGTGGTCCCGATTTTCCCCTGTTTCCCCCTTGAGATCCAAATCTCATCTGACCCGGGTAGGAACCAGATGGTCTCGGAGGGGGTGACGCATTGGAGGTGTCGGCCCTTCGACACTCAATCTCCAACAACTCCACCAAGTCGGTGAAGGCCGGTAGGTGCTGAGCACTATCTCCACCGTAGCGGTGTTCAAAACGTGCCCGAACGTCAGCAGGCAACCGGTTCAACAAAAAACTCAATAATATGTAGGACCATTGGTCCACGGGAAAACCCAGTTTTTCTAAACCCTTGGTCGCTGTCAAAACAGGATTCAGCATTTTTACCCGGATGTCTGAAACCTGAGCGATCCTGGGAATGTTCCAAAGTTTGCCCATTAGGGCATCCGCGAGCCGTCGCACATTGTGATATCTGTCCCTCAGCAATGTGCGCGCGGTTTCATAGTTGTCGTCGGTGACCGACAAATGCGCGACCAATTCACGCGGTTCCCCCTCCAAAGACGACAACAACTGAGCCAATTTCAAGGAAGCTGTCAAATCAGTCCGAGCATGGACCAGACTGTCAAACAAATCAATGAAACTAGTCCACTGGTCCAGATTTCCATTGAACGTGGGAAGCTGTATGGCGGGCAACCGAGCTGCCAATCCGGGATTCATATTTGTGACTACAGGCTTTCCGTCACTCTGGACCCCGCTGGCCCGAGCCTGTAGAATCTCCGCAGCCCGTTGTACAATTTGATCCCCCAGATCCAGGCATTGATCAAAGTCCGCTTCAACCCCTCTCAACTCTTCTTGACCCGTGGATGTATCCGTTGAGCCAACTTGTTGAACCGCATTCAGGTAGCCCTCCATGGCACGGTACACCCTTTCCAAGCGTGTCGGCACGTCTGCATGTCTGGCCAACAGTGCCTCAACCCGGTCCGGTCTGTCAACCAACGCCGCTCCAGATGTAAACCATCTGAGCTCCGACCTCAAAACGGACCTAGACGTGCTAGCCATAGTACCCCGATTCAATCAACGTGACCACGGGTTTACTTAAACAAAACTCTTAAATTAAATTTAAAAAAAAACCTATGAATTATGGTCACCCTAGTGAATTTCCAATTATAAGATTGCCTTCCAACTTAACCAGCACAAACATAAGGCAATAACAACCAGCCTATTAGCACTTGCAACAATAAGATATTAATTTTAAATTAAGCTAAATCTTACCGAGTACTTTCCGGAGGTAAAATACAAAAATGCAAGTCGATTCAGCTCAAACAAATAGGATCACATTAATTGTGCATCGCACACCAATATACAACAACAACTATTATATTTCTATAATGGTTTGTGCAAATTATAAAATAAATTTATTATTAAAATAGGAATTCAAAATTCAATGATTTGTGTACAATACAGCCTGCCGGCGACACCCAAACACGAAAATATAGTTTCACAAGTTTATTAATTTATCCAATTAACACCCCAAATAGCTTGTATTACGCAGTAATTTGGTAAATTCAATAAATTTTTCATATGGAAAAACGCATGTTAACATAACCTCAAAAACACGTTTCAACTTAAAATTGTCCAAAAAAACACGGGTTTTTATCAAATCACATTGAAACAACCACGCTCTGCTACCATCAATGTTCTTATCACAGCCTAGCTGCTCTGAACGTCCACGGTTCGTGGATCTTAATTTTCCTACCTAACCTAAATACGAAACTTACAGACTAAGTTTACCTCAAGTCCATCGTTTTTCGCGCTGCTGCCAAACCCCTAAGCTAGCTACCTATCTGGGTACCCATCTAGAAGCTCGCCTAGGACACTATCCTCACTCCAAGGTGTTGAGAACAGCTTCGCCGCACCAAACAAGCGCACCAAGTCGCACTCCCGACAATGTTATGATATTACATACAAAACACAACTCAACTGGTGACAAATCTCGCAGACCAAAACATACGCACTTCGCGTTGCCGCGGTATATAACTATCCAATTCAAAAGTTCAATTTTTAACACACGCCACGATTCCAACAATGCAAGACCAAGTTCGTTTTCCAAGTGACAGTTCATGACAGACAAGAAACGTTTCGCTCCGATCGGGTGCGTTCCGAATTACGATGGGCTCGAACATACATATTAAAATGAATCTTAAAAAACTAACACGATTGCTTCTTCGTCGTGAGGCGCACTCTGGAATCGCTGTCCAGTCTTCCACGGAAGCGACGGAACACGACTCCCTTCGGCCAAAATTCCACTCTCGTGAAGGTTGACAGATGTTCGGTGGGAACCCTCACCACGACTATACGTTATAGGCTACGAACCCGGCGTTTACCAGTTTAGTTACCAAAAAGCCTTGAAAACGTAGGTATTGTAACAATATTAAGTGTATTGAAGTATTTTTAAGCGTTACTTATTAAATAAAAATTGAACGTAGAAATCAATTTGCGAGTGCTCAATTTTGTTTCACTTGTTTTGAATAATCTCTATTGATTAACAAAGAAGATTAGAAAAAAAATACCAAGCTGAAAGCTACGAAAGCTCTAAAACTTATCAACTTTATAAAAATCCATACACGTTTTCAGCGCTTGACGAAAACGAAATACTGCACCAATTTCAGGAAAACACGTTCAATATTACTTCTTTTCTTTACATTGGCTTCCTTTACTCAGTTATATTAAATACGATATTACATTGGTTAATTAATAAATAACACAGGCAGAAAACTAGTGACGTCGCAAGCAATTTTCCACTTCAGCCAAACGAAATTACCTGTAAACACTTTATTTCTTTATAGCTAGATTTTAATTACCTACGTTGATATTTTCATGATTGTACGTTGTTATTCTAGTTTAAAAGGTTAACTTTTTCACGTCTGAAATTAAAAACATGAGGCATGGAAGTTTTTGACCCTTTAAATAAAAGCTTTAAAGTACCTACCTAAATTACATGGTGAAAAGGAGTTTGTTCATTGGTTACGCCATCACGCACATAGTGCAGAATCGATCATCGATTACAATACATACGAGTATAGCACGAGACAATTTAGATGGCGCGCAGCGAAGCACTTAAGCCGTTGGTGCAGAGTCTATTATTGCTTAATCGGCACGCCTTATAACTTGTGTCGTTCTATACACATTGCCTGGGGTAGGTCATCATCATCAATAAGGTAATTAGGTAAGTACTGAAAAACACATAGGGTTTTCTTCACCAAAAAAAAGATACTGTAGCTGAGAAATGACTTTTAAAGGATCATCAGGCAGGTATACAATACAATATATACTTTATGGAACACCACACATTAAAGGAACAGTACAGACATAAGTAATTACACATACAGCAGGCGGTCTTATCGCTTAATAGCGACCTCTACCAGAAATGCTTTGGATAGTGGAGATGAAGAAAAAACAAACTAGGTTGGTAGGCGGTGCTCTGTACTAAATGTGCAGAAGAACCAAACACAAAATGTAATAAACATACTTAAATACATTTACATCACCCTTTGGCAAGACGTAAAACTTTTGACAAACCACGGGCGGTAATTCGTAAAGCCCCAGATCTGGGACATTAACGAATTCACCACCCTAGGTCTGTAATGTACTATTATACATAAACTTATTTATAAACAATT